>JBBMOL010000011.1:5586148-6186148 GCA_037954665.1 Laguncularia racemosa
TGATAATCCAGAAGATAACCTGGGTTTAAGTGAACCACAAAGAGAGGAAGAAAATGGTTATCATTATTACTATAGTGATTAGAAATTGGAGAGAGTTATGTTAATTGAATGTAATAGATAGTATCATTTAGATAATGTTAATTTAGAGTTTTATAGACTTTTGTTGCATTAGATGTTAAATATGGATTTATGAAATTGATTTTGAAGTTGTAGGATATATCAAATGTCTTTATATAGGAATTTTAGAATAAAAAGGTATCAAAGTTGGTCTAAAGTCTTACGTGTTCTTATGAGACAAGGATACGTTATGAGCAATAGTGCGACTCGCGTTCTAGGGCATTACAAAATATAACTATGGATTCCTATGTTCTACAATCGATCAAGATCGTAGAGAATCAGAATCTCCTATCAAAATAGTAAAATGGAAACATATATAAGTTTTAAAAATTCCATTCTTACATTGAGATTCCAAGAATACAATTTCATCTATTAACTTGTTAAAATACAATAATTAACAAAATTTGGATGCCTCTAACATTCCAATATTTCATTCCACCTATTTTACATTCATCGAAATAGTTTACAATAGTTTCTCAAAAGTAGACCTCATCTAGGTCCCATAATATTACAAACGAAAAGTTTCAATAAATCAAATCAAAATGTTTACAAACATCAGTCCATTAGTATTTTAATATAAATTTTCAGAATAGTTCATTCTAACTCTCAACCCTTACTTCTTATCTTAGAAGCTTTGCAATAAAGTTTACTTACTTTAGTGTTGCACTTAGGCGGTAAGTTTTCATAGTCATGTCCTACATTATACAATCTATAAGAAGGCAAGCTAAATTTCCTAGTGAGATAAGAATGCAATCTCTCAATATTGTACACATACAAACAATTCACGCAAGTTTTCAATCATATGTTATGCATGAGCAATCATATGAAATGCAACATTACACACGGTCTCCTGGTAACCGGTGTAAAGTCTAGGGTTTATGCCTCCCTTGACTTTGGGTTAAGGATTCGCATCACTATCATTAGTGCCTAAGTCTCACAACCCATTTATGTTAATATTATCTTTTTATTAGGAATGGTCTTTTGACTTTAATCTCATAAGCTTCAAGTGTAATTTAGTACACCACGCATAAATAACCTTAAGGACAGACCAAACTCAGAACCATCAATTCTCCTGTGTATAAAAGATGTGTTCACGTTGAATCCCTTCACCATCCTCCTATGGTTGAAGACTGAGTACTCGCTTAGTGGCATATAATTCTCCACTCACGGGTCCCTCCAAATCAACATCCTCATACTCCTCTAACAATGACACATTATGCTCCTCAGAGCTGATGCTCTCCATATCTCCATTGTCACGAATAATCATAACCCTTTGATTTAGACATTAAGATGCAATATGTCCAAATCCCTAACACTTGAAACATTTAATATCTTTAGTTCTGAAAGATGGTTTAGTGTCAATTTTACCTTTAAATGCAGCAACTGGACTCTTAGCCTTCACGTCCTCTTTGGGCTTCAAATCCGTGGAATTCTTCTTTTAATTGGACTTCCATAAAGAGTTGGAAGTTGCCCCAAACCTTGGATTGCTCTTATACTTCAATTGTCGCTCCACGTTGATCGCCCTATGCAACAATTCTTTCATATCTAAATAATGATGTAAGCCTACCACATCAACAATCTCCTGGTTTAGCCCATTAATGAATCTAGTCATAGTTGCCTCATCATCCTCCTCCACTCTGGCCCTAATCATGTTTATCTCCATCTCCTTATAGTAGTCATCTACACTCTTGGTCCCATGTGTCAATTCCTAGAACTTCCTAAGTAAATCCCTATGGTAGTGACTAGGAATAAACCGTTTTTGCATTATGGTCTTCATCTCTTCCCAAGTACTAATAGGTCACTCTCCCTACCTGCACCTACTATGCACTAGCTGATCCCACCATACATTAGCATAATCTGTGAACTCTACTACAGCTAATTTGATCTTCTTCTCCTCAATATAGTTATGGCATTCAAAGACATGATCCATTTTCCTCTCCCACTCTAGATACAACTCCAGATCATTCTTCCCTGAAACGTTGGGATTTTCATCTTAATACTACCCAAGTTACTGTCATGCCTTTGGGTGTTCCCTCTCTCCCTCACGTTATGATATTCACCAAAGTTAGAATCCTCACCTTCTTTTATCTTAACTCCTCCTCTAATCAGTCTACCTACACCTCACCTGATAGTAGTACTGCTAGACGATTCTCTACTCCTCTCCATCTTATTCATTCTTTCATGGATCTGTTCAAGCTCACCCATCAAAATCCTTTTCATCTCCCCCATCAACTCTTCAAACATCACCCTATTCTCACCTCCATTTGTGTTTTACCCCGACATATTTCTACAGTTAACAATAAATTAATAACACAAGTAAAATATGTTCCTCACAATGCTCTCGTATATTGTACTCAAGTAGTAATATTCTCACAATCCACTCATGTATATCTCTCACAAATATGTCCTCACAACCCGCCCTTACAATTCCTTTGCTAGGAACTCAGATTGGAAACTCCTCAACACAATTCACTAGGTTAACACCTAATGATCACCTTGATTTCAAGTCACGGTGAAACTAAGAATAGATGTAGGTTCTAATAGATATGACAAGCTCTTAGTAATAACTTCAGAAACAAATCAAACAATTTCCTATCACGCAATTCAAAAGGACAACAAATTTGTACCAAATCTATCAAGAATTATGGAATGTAATTCGGATGCACAATTTAGAAAGAACAAGATATTTGTTGCGGTTGGAATTGGAAAGTGTATTTGGCAATTGAATTGTAACTTGCCAAAACTAAATTTTCTTTTAGTGATTTCGGTTCTTAAATTTCTTCCACAACCAAATTGGGATTTTTTTTATACAGATTCTTTCAAGAATGACTAAAAATTGAATCACAATTGATTTTCAATGGCTAGACTAGACTTCTGTGTTGTCGGTCACTAATTTCTCTTGTGACCGAAACAATTTTTTTTTATACGAATTTATGATATGAACAAGAAGTATGGAATTGAATAACAAGTAAATAACAAAAGGATAGAGATTACTTTATTCAAGAAGCCGAAGATCTGATACCAAATGATGTGTGAACCCTAGGTATATTAAATCTAGAACCCGACGTACGTTATTTGAATCAATTCCTCGAAGATTGTCTTGAACAAGTACCAGGGAACTAAACCTCAATCACACCTATTGACTGAAACCTAAGTTATCAATTAAGGGTTTTCCTCTAGTAATCTAGATGAAGAGTTCCTAAAGGAGAGTTCTTTTGCAAAACACAAAAGAGGGGTTTCTTTTCCACGAAAAAGAAGGTTGTTGTATTTTCAATATTTAATCAATGATCCTTTGTGTCGGCCCCTTACATGGTTTTTATAAGGAGTGCATGCAACAATAAAATATAAAACCTAAGTTTGCTAATCTAACTTCCGTCCTTATCTCTTTATGAATCGAAAAAAGTAACAAGTTATGCTAAATTACAAACCAAAACAAATACTAAAAACATAACAAACAAAACCGCAAATCCTCTTTCCTTTTCAATTCAATAAACAATGTTTCTTATTCTAGGACTTCAAATCCTTGCATTCTTCCATGGAAACGTAAATCACATTGGTAAGTATTGGTTCTCCTTCCATGTAATTTGATTTCTTATCTTGTAAGTCCATAACTAGTTCTTGTAGGACATCATTCATCCTCTTTGCTCTAGCTCAGGTCATTGGGCCTCCAATTCCTTGCAATGGGTCTTGAGTTTTCGGTTCTGTCTTCTTAGATGCTAGTTAATCCTCATCATCTCTCTTATATCCTATTAAGTGAAAAAGTTAAGAGAAATCACTATAATAGACTAGAAAACTAAACCATTGAACATTCACTTTCATAATAGATTTAGATATGCTCCAGCATACAATTTAATTATATTCATAATACATTAATTTCACACATAAGATCTGGAAATATGAAGTTTTTCCTATTTCCTTAAGAATTATGTTGGTCATGTTGAGAAGGAGTCAACTAAATTGTATTTTAGTCAAGCCTAGTTTTTTTTTTTTTTACTAAGTCAACTTAGATGTTTCTTTTGCTTTCATTCCCTCCTTTATGGGTTGTTTTTTCCTAATTTTAGTTATAAATTTTAATATATGATATAATAGGATACTTTTATCAATCAATTAACGAAGATTATCTAACTTATTGCCATGCTCCTTAATTTCTAGTTATCATCTTTCATATTTGAAACTACACTCTTTTATAAAAGTTCTATTTTATAAATGAAACCTATTATTTTTATTTAAAGTTTCATAATCCATTTACCTATTCTAAATTTAAAAATTCCTAATACTAAATAAAATATATTTCAGTCTTCATATCAATTTAGTAGGCTTTTATTTGGAAAAGTACAAATTTAGTTTTCAATATTTACTACATTTTCTAATTAAGTCCTAAACCTTTTTTTTTTCCTATTTCAATTCTCCATGTTTGCAAAAACATACAAACGAATCCCCGGTTAATTTATCATTAGTTTTTTCATTAGTAGTGACATGTGACGCATGACACTATTTCATTAGTCCACATAATTTTTTTGAAATAAATATATAATATTATAAAAGTAAATTATAAAAAAAATTAATTCAAGAAATTAAAAAAATTGTGGAAATTTGAAAAAAAAAAGATGAAAATAAATAAAAATAAATCCAACCACCTTAAGGCAAGGGAGTGAACTCGATTGGATTGAAAATAGGTTTTGCAACCTAAGTTCAACTTGATTATTATTATTTATTTATTTTTTTGGTGGCTACCCATGGTCACTAATGGGTTGCACGATCCACTTCCTTGGATTTGGAGTGAGTTGCAACCTAATATTTTAAAGTGGTTGATAAGGAGGTAATCAAAACTTTTTTTTTTCAACTTTCATTTTTTTATTTTTTATTTTATTAAATTATATATATATATTACCTATAAAATAATACACACACATATAAACATTATTAAGTTAATTTACTATTGCATTTGTTTATTTTTTTATTATTTCTCTGAATTTTTTCTAATTTTTTATTATTTTATTTTTTATATTATTTATTTAATAAAAGTATGCTAACCAATGAAATAGCACCACGTGTCACTATCAATAGAAAAACTAATGACAAATTAATGGAGGACTCATTTATATGTTTTTATATACATTGAGGATTGAAATAGAAAGAAAAAAAAAATTTATGATTCAATTAAAAAAGATAATAAACTTTAATGACTAAATTTATATCTTTCTTGTTTTCTATTTTAACTGAACCAATCATTCTCTTAAGGATTTCTTCATGAGACGAAAATGAGAAGCCTAATAGTTTGAATCTCCATATAATATAATAGACTTACAACATTAAACTTTCGTTCTCAAATTGGCCAAGCTTGATGTATTTTACCTAATTTTTTCATTCTACGGCATTTAATAATTTGTCTTCACAACTAACGAAAGAAAAAAAGTATTGAGACAACAATATTAAAGTGAGCCCGTAAAAGCCTAAGAGCGTATACAACACTCGTTGCTTCTCAACGGTGACAAAGCAAAAGACCTGATTCTCCCGCTCCTTCAGTGGCGTGGCACTTGGGAAAGTTGAGGCCTTCCGAAAAGTAGGCTTTCTTCTTTTTTTTTTTTTTTAGACAACAATTTATTGCGTATCTCATTAATAATATAAATTAATTATAAGAACTTTTATTTAAAAACCTTAAGAATAAAATATGAAAATAATTAAAAAAGAGAATTTCTTAAAATAATTACGTGGTACGTAAAAATCGAAAATGATCCTTCGCAACATTATACACAATCTAATGCACCATGACAAGTTGGAAAAGCCGCCTGTATTTCTCGGTAATTGCCGATTCTTAAAGACGGAACCGGTCCCGCCGAATTGCCCAAGGAGACGGAAGAGTTTTTCGTGCTTCCGGGTCCACTGTCCACACACTATATCTTCCAAATTGTCCCGTATCAACAATTATTAAATACTGAAATCTTATCAACTCCCTCCCCCATCTTTGATGTAGACTTCAGAAAACCGGTACGAACGGAGATAGAAGATATATCCTACAAGTAACATTAAACGCGTTTTGAAACAAGGCCTTTGACCTTTTTTGACTATTGCTTAACTTCCAACAACCATCTCCATGGACTCAAATTTAAAGCTTTACACTATTTTTGGTAAGGTAAAGAAGTGTGAAAATGGATAGAAATTGACTGAAAAAAAAAAAAAAGAAATGAAAGAAAAGACAATATTGCTTTTGTTTGTTGTTTAGATTTGTATCACTAAATGAAAGAAAAGGGATATATTTCCTTTTAATATCGTTTGATTGAGATGATAAAAATGAGAGAATCAAAGTATTTAATTGATTAAAATATTATTTCTTTTACCTTTTCTTATTTTGCTTTTGGTTACTTTTGTAAAGGCCCAAGTTTCCACTCTTGTTTATCCATTTCATCTTATTTTCACCGCTCATTAAAATTGCCAAAGACATCATTTGGATTTGTTTCCTCCCATTCCTGTCAATTTCCACCAATCCAAACACTGTTAGTAACTGTTATGGAGGTAGGTGTATACATTTAAAAGGTTATGAGAGGTAAATACATATTACTGCCAAAATGGGATGGTGTTTTGTCGTCTCTTATTAGATTATAGCTAAAGAGAAGGGGCGTTCATATACCAACTCTGTAGCTTACCAGACAGTCATGTGTCCTAGTGATAAAATAGAATTAGGTGCTTTTGTTTTAATCTCATGCTTTTATCTGAAGCTTTGCATTTCAATAGATACCATTCAAAGAACACAGTACATCCAAGACCCTGGAAGCCTAAAATCTGCAGGTGGAGTCTATACATTAGGATTCTTTAGCCCGAACGGTTCTAAGATCCGGTATGTCGGCTTATGGTATACAAATTATCCTATGGATAATGTTCTCTGGGTCGCTAACAGGGAGAAACCAATCATGGATTCTTCGGGAATCATGGCGATTTCGGATGATGGTAATCTTGTCATAAAAAATTCAAAGGAAGAGATCCTGTGGTCATCCAATGTTAGCAATTCTGTCGACAATGCGACTGCCAAGCTCCAGGACACTGGAAACCTTGTCCTGGTTCATACAAATGGAAATCCAATCTGGGAAAGTTTTGATCATATGTCCAATTCGTTCTTGCCAAAGATGACATTGAGTACAAATGAAGAAACCAATGTGAAGAAAGTACTTACATCTTGGAAAACTCCTTCTAATCCATCTGTTGGAAGCTTTGTCCTCAGTCTCGATGATCCTAAGAAACTTCCTGAACTTTTTATTCGGAATGGAACTAGACCGTATTGGCGAAGCGGTCCATGGAACAGTCGGATCTTTCTTGGAACACAGGGCATGCATTCGGTTTATCTTAATGGATTTACCCTAATAGATGATAAAGAAGGAAGTGTTTCATTGACTTACGCGTTTGAGGATGAGGTTTCTTACTTTTTCTTGGACCCTGAAGGAAAACTTTCACAAACATCTAGGGATGATGAGACGGGGAGTTGGAAGACTGTTTGGTCCTCTAAGTTAACTGAATGTGATGTCTACGGCAAGTGTGGACCATTTGGAGTGTGTGATTCGAGAAAATCCCCCGTGTGCAGTTGCTTGAAAGGTTTCAAGCCAAGAGCTCTTGACGAATGGAATCAAGGAAATTGGACAAGTGGATGTGTTAGGACAACACCATTGAATTGCATTAGTACTAATTTAACCAAGAGTAAGGATGGTTTTTTTAAAATGGAAACAATGAAAGTCCCGGATTACCCCGACTGGGCGGATCTTGTAGGGGGTTCGTGTAGGGATCAATGCTTAAATAATTGCTCTTGCATAGCATATGCTTATGATGCTGGTATCAGTTGTCTTTTCTGGAGTGAGGCTTTAATTGATCTACAGAAGTTCTCTGTTGGGGGTACTGATTTCTACATCCGGCTTGCTCATAGTGATCTCGGTACTCTTTTCTAGTAAAAACCTTGTCGTTTTGATGCTGCAAATCATCTAGAAATTTCTTTAAAGATATTATTCTTATGATTTTTCGCAGCTGAGGCAATAGACTACAGATTGATCATCGTAATCATTGCAGTAGCTGCTGGAGGAATTCTCCTTTTCATCTCTGCTTATTGTATTTGGACGTGCGTTAAGAAACGAAGAGGTAATTGAACAATGCTGTTGCCTATGTTATCTTTTTGTTGTGTCACCTATTGGATGCTTTTACATGTTATGCGCGGATTTTTACTTGAACTTCTTGGATTAGCAGTGAAAAAAAATATGGGAATTTCATCATTTGACAGACGCAACAAATTTCCGCCACTCCCCGGGAAGGACCTCTTGGGAAAAAACATGAACCAAGTAAAACTTCAGGATTTACTGGTTCTTAGTTTCGAAGATTTGGCAACTGCAACGAATGACTTCAGTTTAGCCAATAAACTCGGACAAGGCGGTTTTGGCCCTGTCTATAGGGTAATTACATTTTACCGCTTCATGTAGCTCTATAGAAAATAGATGGAATCAGAGTAAACTAATTTGAATTTCTGGTCAGGGGAAATTGTTACAGGGGCAAGATATTGCAGTTAAGAGACTTTCAGGGGCCTCTGGACAAGGTTTGGTTGAATTTATGAATGAAATGGAGGTGATGTCTAAAGTCCAGCACCGAAATCTAGTTAGGCTCCTCGGATGCTGCGTTGAGGGGGATGAGAAAATGCTAATCTACGAATTAGTGGCCAACAAAAGTTTGGATACATTTCTCTTTGGTAATTGTCTTCCCAATTCATTTAACATTTTCATATTACTGCACTCTATGAGTAAAAGAAGGAATATTTTATTGAGTATTTTGCACAGTAGTTAATGGTGAAAAGAAAAACTTTTATACCTTTTCATGTACTTGATTCTCGTGAGCTCTACAACCGATCATGGTTAACAGATAAGAAACTAGGACAAATTGCAAGCACACATCATAAAGTAATGGTCAAATGCAGATAGACCTCCTAAACACCTATGAAATATTTTCATTTTTCCATAATTTTTTGAAATATGCACTTATCACTCTAATACTTGATATACCCCCAAAGCTATTGCTATTTAAGGGACTTTTTGCAGTTGTTTTAGGAATTATTAACAATGGTAATTGTATGTTTTCGAGTGTTATAGGAAATGGAGGCATGTTTTGAGAGTTTAGAGGGTTATGTGACTAATAATATCAGGAAATTGTATTTAAAAGTATCCCAAAGAAATATTTGCACTTTTTCTTTGCTCCACTTTATCAATAATACTAGTTATAACTCCAATGTCCCAGCTCTTTTCTGTTTTTGTGTTCACCGCAGATCCAATGAAGAGAAATGAGTTGGACTGGGGAAAGCGCTTCAATATCATTGTCGGAATCTGTCGAGGTCTGGTTTACCTTCACAGAGATTCTAGACTAAGAATTGTTCATAGGGATCTCAAGGTGAGCAATATCTTGTTGGACGAGGAGCTCAACCCGAAAATTTCAGACTTCGGAATGGCAAGGATTTTCGTCTATAATGAAGATCAAGCTAATACCAGAAGAGTTGTCGGAACATTGTCAGTTACAACTTCTTGAATTCATTGAAACTATTCAATTTTTAGTTTATTTCTTAGCTGATAAACATTTCTGTGGCATAATGCTGGAAATATAGAGGCTATATGGCTCCTGAATATGCAATCTATGGACGGTTTTCGGAAAAATCAGATGTATTCAGCTTTGGCATTCTGTTATTGGAGATCATAAGTGGGAGGAAAAACACAAGCTTTAATGGTGATGGTATCTCCTTGACGCTACCAGAATTTGTGAGTATGCTTTAGAAAAAAAATTTTTTAGACAAATGCAAAAGTATTGTTGTTGCGTTAATACCCCTAAATTCCCAAAACGCGTTTTCACCTCTCTGTAATATTATAAATATGCACACTTAGTTCCCCATCTGTCGCTGAAGCTTCTAGAACTTCGATTTAAAAGGCACAAAAATAGTGAATATTTTGGGGCTTCAGCAATGTTTTAGAAGCTAAGTGGATATTTTTTAAAGTTATGGGGAGACTAGGAATGCTCTAGAAGTTGAAAAAATCTACCTGTGCTCGAGTAATAGTTTGAAGGGTTGAATTGCAGTATGCCCAGCATCTCAAGTTACACTTCTCAATTGCTCTGTTTCTTGTCATTTTGTAGGCATGGAAGTTATGGAATGAAAACAGCATTGTTGCATTTATAGACCCAGTAATTCTTCCTGAAGGGTATCTTGCTGAGATCCTGAGGTGCGTACATGTCGGGCTTCTTTGTGTTCAAGAATTAGCCAAAGATAGACCGACCATATCGACTGTTATTTCCATGATTAACAGCAAGATCGCCAAAATTCCTAGTCCAAAGCAACCTGCATTCTGCCAGAGAAAGATTACTAGTGATTCAGAATCCTCCAAGCAAAGCCGATCGACACAATCCCGCAATAGTGTTACAATTACTGAGATTGAAGGACGATAAATGAAGCAACCTTATTCCCAGAATAATATGTCCGATGTTGGAAATCTACTGATATACTTTTACAAACTATGTGAAACTGAGATTGTTCTTATTGAATGCATACGTGTGTGAATATGACAGTCATGTGAAAGTCCCACCTCGATACACATTTTACTGATGGAGTTACCTTCTGTTTTGGTGAAAACATGGATATAATTTTTTAATGGGATACATCATATTAGATATGGCTCATACTCCCATATGATAGGAAAGCATATGGGTCCCACTCCACGCTGAGCGAGCAGAAGTCTTCGGAAGCCGCCCTGGCAGGAGTCTCCAAGTCTCAAGAGGGTAGCACTCTTTGAACACTAGAGTTTTTAGCAATTAAGCTCATATTTATTCATTAATAGTTTGGGTTTGAACTTATAAATAATAAAATCCTCTACTGAATGTAGCCCTAATTAACGGGTAAATTAGAATAAAATTTTATGTCTTTATTTTTCTTCCTCTTTTCAATTTTACTTTATTATTATTTGTGAACGCTAGCCCTAACATCAACTTCCTCTTATGTGCCAGTCCTAACATCAATTTCCACTCGTGCACCTACCTTAACACATCTAGCTTGATTTTCCATTTTCCTCAAAATTACACTATAGGTATACTAGTTGGCAAATATATATATTATGGAATTGGGGTTGAAACTTTAATAGATAAATCAAAACGACTAAGAATGAACAAGTATTAAAAGTTCACATCTTGAAAACAAGAAAAAAAAAAACAAATTAATAAGTATTGGTGTGATCAATAGAAGAAGAGTATCTTGAAATGTCCTTTAGAAGCCAAAGAGAACTCAAGGTTGGTAGATATATAAATTTATAATCCAACATTCAAATCTTTACTCTTTGTCGTGATAATTTACTACTGAAAATTTAATCCAAATGAGTAAGTAAGGAAAACGTTAAGCAGATAAATAAATCTCCAAAATATGCCTAAGTAATTTTGTAATATAAGTGTATAAGATATGATTTTATAAATTATAAACATCCAAATTTTCAAAAATACAAGACATTGAGAGATAAAAGCATAGCAAATAAGCATACAAAATTAAAAGTATACTTTAAAATCACCTAAATAAAATTTCCAATGTATAGTAATGATTCATAAAATATAACTAAGTAACTCATAAAATTTATCTAAAAACTTCATCAAGATGCGAACCAGCTAAATAACTAGTTACAAGTCTTATTGTATTGAATCATTTATGATTTTTATGGCCCAACACCATTCATTTGGGTATGATTGCAACCCACAAAAAGCCAAAAATTGGGCCTAATTTTTGAAATATCCTGGATTTTGATATTGTAATTTTAAATTGAAGAAAGTTCTTTTAGAAATTTTAAACTAAAGCTAATGAGTAAATTTTAATTAAAGATGGTTTTATGCTAGAAATAAAATAATAATAATAATAAATATAATAACATTCATAATATTAATAATGTTGGTAGTCATGGAATTTCCAAATTATTGGTTATAATATACTTAATGGGACAATCAACTAATATAAAGTTAAAATAGGAGTTCAAAAATTAATAATACAAAAAAAGTAAATTAGATAATCAAGAAAAATGTGTAATATAACTATTTTATTCAATATCATCCAATTGTATATATAAAAAATTATTATAATTTTTTCTATCTATATATATATATATATACAATAACATGACTTGAAATTTCAAGTGCTCGAATGAATTTGGTGGTATTTCTTTTTAGCACATGAACCTAGATTTTTACAATGATCTTTTAATTTTATGATACTATCATATTACAAACAGGTAATGCTCTACTTACAAATTATGAAAATATTGACATGTTAGGGGAACTTTTATAGATTTTAGAGGATATCTATTATCCTATATATTATGTAATAGATTTTAGTTTCAATACTTGGAATCTTGTATTTATTAGGTAAGATATAAGTAAAAATTCATATTTTACCCATTCTTGTATCCTTTGGTTTAAGATATTCATAAAATTCACCTAAAAACTTGATCTTGCCAAAATCTTATAACCTTGTGGCATAAGTACTAGTCCTCATTTACATGAATTTAATTTGAACCCAAACAAACCCTACCCCATAATTTATGATTTTTATGGCTAAATATCATTCACTTGGGCATGATTGCAGCCCAAAAATAGCAAAAAAAAAAAATTAGATCTAATTTTTGAAATATCTTGCATTTCAATGTAATTTTAAATTGAATAAAATTCTTTTTTGAATTATAAGTATTTTTAAGCTAAAGCTAATAGATAAAATTTATAGTCAAGGTTGATTTTATATCATAATTTTAAAAAGTTTAATAATAAATATAATGACATTCATAATATCAATAATGTCCGTAGTCATGGAATTTTCAAATTATAAGTTATGATATGCTTAATAAGATAATCAACTAATACAAAGTTAATATAAAATACTAATATATTCTATCGATCATATATCCATTCACCCCTTTTATTATGTTGTTTACTTTTATTCTTTGCTCTTCCATTATTTGTTCAGTCATATTAATTTGGTAATTTTTGATAGGTAATATCCAATTCATTCCCTCTCAATTTCCTCTTTAGTGTTTTAGATATCATATATAATTAACCTAATATGGATGTGGAAGTTATCTAGTATGATGTTAAAATACTTATACATATTTTGTCATCAATTACAAATAAAAATAAAATGATTAATTCCATGTATAATTAACATTATACATGAGGTAAGAGTAATAGATACAAGTGTAACTTCTTAAATTATTTATATATAATTTATAGTCAATTAAGGATATCAACTAATGTATTGTTAATTTATTTTTACACACACACATACACATGATATTACCATTCTTTAGCATGCTATGTGCATGTTATATTATTTTATAGAATACATAAAATATAACTGAAAAATATTTCCGGTTCATATACTTGCTTACTCACACATATTGTATTTTCTATATAATTTTATCTTGTTTAGTGAGGCCTCTATCAATTGAGATGTAAAAGTTGATAATAATGGTTTGATATATGTTTAACGGATAGATATTGTTACAAATTAACAAGCAATCCATCATTATTTGTAATAGTACTTTTTTACCTTGTATTATCAAAATATAGGCAAATGAAACTCGCAAAAAGGTTGAATTATTTTACTTTTAGCGAATGAGTTGGACGGGGAAAGAAATTGCTGGTGGGCCTAGCACTTTTGTGAAGGCCGAGTCTCCCAGGGCAAAGCCTAGGTCGTTTGCTTCTTGATTTGGGTCCAACTCTGCAAGGTGAAAAACGCAAGCCATATCATTTGGGAGGGAACCCGCAGTGCTTTTAAATGGCGAAGAATTTCGAAAGCTTTGCTCCCCTCTTGAATATGCACTGGTTGGTTCTTTTACTTCAACAAGACCAACGGTGGTTCCGATTCAGGAATTTTTTAGTGTACGAAGACTGAAGGGTATATTTGACATTGGGTTGCTGAACCAACATCAAGTGTTGATCCGTCTGGTTCTTGAAGATGATTGCATTCGGATTTGGTAAAAGAAAATTTGGAATATCAATT
Organism: Laguncularia racemosa; assembly: GCA_037954665.1. Lineage (NCBI taxonomy): Eukaryota > Viridiplantae > Streptophyta > Magnoliopsida > Myrtales > Combretaceae > Laguncularia > Laguncularia racemosa. Next base: position 5,600,292 of record JBBMOL010000011.1, read on the forward strand.
CTTCGACGATGCGGGTGGTGAAATGGTCTCCCATGTTGCATCTTTTACTAGAATCGCCTATAGGCTTCGGTATGGGTTGCTTTTCCTTTTCTTCCGGTACATTGTTTTGATAAATCTATGCTTTTAGCACTGGCTTCTGCTTATGGTACTCCATCGAAGCTTGATGAACCCACTGCTGATCTGACTCAGCTTTCAGTGGTTCGTGTGCTTGTTAAAGTTGATGCATCTAGATCTTATAGTAAGCGTCTATGGATGTGAAATGAAAAGCATGGTTTTTTTTATCTAAATGGTAGTATTTAAAAATATGTCCAAGTATTGTTCATATTGTCATAAAATGAGTCACTCGGTTGAGGAATGTTTTATCAAATCTTCTATATTGAAAGGGTCTCATGGAGGAATATTCGTGTCGAGTAATAATAGTTTCCATATGCAAAATGCGCAGAAGCATAACAAGGTAAATGCAGATCAAAATCAATCAAAACCTAAGGCGGCTCAGCAGTATCCAAAATATGTGGTTCTTCAACTGGAGAAAGGTAAATCAGTCCAGGTAGATTCTTCTCCTTTAGTGGAAACTGTTGCACAAAAGGCTAGCTCTTTTGGTACTAAAAATGATGGATTTGAAGAGATGAAGGATTCGGTTCCAACTGCTCCCTTGATTAATAGATTAGTAAATACTGCTGGTCCTTCTGGTACTAAGGATGATGAGTCTGAAATTGTTGAAAGGGATTTAGGAGTACAAAATAATTCTTGTGATTCCCATGAGGTGGTAAATGATGAATGCCTAAAGACAAAAGCACTTCTAGTGCTGCTACAGTTGAGGTGAATAAGGGGTCTGTTGAAGCTGTTACAAGTATTCCTCCTGATGAGAATTGTCCTTAACGCTGTTTCTGAGAATGGTAAAGATTTAGTTCCAGCAGATGTTGAAAAGGATTTAGAAGTAAAAAACAATGTTAGAGCCTCTTCTATTGTGGTACAAGATGGTTCTCTAGTAGTGATTTGTGCAATTAACACAGAAATTGATATAAATCCTAAAATTGTGAAGGGTAAGGCTGAGGATAATGATCATAGAGAATCTTTGGCTGTTTCTTTTCCATATCATCACTTTACAAAATATATGGAAGAGACAGAAGAGGAATGGAAAAGAGTATCAAGATGAGTCAAGAGCATTAAGTAGAGTTAAGAGCAATGCAAATAAAAAAAGCTTGAAACGAGTTAAGCGCTCGTTTACTCATATTCTTTTTAATTTTTTCTTTATTATACTTTATTTTAATGATGTAAGTTACATATATTTTCCTCGATTTTGTAATTTGTTGTTTTAATAATAAAAGTTTCATTATTGGGGAAAAAAATTATACATTATATTATATTGTTAATTTACATTTTTATGCACGAATTATTTGCATTATATGATATATCTATCTATCTATTTCATCGTATTGTTGTCCAACAAAATTTACTTATCAGTTCAAAATCATTAAAATTTTGTGGATCTTTTGCCTCTACCATAATGTATTGTTACTTTCTCGCATTCCAAAGTAGTGTACTGTGATTGAAGTGCCAGAGTCTTAACCATTTCGACCATATGTGTTTACGTTGGACCGGCCTGGTACGAGCACAACTAAAGGGCAATATAAGTAAACGGAAAAGAAATGGGAGAAATAGAGAGACGTGAAGTCGTGGGGAGCAATAAGGAAACATTTGGAAAATATTAACATGGTCAACGACGTGGCTAACCACTTATCTTCCACCCTCTTAGAATCATGCAAAAATAGTTAATAAACACCTGATGCGCCTGTCCTTTCCCTTTCCACCAAAATAGCACAATCAGTCTCTTCTGTCTTTCCAACACAAACACAACAAACGAAAAAAACAAAACCAGCAACCAACCTCGGATCATATCTTTCGATTAGTGAAAGACAAAGTCTTACGTCCAAAGAAAGAACCAACGCAATTTGAGAAATTACCCATCCCCTTCAAATTTTCTATGTCTCTGGATCAAATCAGATAGAAATTCAGCTCATTAGGTAGACGCGAATAATGGAAACAGAGACAAATCCAAGTACTCCTGGCCGTCCTGAGAAAAATGCCACTTTCTCGAGGAACGAGAGCAACAAGAAGAACCAAGCATCAGTTCCTGAATCACCATCCCTGAAAGATGCACATAATGATCCACAAACGGACCCAGAAGCCAAAGAGATCATCAATCCGGAGGAAGAGAAACCAGCCGACGAGCCCGAATTGAACCACACTCAAATTCTCGATGCGGTTAATCAATTCCTTCAGAATGAATCCATGGCTGATGACATCCCAAAACCCGTGGAGTTGTTGACTAAATCGGTCGAATGCATGATCAATAAGTATGGATCCGAAGCATCCAAGCTTGGGCAAAATCCTGAGGAGGATTCTCCCTTCTTGGATGCTGTGGCTTGCCTCTCCAGGATCACTGAAAAAATGCAGCAAATGGTCTGGAATGGAAATTCTAACCCCATTCCTATTACTGTTGTGACTTTTGTAGATAGGACAAGTACCGTCCTTCAGCGTGCCATGGCGTTCTTGGAGGATGGATTACGAAGCATCCTGGAGAGTTCTAGCTCAATGTCCAATGATGAAACTTTGCAACAAAAGTCATTCAAGTCTCCAAAGCATTCAAGTTCATTCAACAGCACCAGAGGTAACCAGGAATCCGATCGCTGCGCATTGCCAGGCGCATCGGAGACCGAAGAGGAAGAGTTCCCTGGATTCACCACCGACAACATTTCCTACATGAACAGGATGGTTAATTTAATGATCTCCGCAGGCTACGAAACAGAATGCTGCATGCTGTATGGAATCATACGTCGGATCACCTTCAGAGACGCACTTAAGAAGGTAGGTTACGAGGTGGTAAGCATTGAAGAAGTCCAGAAAATGCAATGGGAGTCTTTGGAAGGAGAGATCGCTTCATGGAACAACGTTGTGAAGCAGACATCCTCAACCCTTTTCCCCAAGGAACAAAAGCTTTGCGACTCGGTTTTTGCAGACAACCTCGACATTTCTCGAGCCTTATTCATAGACCTTGCAAAAATTGTATGTGTGCAGTTTCTGAATTTTGCAGAAGCCATGGTTTTAACCAAACGTTCTGCCGAGAAATTGTTCAAATTCTTGGACATGTACGAGGCCTTGCAGGATCTTGTAGGATCACTTAATTACGACGGTGAATCTTCTCGTTGTTTGGAGGAGTTGAAAGCCGAGGTGCTCGCTGTTAAGAGAAGAATAGGCGAAGCGGTTGTTAGTATGTTCTGTGATCTTGAGAACTCCATCAAGAGTGACAATAGCAGGACCCCGGTTCCTAGCGGTGCGGTCCATCCTTTAACCAGGTACACCATGAATTACCTTAAATACGCCTGCGAGTATAAGGAAACCTTAGAGGAAGTTTTCCAACAGCACCATCATTGTAGGGCAGAATCCAGTCGACACGAGACGAACCAGGAGCATAACCATGAAAATGAGAATAATAGTAATAATAACCATAATGATAATCATGGTCATAACGGCCATCAGGTAGGCGAGTCCTCGCCTTTCTCAACACAACTTATCTCCGTCATGGAATTGTTGGATGCAAACCTGAACATGAAATCAAAACTGTACAAGGATCCATCATTACGTTACATTTTCTTGATGAACAATGGAAGGTACATTTTACAAAAGATCAAAGGGTCAACAGAAATCCATCAACTGATGGGCGACACGTGGTGTAGGAAGAGATCATGTGATCTGAGGCAATACCATAAGAATTACCAGAGAGAAACATGGTATAAATTGTTGCAGTGTTTGAATCCTGAAGGATTACAGATTAATGGTAAGGTGGTCAAGCCTGTACTGAAGGAGAGGTTTAAGAGCTTCAATGCAATGTTTGATGAGATACACAAGGCACAGAGCACATGGGTAGTGAGTGATGAGCAGCTACAATCAGAGCTTCGGGTTTCTATATCCGCGGTGGTGACACCGGCGTACAGGTCATTCCTGGGGCGGTATAATCAATATCTGGATCAAGGAAGACAAAGTGAGAAATATATCAAGTACCAACCAGAAGATATCGAGAATCTAATTGATGAATTGTTTGATGGGAATCCCACTTCAATGGGAAGAAGAAGAATGTAGGGATAGTATCATCGAGAAATTGCATGCATGCTTCACATTGTCATACCTAAAGTGGCTTTTATAGTGTGTTTCTCGCAATGTTTTTGAAAATCTGGTGTATAATCTTAATTTTTGGAATTAGTCTTTTTTCATAGAGCCAACACAGATCCTAGATTGGTAATTAAGCTTTGTTGAAATCATTTCTTGCATGGATTTTTGTTGCTGTAATAACTTACTTTTTTCAACACATAAAGAAAGTAGATATTTGTTCTGAATTATCTAGTTGATGGGTCAATTCAGATGACTTCAAATATTTGTGTATGTGCACACCGAAAATGGTGAAACTAGGAAAAATAAGATGATAGTCAGGGAGCTTTATGTTCCATGTAAATCATTTTCTAAGACATTTTTTAGTATTTATTACACTCAAAATTTTGTAATTGTCAAATATAACCCATAGTAATCTAAAGGAATTTTAAATACTTGTGGTGATAATAGTAATGATAGAAGATCATAGCAATGGTTGCCTAGTTTTGGAAATATAGAAATCACTTTCCCCGTATTTTAGTGACATCTTCCGAAATGTTTAATTATCTTATCAGCAATCAGCAACAACATTTGCCTCCTATCACTAATTATTGATATAAGCTATCGGTAGCTATAACCTCTGGAGATTACGATAATAATATTTGATAATTTTAAGGTTTCTATTAATGTTTAAAAATCCTATTGAGTATTTTAGTATATTTTAGATGTTAACAAAATTGATAATTAAACGATGGTGAATTTTGAATCCCTTAATATGATTTTATAATTTCGATAATAGCAAAGGTTAATGTTTATTGAGTATGTTGATTAATCTCATTTTATATTGATTAAGCACTAAACTTATAGGGGATTTCTATTTTATTTTTCTTGTTTGGTAGTTGTACTTTTGTAAGTGTGTTGAGAGGTTATATCTTTTTATTGTGGATCCATAATTAGCTTTTAAAGAAGCTAGATAAGTAAAGGAATAAGCAATTGTGCCAAGTTGTGGCAGACTTTTGTAACCTTTAAGTTTTGAAGTTTTTGATATAGTAAAATGATAGATGAAAATGATTGGATTACCAGCCAGTGGAGGCTAGAAGAGAGAATTGACTTGTAAGGAGAAATCCAATAAGTCACTGTCTAATCTTCTTAAGCTTACTTTATTTAAATTCATACAATTTACGTTTCCCTTGCTATATTTATTGTTTTATGTCTCATTAGTAATCAAAAGGGGATCACTTTCCAAAAATTTTTGAAACTTACAGCAATCAATTCGCCTCTTTCTTGATTGGTAATTTGGGACCAACAAATCCTAGAAAGCATTTCTCACTAAACAAATACAACCTTAATTTTCATTTAGAATGTTTTACAATATGTCCCATTATATCTTATTTCCAGATGTAATATTTCTTACGCGCATTATTATTCTGGCACCTATTCAATCTAAAATTACAGTTGAAAAGTTAGAAGTTGTCCAATCAATTTCAATGTGATGGATGCTATTAATGAGAAGTATATACATCTGTATAAATGGAGGAAACTTTGTTCCCTTACAAGGAAAGAGGCTTTGTGAAAAGCTCTGGAGACAAAAGGAACTTTTTCGTTACAAGAGAATGCTGTTTTACAAAAGTTACTTATGGATGTCTTCTATCAAATTGTTGTTCGCTCGATTTATTGCATTTTATACACAGATAAGCAGTATATCCAACATTTACCATGTGGTTATTATTTCTTTGAACCTGAGAAATGATTAAATTGCGACTTCTTTTTTCACCTATCCAATTGTCATTGCACTATATAGTGAAATTCTTCTGCCAAATTTGCTTACTTTATGACTCATAACAGGTAGTCCTAGGATCCCATTTTTTCCCCTCTCATAGGGATTGTAAATGTCTCACTACAGTAGGACAACCCAAATATAGAGGCAGTTAAGGTTAGGTTTAAGATCAATTCACTACCTATATTAAGTGTTTTTCACGAACAAATTTTGAAGGAATTTGGTTAAGGATGTATCAGGAAGTTCCAAATGTTTTACCTTGGAAGTGTTGAAAGTTGATTCATAAGTTTGACTTGATCTCAAATCTGTTATTTGTGCTGCAGATATTTTTGGCAAAATTTCCGTATTATTAGTCAGTTAAGTGTAGTGACAAGGATTTCTAATTTAGTTGAGATTTTTTAGATTTCAGTTTTTCCTTGTAAGCCTTTAAAAAGGGCATACCTTGTTCTGAATACAAAAATCTGCATTCTCTTCATATTTTCTAGAGTTGTTTTTTTTTACTCTGTTTTCTCCGTTTTTTATTTTCCTGCTCTGAAACATTTGTGGTATTAGAACGCAGGACAGTGAGCTATGTTTTCCCTGAGAGAAGAGAAAGACACCATGGCTTCAAATGGCAATTTGTTGAGCATTGGACAACCTGCTATTCTCATTTTCAAAGGGACAGTCATGAGTTTTGGAGCATTAAGATGAAGACTTTATTTAAGTCTCAAGACTTATGGGACTTAATAGGGAATGGATTTATTGATCCAGATGATGAGAACAAATTGAGGGAGAACAAAAAGAAGGATTCAAAGGTTCTCTTTTTCATTCAACGAGCAGTACATGGAATTATTTTTTCAAGAATTACAACAGCTACAACATTGTAGCAAGCTTGGAAAATTCTTCAAACCGAGTTTCAAGGCTCATCAAAAGTCATAGCTATGAAACTTCAAACTTTTTGGCATGAGTTTGAAATTTCGCAAATGAAAAGCATTGAATCAGTGTAGGAGTTTCTATCTCGGGTGATGACAATTATCGATTAGATGAGGTCATATAGAGACCAAATAGTTGATCAAATAGTGGTCACAAAGGTGTTGAGGAGTTTAACACCAAAGTTTGATCATGTAGTTGCTGCAATTGAGGAATCTAAAAATATGTCCAGTTTCTCTTTTGATGAATTAATGGGTTCTCTACAAGCTCATGAAACTAGAATAAATAGGTTAGCAAAGAAACATGAAGAGAAAGTATTTCAAACAAAAGGGAAGGCATCAAATTCAAGGGATGCTAATAAGATAGCAAGAAGAGGACGTGGTAGAGGTGCATTTCATGGTAGAGGCTGTAGTCGAGGGAGAGGTAGAGTAGTTGACCAAAGGTAGTTCACCAATGAGCACAAAGGCAATAGACGTGGCATTCAATGTTACCATTGCAAGAAGTTCGAGCACGTCAAAGCAGAGCGTTGGCAGAAGGAGAAATAAATAAATTTTATTAAAGAAACTAATAGTGAAAGTAAGTCATTCATGACCCATTTTGATTTTAATGATATTACAAATAGTGTATGGTTTATAGATAATGGATGCTCCAACCACTTAATTGGCATAAAAGAAAATTTCAGAGAGCTTGATGAGTCTTAGAAAATGATAGTCAAGCTTGGTGATGATCATGAAATTCAAGTTGAAGAAAAAGGGATAGTGGTTCTCAAAATTGGTCAAGGTAAAACAAAACTTCTACATGATATTCAATTTGTTCCTAGTTTGGCACATAACTTATTGAGTGTTGGGCAATTGATGTTTAGTGGATGCTTAATTTTGTTTGATGATGGAGCATGTGCTATAAAAAATAAGTAGACGGGTGCAATTATTGTCAATTTTCAAATGACTAAAAGCAAAATGTTTCCACTTGAAATCTCAAATGTGGAAAATTATGCTTTGGTTTCTACCGGACAAAATGATTCCAAATTGTGGCATTTGCATTACGGCATTGGCATTTCAAGGGGATGAGATTGTTGGGCAAAAACGGTATGGTTATTGGATTACCAAAAATTGAATTTTTTTTTTTTAATTTATGTGAGGGATGTATATACATAGAAAATTGACTAGAAAGTCATTTTCTATTGGAAAAGCCTGGAGAGCTTCCTCTTGTCTTAAGCTTATACATGTAGATTTAGTTGGACCAATGCATATTGAATCACTTGGTGGGAGTCATTATTTCTTACTCTTCACTAATGATTTTAGTTGCATAAGCTATGTGTATTTTTTCAAAGCACAAATAAAAAACATTTAAGAATTTTAGGAAGTTCAAAGCTTTAGTAGAGAAACAAAGTGGATTCTACATCAAAGCTCTTTGCACGGATAGAGGTGGTGAGTTTTTATCTAATGAACTCAACTACTTTTGTGATGAAAATGGCGTTAGAAGAGAGCTAACAGCACCATACACACCTAAGCAAAATGAAGTGGCAAAGTGCAAGAATCGCACAATTGTAGAAACGACGAGAAGTTTGTTAAAAGGCAAGGGGCTTCCAAATCAATATTGGGCAGAAGGAATTGCTACTTTAGTATATTTGTTGAACATCTCCCCTATAAAGGAAGTCTTGAATAAAACACCATATGAAGCTTAGAGAAGTAAAAAAGCCTCCAATAAGCCACTTAAAAATATTTGGTTTTATTTCTTATGCTTTGGTAACTTCATAAAATAATAAAAAACTAGATGAAAAATTTGAAAAATGTATTCTCATCAATTATTGTCCTAAGTCCAAAGCATATAGATTATATAACCCTCTTAGTGCCAAGGTGATTATTAGAAGAATTGTAATATTTGATGAAAATGCAAGCTAAGATTGGAGTTGCAGCAGTAAGGATAAACAAATTGAAATTTCATTTGAAAAAGAAGCAACTTCTGCATCGATGAATTCAACTAACTCCACACCCAATAGATGTAGTCTAATAAATTCCCCCACATGTATCTTCAACAATTTTAGAAGATAGTAGGTTATCCTCCTCAAATGTCCCATCGAATGCAATGCCTCCTAGAAAATTCAAATACTTAAGGGAGATATATGAATCTAATGCATTTGCTTTATTTTCTTCAGATCCTACAACTTAAAAAAATGTAGCAAAAATGGAAGTATGGAAAAGGGCAATGGAGGAAGAACTCATAGCAATATAAAGAAATGCAACTTGGGAATTATCAAACTTACCAAGTGGCAAAAATGCAATTAGCTTGAAATGGATATTTAAAACAAAGTTTCATGCAAATGGAAGTATTCAAAAGCATAAGGCTAGGTTGGTAGCAAAGGGATAGGCATAGAAGTAAGGAATTGATTTCCAAGAAACATTTTCACCTATTGCACGCTTTGAAATTATGAGAACTATCATGGCTATGGTAGCTCAATTGCAATGGATCTTTTATCAACTTAACATGGAATCAACATTTTTTAATGGAGAATTAGAAGATGTTTATGTCACCCAACTAGAAGTTTTGTAATCAATGGTAAAGAAGATAAAGTGTACAAGTTGAAGAAGACATTGTACGGGCTTAAACAAGCACCACAACAAGCTTGATTCGTACTTTCTACAAAATTGGTTCAAAAGGAGTGAAAGTGAGCCTACTGTCTACTTGAAGAAGCAAGGTGACAAAGATTTTCTTATATTTGCATTTATGTTGATGACATAATCTACATGGGCTTAGGTACCTCTTTTGTAGCTGAATTCAAATTTGGTATGATGAATAGATTTGAGATGCCAGATTTAAGTCTGTTACATTATTTTCTTGGACTTGCAGTGATGCAGTATGAAGATGATGTATTTATTTCACAAAGGAAATATGCAATAGATCTTCTTAAAAGGTACAATATGGTGAATTATAAGATTGCAGCTACACACATGAATGTGAATGAAAAATTGCAACTAGATGATCGTACAAAAAAAAAAAAAAAAACCAATGCAAAAAGGTTTAGAAGTTTAGTTGATGCATGAAACCCTAAGTATATTAAACCTAGAACCTCGATGATGCTATTTGAATCGATTACCCTGAGGACCGTCTTGAACAAGTATTGCGTAACTAGACTCCAATCACACCTGTTGACTAAAACCTAAGTTATCAAAAGGGATTCCAAGCAATTTGGTTAAAAATTCCTATGGAAGAGTCCTTTTGCAAAAGAACAAAAAGAGGGTTTTCGTAATCTCACGAAATTGTGTTTTCAATTCAATGATAATTGTTTTTAGCCGCCCCCCTTGCACGGCTCATATAGCATACAAATAACAATATGGAAAAACCCTAAGTTGCCTAATCTATCTTTATCCACCTGTAATCGAGTAGGCAACTAAATAACATAAGTTACAAACCAACAAATAAAACTAAAATAAACCGAATGTGCTTCTAGTTTGTCGGTTCAATAAAATTATTTTAATGCCACTAAATTATTACATTTTTCCATGGTCATGTGAATCAAGTTAACACATGTTGGGTCTCCTTTAGTTTAGCTTAACTCCTTAGCTTGTAAGTCCATAACTAATCTTTGTAGAGCTTCGTTTATCCTCTTAGCTCTAACTTGGGTCATCAAGCCTCTAATACCATGTAATAGATCCTAGGATTTTGGTTCCTTCCTTTTTGATACTAGCCGATCCTCATCATTCCCTCCTTCCTAAAAAAGATTCATCCTTGAATCACTTGCATCATAAGGAGTAAAATAAAAAACATTAAAAGTTATGCTTACATTACCATAGTGATTTGGCAAGTCAATCATGTAAGTGTTGTCATTGATGCGCTATACTTCTTGGAAAGGTCCATCTCCTTTAGGATGTAATTTAGACTTTCGTTGCTCTGCAAATCTTTTTGTTCCCCAATGCACCTAATTCCCTTCTCCATGATGAAACATAATCCTGACAAGTCCCTTTGGCCACTTTCGGATCGCCTCCAATTTCTTCGCATCTACAGTTATCCTATATGTACCTGTAAGAAAGTCATAAAAAAACACCATACTTGGTAACAGAAAGTTAGTGTCAGCATAAGTAAAATAAACATCCCTATACATAAGTACAAGTAGTTGTTTCCTTGCCAACATTGTACTTTTACACTCACTTTTTCTTACGATTTTCTCTCCTCTCAATGTTTCAGACTCTCTTCCCCCATAACTCACTAGTGTTTGTTTCTTACTCTTCTTCTTTTTCTCATCCTTTTCTCGCACACTCTCATGTTTCTTTCTAAATTCTTTTGCCATCTGCATCTAATCCTCACTAGCTTCCCATGGTTTCTATGGCATAAGAACCATTTTCCTTTTGTTTAATACAAAGGAATATTGATTTTGTACCCGTCATACGTAATCTTCTTGTTGAATTGCCAGGGTCGCCCTAATAGTATGTGGCTAGCCTGCATAGGTACCATGTCACACATAACCTCATCCTTGTAGCTTCCTATGGAAAAAGGCTATAAGAACCTGCTTGGTCACCTTAACCTCCCCACATTCATTCAACCATTGTAATCGATATGGTGTCGGATGTTTTACAGCTTTCAACTGCATCTTTTCTACTAGCAAGGTGCTAGCAACATTAGTGCAGCTGCCACTATCGGTTATCAAGCTACAAACTCTACCCTACACATGACACCGTGTATGAAAAATATGTTCATGCTGGATCCCCTCACCATCCTCTTAGGGTTGTACACTAAGTACTCTCCTCGTAACATACAACTCGCCACTCACAGGTCCATCTAAGTCAAAATCCTCATACTCCTACAATGGTGACTCCTCCTCCTCCTCAAAGCTCACACTCTCTACATCCCCATTGTCACCGATAATCATGGCTCTATGATTTGGACATTGGGATGCAATGTGTTTAAACCCTTGACACCTAAAACACTTAATATCTCTAGTCTTAGAAGAGGGTTTAGTGTTAGTTTTTCCCTTGAGTGCAGTAATTGGATTCTTAGTCTTCACATCCTCTTTAGGCTTTGAATCGGTGGAGTTCCTCTTCCAAGTAAACTTCCATGGAGATTTGGAAGTCGAATCAGTCCTCTGCTCACTCCTATATTTTAATTACCACTCTACTTTAATTGCTCTGTGCTGCAGTTCTTCTATATCTAAATAATGGTGTAGGTCCACTACATCAGCTATTTCCCTATTCAACCCATTGATGAATCTAGCCATAGTCGCCTCATCATCCTCCTCAACTCTAGCCGTAATCAAGGCTATCTCCAACTCCTTGTAATAATCCTCTATACTTTTGGTTCCTTGTGTCAACCCCTAGACTTTCCTAAGTAAGTCCCTGTGGTAGTGATTAGGAATGAACCGTTTCTACATAATAGTCTTCATCTCATCCCAAGTGCTAACAAGTCTCACTCCATACCTACGCCTATTACGCACTAACTGATCTCAGCATACACTGGTGTAATTTGAAAACTCTACTGCAGCCAGTTTTATCTTTTTCTCCTCAGTGTAGTTATGGCATTCAAACATATGATCCATTTTCCTCTCCCACTCTAAATACAATTCTAGATCATTCTTTTCCTAAAATGTTGAGATTTTCAATTTAATACTGCCTAGATTACTATCATGCCTTTAGGTACTTTCTCTATCGCTAACGTATTGATAATCTCCAAAATCAGACTCCTCACCTTCTTCAATCCTAACTCCTCTCCTATTGGTCTACCTACTCCTCGCGTGACAGTGTTACCGCTAGACGGTTCCCTACTTATCTCCATCTTATCCATTCTTTCATGGATCTGCTCAAGTTTACCCATCAAGATTCTCTTCATCTCCCCCATCAACTCCTCAAACATCACCCTATTTTCACCTCCATTTGTGTTCTATCCCAACATAATTCTATACTTAATAAGAAATTAATATCACAAATAATAAATACATTTATCATAATTCAATCGTATATTGCGCTCAAGTAGTATTACTCTCACAATCCACTCGTGTATATCGCTCTTAATTATGTCCTCACCACCCGCTTTTATAATCCTTTGCTAGGAACTCAGATTGGAACTACTCAACACAAATCACTAAGTCACACTAATGATCACTAGTTGATTCCAAGTCACGGTGCAATGAGAATTCTAATGGATATGAGCAATCTCTTACTACTAACTTCGGAACAAGTCAAGACAATTTCTTAACAAGCAATTCAATGGATAGACAAATTTGCACCGAATCTACAAGAATTATGGAATGTAATTTTGGATACAAGATTTAGAAAGACAAGATACAAGTTGCGGATGGAATTGGAAAGTGAATTTGACAATTGAATTGTAACTTGCCGAAACTAGAATATTTCTTTTAGGAGATTCCGGTTCTTGATTTTTCTTTTCTTTTCTTTTTTTTTGCAATCGAATCGAATCGAATTTCTTTCTTTATTTTTTTTGTACATATGCCTTTCAATATGAACTATGAATTGAACAACAATGGAATGTTCAAAGACTAGCTAAAAACTTAGATGTTGTTGGTCTCCAAGGGATTTTAGTGACCGAACAAGATTTTTTTTTTTTATATGAATTTTTAGATATGAGTATGGAAAATAACAATAGACGAATAATGAAAAAGGGATATAATTTACTTGATTCAAGAAGCCGAAGCTCTGATACCAAATGATGCGTAAAACCCTAGGTATATTAAACCTAGAACCTCGAAGACACTATTTGAATTGATTACCCCGATGATCGTCTCGAACAAGTATTGCGTAATTAAACCCCAATCACACATGTTGACTAAAACCTAAGTTATCAAAAGGGATTCCAAGCAATTCGGTTAAGAATTCCTATGGAAGAGTTCTTTTGCAAAAGAACAAAAAGAGAGTTTTCGTAATCTCACGAAATTGTGTTTTCAATTCAATGATAATTGTTTTTAGCTGCCCCCCCTTGCATGGCTTATATAGCATACAAATAACAATATGGAAAAACCTTAAGTCGCCAAATCTATCCTTATCCACCTGTAACCGAGTAAACAACTAAATAACATAAGTTACAAACTAACAAATAAAACTAAAATAAACCGAATGTGCTTCTAGTTTGTCGGTTTAATAAAATTATTCTAATGCCTCTAAATTATTACATCATTCCATGGTCACGTGAATTAAGTTAACACATGTTGGCTCTCCTTTAGTGTTGCTTGACTCCTTGGCTTATAAGTCCATGACTAATCCTTGTAGAACTCCATTCATCCTCTTAACTCTAGCTCGGGTCATCGGGCCTCCAATACCATGTAATGGATCATAGGATTTTGGTTTCTTCATTTTTTATGCTAGTTGATCCTCATCATTATTTGAGGGTCTAATTTATTTAACTCAAACTTGATTAGGTATCTCATTATTTGTTGGTGTTGTTTCAAGGTTCATGAGTAGTCCTTCAATGCATCACTTTAGTTCAACAAAAAGTATTTTACATTATATTGCTAGAACTGTGGATTATGGAATATGGTATTCTCATGTCAAAGTCTTTAAATTGGTTGGTTTTACTGATAGTGATTGGGCAAGTAGTTTGGATGATAGGAGGAGTACTTTTGGTCATGTTTTGAATCTTGATTCAGGTGCGGTCACTTGGTGTTTGAAGAAACAAGATATTATGGCATTTCAGAGGCAGAATATGTTTTTGCTACTTCTTTAGCTTGTCAATGCATCTAGATGAGAAGACTTCTAGCAGATATGTGTCAAAGGCAAAAGAATCCATCTGAAATTTATTGTGACAATAAAGTAACCATTGCAATGTCAAGAAATCCAAGCTATCATGGAAGAATAAAACATATAGATATTCGAGTTCATTTTATCCAAGAGTTGGTTGTAAAAGGAGAGATTGTGTTGAAGTTCTGTGGTACACATGAACAAGTCGTAGACATATTCACAGAGGCACTCTCAAGTCAAAAGCATTCATTCCTCAGATCACTTCTATGTGTGTCTAACTTTGAATCAAAGTGGGGTGTTGAAAGTTGATTCATAAGTTTGACTTGGTCTCAAATATGTTATTTTTGCTACAGATATTTGTTGGTAGTGTTGCGAATATTTCTAATACAATTTCCATATTATTAGTTAGTCAAGTGTAGTGGCAAGAATTTTTTATTTAGTTGAGATTTTTTATATTTTAGTTTTTCCTTGTAAGCCTTTATAAAGGGCATATCTTGTTCTGAATACAATAATCACAAAGTAACAAAGTCTAGAAAATATAAAATTTCACATTTTGGTTCACCTTAATAGAATGAGAATAAAAGGGAATATTAATTCTTTTAGTGTTATTTTTTTTTTGGATAATTTCTTTAGTGTTATTTTGTTTGATGAGTTGTGATATTTTTATAATAAAATTTCTAATCCAAAGTGAATAAGGATTCTTTTGATGAAGAAAATAAATAAAAATTCTTTATTTATTTCATATTATATGAAATAGATATTATTTATTATATAATTTTTTTGTAAATTAAATAAAAAAATAACTATTCTGATATAAAACATCATAAAAATTTCATTCCTGAGTATACCATTCCACGCTTATCCCAAGGGAGACAAGAGTTGACGTTGGACAAGGGTCCTTGGAAACAATGGGTTCAGTAGAAGAATTCTTATGTAAAAATGAAGAGGATGAACGCTGTTAATATAATCCAAGGCCCAATGGTTTTATTCTGAAAAAAGAAAAGAAAGGAAAAACCACAACTATCCAAAGCAAGAATGGAAATTAAATTGCTCCTAAAATCTGGAGCATGAATAACACTTTCAAGAACAAGTTTAAATCCTAACCCTAACGACTCCTATAGACTATAGATTATTTCCATCTTCCAGTCTTGACTCCATTTCACTTGGTTTACTTATGCCTCTGAACTCCCTTGATGTCACAATAACATGAAGAGAGGTACCACTGCCAAGTCATGACAAAGGCTGTGTTTGAATAGGCGGAAATTAAAAAGAAAAAAAAAACATATGGAAATGGAAGGAAGATGACTGTTTGGCTAATTTAATATAAGGGTAGAAATGGAATGAATAGAGTAAAAATTGGTGGAATTGTTTCCACTCTAATGGCTTGGTGCTTATCAATTTACTATCTTATCTCTCATCATTTATAGATTTTAAATATCAATATCTGTTGTTTCATATTGAAAATCTTGTAATCCGATAAAATAATGTATACGGTATCATATGGTTCCTCTCCCTGTACAAATGACTAATGGAACTAGGGGAGAGAACCTAACCAACTACATATAATATGGACTCTATGGGCTCTCTTTTTATGAAGTCCAACAAATATGTTATCTTATGCCCTGAAGTTGCCTAGTAGATATAAATTTAAACTCTAAGATGCCTGGAAGGCCAATATTGATGGTGGATAATTTAACAAGCTATCATATTTTCTCAAATATCATAACATAACTTTATTTATTTATTTATTTTTTGGGGCATGTCAAGAACTTTGTTACTGCTAACATAAAACCAGATCAAGTCTCCAAATACATCAAACCTAGCCATCAAGCTGGGTGCAAATTTCCAGGTGGGCATTCCCTGTCAAAACAAAATACGTCTTCCTTATCAGTTTCATACAATTAGATGAAGGAGAAACAAAAACTAGATTATCTTCTCAGCTAATCCCTTCCTTGCCAGAAAGTCAGCAACTCGATTGCCTTCACGAACAATTGCTTGGACTTTACTTCGGTGATTTACCTTCATCTTTCCTTACATAAGGTAACCACATGAGGTAAGAAGAAACCATCAAACATCATTCCATGTAATCCATTGCACAACTTGCAAAGGGTCTGTTTCAAAAATAATATTTTCCAGTTGTAAGGAAATAAGAAGATCAAAAGCCTCAACTAGACTCCATAGTTCCGCTTCTAATAGAGATATGAAAGCAATATGCTTCGATATCCAACAACAACCTCTCCCCTATTATTCCTACATATACCACCAATACCCGCGTCTTTGCCCAGCTCATTGGTCACCTCATTACAGTTGAATTTAAGCCATCCAACTGGGTGAGGTTGAAACAGGCTTTGATAAGTTTCTTAATACATCCCCACCGACCGTTTTCCTTCGACATAATGCCCACCAATTGCACTCTTATTTTTGGCTTAATTTAAACCACTCTACGTTCTCTTCACTCAGCTCCTTTCATGCCAAATTCCTTAGAACACATACATGAAAGTTTATGTCCTAAGTGTCACAACTCGTGACATTAAGAGAGAACCGTAAAAGATCAACTTGAGTTTAAATGTAGTGAATAACATCAGTATGATAGTTTATTCTAAAAGTGAGGGTTCTCTAATGATAGGTTTGGTCACCTATCAACAAACTGATCAAGAGTTGTTACCGCTCTCCTAATGATGACCTTGGCAAGACAAAACCAATTGGAAAAGTTGGTTACCTTAAATTTAAGAGAGACCATGGCAAAGCCGATAGTGACTTTCCTAATGAAGAATGGGCTCGAAGTAGTAATGGGTAAAGAATAGGAAGAGAACGCTGGCTCACCATCCAAAAATGAGAAAAATATATGGAACAAAGGATGATTAAGTGTGGCACAAGAACTCTAGGAAGAGAAAACCTCTAGTATTGTGACGAGTGATATTAAAGCTTATGGTTCTAAGTCGCATTGAGCCACCTAAATGCTACCAAAAGTGAATTAATGTGAAGTTAGCCTTATTGATAAAACGGTTTATTTGAGAGAAGCTCAAGAGGAGGATTAGCCATCTAGTGGACACCATTGTGAGAAGAGAGGTAGTTGTATTGCGAGTCAAGACTTTTGTAAAAAGAATTACCCAAATCATTATGTAAAAAGAAATTAGTACTCCAATGGGCCGCCCTACCGTTAGACAAATCAACAAGAGGCGAGAGGCAATCTTAGAAGACATGGAGAAGGGTGAGGCCAAGAGAAGAGAGCTGTAGAAGCTTAGAAGTCCTAGTTATGATGATCTTGGAATTAAGTTAGACAACAGGTGGATAGGGGTAGTAATCATCTGGGGAAGTACAATTGTAGGTCGTTCAACTATTGGGCAACTTAGCAAAAGGCAATCTAAGAAGATGTGGAGAAGGGTGAGGATGAGAGATGAAGGCCCGTAGAAGCTCGAAATCCTAGCTGAAGTGATCTTGGGCTAAAGCTTGGCAATGGGTGAAGGAGGGTGGAAATCAATTGAGGGTAGTATAACAATGGGCTACCTAACCATTAGGTAATTTAAAAAGAGCAAATCTCAAAGGATGAAGGGAGGGGTGAGGGCAAAAGTGGAAGGCTCGTGGAAATCCAAAGTCTTGGCCCGAGAAGACCTTAGGTGGAGTTTGCCAATGAGTGGAGAAGGATGGCAACTATTAAAGAGAGGGTAGTGGCAAAAGATTGACCTTTTGATGAGGGCATCATGAATTTGGGTAGGGGAAAATGTTATGGTCCATAACATCAAGAGAGAAGTAAGTAATCAACTTGACGGTACCGGTAAAATAGTTTATTTTATGAGTAAGGGTTTTTTGAAAGTGGGTTTAACAACCCATAAATAAACTTATTGGGAGCTAATACCGCTCTCCTAATGATAGTTATGGTAGGATGAAACTAGTTAGGAAGGTTTGTCACTTCAAATTTAAAAGAGATTGTGGTAAATTTGGTAATGGCTCTCTTGATGAAGGATGTGCTTGTAACAATCTTGGGTAAAGAATAAGAAGAGAAAGCTTACTCACCATCTAGAAATGAGAAAAATGTATAAAGTAAATGATAGTTGAGTGTTACATGAGATCTCTAGAAGGGAAGAACCTCCTATTCTATGACACAAAGATGTAGCGAGGACTTTTAATCCCTCTTCCTCATTATACAATTTGCTAAAACCCATTCATTGAAACTAAGATTGTAAATACAAGTAAATTTTTGTGAATTATTCAAGATTGCCCAACAACCTCTACTTACTTCACAATCTCTCATGATATGTTGAGAAGATTCCCGATTTGTGTTACAAAAGGGACAACTTAGATCTACACTCACACCACTTTTTGTAGATTTAATTTGCTTGGAAGTCCTTCATGCAATGATCTTTGTACAAACAATTGCACCTTTGGAATAGCCAGGACTTTCCATAACTAAACCTACCAATTTTGCTGTTGCAATCCTTGTCCCTTTAGGGTCTATAAGCTAAGTTCATAATAACTTGTCCACTTGGGTCATGCAACTAAACCCTTCTCTCTTCTTCTTCCCCTTCTCTAGATAGCATAATGTTACTTGATATATTTATGATCTCTCAATCAATTGGAAACCCAATCACTTCCCCATTCCATTCATTCAATCACTTCACTCCATGCCCTTGCTAAAGATACATTCTCCCCCCCCCCCCCCCCCCCCCCCCAATTTGTGTTACAAAAGGGACAACTTAGATCTACACTCACACCACTTTTTGTAGATTTAATTTGCTTGGAAGTCCTTCATGCAATGATCTTTGTACAAACAATTGCACCTTTGGAATAGCCAGGACTTTCCATAACTAAACTTACCAATTTTGCTGTTGCAATCCTTGTCCCTTTAGGGTCTATAAGCTAAGTTCATAATAACTTGTCCACTTGGGTCATGCAACTAAACCCTTCTCTCTTCTTCTTCCCCTTCTCTAGATAGCATAATGTTACTTGATATATTTATGATCTCTCAATCAATTGGAAACCCAATCACTTCCCCATTCCATTCATTCAATCACTTCACTCCATGCCCTTGCTAAAGATACATTCCCCCCCCCCCCCCCCCCCCCCCCCTCCCCCCTTTTTTTTTCTTTTAAATGGCCCATGAATTAAATTCCTAACTACGTTCACTTTATTCCATCTAGAGAACTATAAATTTACATGTGTACCCTCTCTTTTTTGGATCTACAGGTTGTTTTCTAACCATTTATTATCTTTTTCTGAGTACTTGGCTAACCTTGAAGTTTCCTTTACCTTGAAACTTCATTCTTTCAATTTATACTTCTTTTACACCACTTGTGTCCATAACAATGACTTTGTTCTCATTATCCAAACCAACTTCACTATGCTTGCCCGATTCACCCTATAAGGTCTGCTAGCCCCAAGCCACCTTCCTCTTTGGTCTTATTTACCTTGTCTCATGCCATCCAATGGATCTTTCTTTTCTCTTTTCTCATTCCCCACAAAGAATCCCTTTTTATTCTTTCAATCTTATCTAAAACTTGACACAAAATCTGCAAAACCTATGAGTAATAATTTATGGGTAACATACTTAAATATTTTTTTTAATGATGTAAATATTGTAACCATAAAACATATTACTAAAATAGGTTGCAAAGTCGTAGATACCATATGCAACTTTAGTGTAAAAAAAAAATTAGGATGAAAGCGCAGACGTCTGTGCCTTCAATACTATTTTTTCTTTTAACCCTACAAATCTTACTATAAAGTTATAAACTGCAAACCTATAAAGTTTCTGCAAATCTATAAAAGTATTTTTACAAACCTATAAAATTATTGTCTACAAACTTAAAAGTGATATACTAAATTTATATAGTAATACTGACACTTTCAAATATAAATACGAATCCTCAGTTCAATTCATATGTTTACATTTCACATTTCAATCTTTGAATTTCCTCTAAAAACAAAACTTTACTTTGCAAATTTTTGTTTTCATAATTTGTGTTTTACGCAGGTTTTAATCTACTCAAATACATATGTGGAAATTTCTTCATCAAGATTGTGGTATGTTTTCTTATGAAAATATTTAATTTTATTGCTATTATTGAAGTAGTATACTGCATAAATTTGATGGCATATAAATATGTACACTGCATAAATTTTATTAAAGTAGTAGTTATTATTAATTAACTATTAATTAGTAATTAATTAAATATTAATATATGGTTAATTAACATTAGTAAATGAATTATGTATATATGTTATGATAATGTATTTTTGTAAACATAGTTGTAAATTAAGTTATTGTTGATTAACTGTTAATTAGTAGTAATTAGTCATTAAGATATTGTTAATTAATTATTAAGAAATTAATTAATGAAAAATTTTGTATTGGGTGGAAACGTAAAATATTTATATGGTTAAGTAAAATTACTCATAAAAGTAATCAGTTAATAATTATCCGTTAATTAAAGATGATTAGTCGTAAATTGATTATTGTAAAATTAATTAGTGAAAAATTTTGTATTTGTTGCAAAGTGAAAATATTTGTATGGTTTTGTAAAATGAGTTACAAAATTAATTAGTTATTAATTATCCATTAATCAAAGTGGATTATTCATTAATATATCGTTAATTAATTATTATGAAATTAATTAGTGAAAAATTTTGTATTGGTTACAAATGTAAATTATTTATATGGTCTTGTAAAATCAGTTATAAAATTAATTAGTTATTAATTATCTATTAATCAAAGGGGATTAGTCCTTAATATATCGTTAATTAATTACTATGAAATTAATTAGTGAAAAATTTTGCATTGGGTGGAAATGTAAAATATTTGTATGGTTTAGTAAAATCAATCATAAGAGTAAGTAGTTAGTAATTATCTGTTAGTCAAAGGTGATTAGTTGTTAACATGTGGTTAATTAATTGTTGTAAAAGTAATTAGTGAAATATTTTGTATCTGTTACAAGGTGTGATTATTTGTATGTTTTTGTAGATTGAGTTATAAAATTAATTAGTTATTAATTATCCGTTAATAAAAAATTAGTCATTAATATATCATTAATTAATTGCTATAAAGTTAATTAGTAAAAAGTTTTGTATTAGTTGCAAATCTAAATTATTTGTACGGTTTTACATAATAGATGGAGCCTAGACCTTTTGATCCTTCAGTCTTGACGCAGTAGGCTAGTCATCAATCACAGGCAATCTGGGATGGAGAGGTAATGAATGTTTTAGTAATCAATTAATTTACGTTGCATTAGAAATAGGAAAACATTTGACATGTTATTGGCATAAGAGCAAGCAACCCTTGCTGTGTGATGGTGTGAAATGTTACTCCATCATGACGAGTGTACGATCCCATTCGATGTGCAAATGGAGCCATACTTGCAACTGGCTAGATTCAAATGTGTCAATCGATTACCATACATACTCTTTGATTGTTATATGATTACAACACTAGTGGAGAGATGCGTCTAGAGACGCATACATTCTACATGCTAATGGGAGAGTTTACCATTATGCTACAGGATGTGGAGATCCGGCTAGGACTCCCTATAGATGGACAAGCAGTTACATGGATTAGTTGCCTGGATTGGAGAGCAATATGTGAGGAACTGTTGGGGGCGAGACTCGAGTCTAATGGTAGAGGTAGGCACATTAGTATGATATGCCTCTGCAATATGTTATAGCTAATCCCACCAAACGACGATGTGGAGAAAATATATCGAGTTACTCATGCATACATTCTACAACTATTAAGGGATTTATCTTCATTGATAAATCCAGTGCCCTCGTGCACGCGATGTAGTTACCATTGCTAGAACATTTCGACATCACTGGGATATATAACTGGGGGGCCGCATGTCTGAAGTGGTTGTATCACCAACTACGTGTTGTGTCCTCACTATCGGCACATGAGATTGGAGGGGCAACCATATTTCTATAGGTGTAAGCTTGGCACAAATTTCCCTACATTGCATCGATTAATCGACATGGACTATCTGTACCGGCCGAATATTTACTTGCGGCATGGTGGAACACACGGAAGGACACACAGTTCCACCCCATCTATGTTGGCGCATATCGAGATGCGCTGGATAGGCAGAATATGTTGCAAGTACCTCAGTAGTCATATTTATTTCCTTGCAATTAATCATATTTATCATTTAAAGTAAATAAAATTTCCTATTTTCAAGTTGAATGGGACTTGTACAACCGATTATAGATTAATATATTGCCGCATTTCTATAAAGCTAGCATGCATTCTTAGACGACTCGGGTGCCACTCATTTGTTTCCACATTGTTGAGTGGCATTTCCCAAATCAAGTGGCTAAGCAATTCGACGGGTTCCAATATATCTCATAGTCGGTGAACGTGTAGTCGGAGCTATATGAAATCGACCTACGTGGCAAGATTGACATTGATTAGACCATTCTGCATGAAGTGTATTTGAACATGTGGGAATAGTGGGTTGGTCAAGCCGTTCCTATAGAGGGCCCTTACGGTGTGCATAATAGCTACCTGCAATGGTATGGGTCGATAAACAGGAGATACATTAGCCGCATTAAGGTAGTTCTTAGATTTCTAGTAAAAACAATTTACATACACTCTAATTAATGTCCAAATAATTACATGATCATGTTAATCTTAATTTACGTTTTCTTCATACTTGTAGGATGATACCTTATGATGGATTTTCCTATCACTGGACATAAACACGATCATAAGAATAGCTACTTAGGGTCTTCAGTTCATGCTTCACCATGGGGGGTAACACTGTTCTCACAACCGCAGCATCAAAACACCCAAGAAGAGGTTGAACCAGTTCCAGTGTAGTGGCAAATGGAGGGATAACGTCGTCTTCGAAACCGCGGTGAGGTAGAGGAAAATCCCAGATAGGACAAACAGATACATGCTAATCCCGATGCAATACAGCCTATCTCAAGGTCGACGTTTACCCAATATCAGACGCTACATCGACATTTCATTAGTGGTCCTATATGAAATAGGATCTTTAACTGCTTCTCGGACTACTGATCTGATGCCTACATGTCTATCCAATATGAGGCAAATGGTTTCACGACCTTTATGCTCGTTGACGACATATTCCTTTAGTTTCTACAAAACCCATCCTTATGTCTTTGCTATCTCCTAATCAACCAGAGCGAATGCCAATGGAAGTATATGATTGTTGCTATCAACACCATAAGCAACTAGCAACTTGTGGGGTATACTTCCCATACAGAAAGGTGGCATCAATGGTAACAACAGGTCTGAGGAATCTTCACGTTGCAATGCACGGCCTGAAGGCCTAGAATACCTACTTCAAAGTGGACACATTGGGGGTACTCAATCTGCTCCACCCACAATCTATTCGTATTCCGAGATTCGTATTTTCTATTGCATTGAGAAGTTTTAGGAGTTCATTGTAAGACTTCTCCCAGTGCTCGTACACGAGCTCGATGACTCATTTCTTTCCCTCCCAAACCGGTCTCCTATTGATCTTGTATCCAAATTCTTATTCAACAATAGAAGTTAAATTGACCACCTTCATATCAGGATTCTCCCTAAGAAGATTTACAAATTAGCTGGCAAGGGGATTGCAATCCAGTTGTAGGTGATCCTAACTAATTAGTGGGTTATTGCATGAATGTAAACCCTCGAATCTCGTCACCACGAACATGCCCTCCAACTTCTTCTTTCGGGCTCTAAGCCTCCATTTACAATCGTAATCCCTTTTTAAACAATAAATAGACCACAACAATGGGCTAGACTCTATAACAGTAAAGTTACAATGGTTCTTTACATGGTAAAACTTCACTTCTTGAATGATATCTACTTTCGTCTTGAATCTCATGTCTCTATAAAAATTGTCACCACTGCTCAAACCACTAAAAATATTTGTTTGCTCCTGCTCGAAATAAATGTAATCACTATCGTCCCCATAATTATAATACGAAATAGGATCTCTAACTGGCATAGTAGGTGGTTCAACTTATTCTACTCGATATACTGACTGTCTCAAGTAGGTATGTATGATTGGAGACTCTTCTTCCGCTCTTCATCACCCTTATGCTCACTCTCTTCATTTTCATCATCGGAACTCTCCTCGTTATCGCTGCTCTCCTGCTTAACACACATTCCACCGTTGGTGTCAGTTGCAGCCTCCACTCCCACATGAACCATGTACAAATCCTGTGTCTTTGGTTGCTGTAACACTAGAGTAACTACTCTATTTATTTCATCCTCATCGTTCACTTCACTTCCATCGGGGTTAGAATTGAGGATTGAAATGTTGATGGCTTTGGTTACATTTCTGTAATGTGATGTGATGACTGTGGCTGATTGCTTGTATCGAATGTTTACCTTGCTAAGGGACCTCCCGAATTGTTAGAAATTCTGATGAATAACTGTTGTATGCCACGATCTCCATATGATTCAGTCGTTTCAATAAAATTTTCAACATCTTTGTCATCCCTAATTGCCATCAACGCATAACATGTATTGCCCCCATAGAACATAGGATGCCTATAAATTATCTCAACTCCTACTTCGATTGGATCAACTCCGATGTCGTGATGTATTCTGTATAAAAATTCGTTATATTTGACGTTTTTCTTGATTTTAAACTTCTTTATTGGATCCCTATCATACTTTGGTCCCTAGTTACCGGCCACAATATTTTTAAATACATTGATCATCAACTTCATGTAATCAGCCCTTTTTTTCCTATCCATAGTATATATATATTATATTCTTTTTAATAAATAGGACAATTTCCAATAATAACATTCTAAAAATTTCAAAAAAAAAAAAATTAAGTTTCCATAATATTTCAGATATTAATTTTTTTCCTCATTATTGGCAAATGATTTTTTCCTAAATATTTGTCAAATGTTTTTTTTATAACATTTTCGCTATTAAAAATTCCAACTATTTCCATATTATTTTACAACACTGTCATAATATTTCACATTATAGATATTATAAATTTTTTTCACAATAATTTTATTATAATTTTCAAAAATATTTATATAAAAAAATTCAGAATAATATTTATAAAAAAATTACTTGTCATTTATCATTTTAATTTGAATTTGAATTGTAATTTTAATTTCAATTTTCATTCGATTATTTCCAAACAATTTTTTTTTCAAATATTTCTTCGAAATTATTTTTAATTATATTTTTCCATTAAATTTTTCAAAATTTTCGTATAATACCACAACAATTATTCCATATTCTACATATTTCACATTCTTTATAGTAGCCAATCCTCATTCTAATACAAAAATTAATATTACATGTTACGCATGTAATATCTATATAAATAATATTTAATAAATTATAATATAACAATATCGAGTAATCTTTTCTATAAAATATATAATTATACTAATATTTTTCTAAAATCTTACATCAAATACAAACACAGATAAAAACACTTCAATATAGATAAAAAAACTTCAATTTTTCTAAAAGAAAACATATCATAACTAAGATTAACCGATCAAAAGCACTTAGATCTAGCCAAATCTTTCTTTCCTATGCAAAATCACTCCTTCTTCTTCCTTTTTCCTGCGTGCGAATGAGAGAAAAATGATATTTGAGTTAGTGAGTATTTTCTATGTATTGCGTGTTTCTGTGTGTTTTATATTTGTATTTTTAAGTTTACGTACTATTATTACGTGTTTATAAATAAATGGTGAGTGTAAATTGAATAAAAAATTGGATAGGCCGGAGTAGTTGAACTGAAAAAAAAGTTGCAAGGTTAAAAAATAATTAATATTGAAGGTGCATATATGGTTTGTACAATCATCCTTTTTTTTTTATTTTTTTACACTAAATTTATATATAGCATCTACAACTTCGCAACCTATTTTAGTAATATATTTTATGGGTATAATATTAACATAATTTTTTAAAAATAATATTTAAATATATTACCCAATAATTTACAATACTCTCCGGCACAAAGGAAATAACAATCCTTCTTCTGACCATACTTAAAAGATTAGCTTTCCACCTGACATTTTTTATCTAAACTTATCAACAACAAAAAAAAGTCAAAGCTAGTTAACTTGCTGGTTACCTTAACTAGAAATCCTAAGTATTTCCCATATCATTTTTTAGATTAATATTCAACGCATTGCACATTGCCTCTCTTATATCTTGGTCAATGTTTTGAGAAAAGATCACTCGCACAAGACATTCCACGATTCACCTTTTGTCCTAACAAACTTCCAAAGCCTTCCATCAGCGATGCAATAACTCTTATATTTTTCTTCATCCGCTTCCCCAAGGAGAAGCAAGTTATCAGTAAAAAAAAATGATGGGAAAGTTTTAAATCCGATCCCTTAAGCCCATCTGTTTCCACCGACCCAAGTCAACATGGAAATGGACTGCTCTATTTAACGTATGCATACTTAGAATCAATAAATGTGAAGATAGGGGTCACCTTGCCTCTAGTCTCTGCTTAATGGAAAATTAGACAATGTCGCACCGTTTAGAAGTACTTCAAAATTAACCATGGACATACAAGAACTTACTAAATCAATCCATGAAATAGGAAAACATTTAAAGTTCGAAAGGAAGCTTCAAATGAAATCTCATTTCATGTGGTCGTATGCTTTCTCTAAATCCAGCTTGATCATGATCCATCCTCTCCTCCCTTTTTTCCTTTCGAAGAGTGAAGTAATTATTGAAAAAGCGCCAACTTATCCGCGGCTAACATTCCAAGGATAAAACTTCCTTACTTCGGGCTTATGATATTCTTAAGCAAAAGGACTTAGCTGATGCACAAGAATCTTTAAAACAACTTTGCATATGGTTGTTTAAAGGCCAATTGGTTGAAAATCTTTCACTTTACATGCTCCCATAGATTTCGGTGTAAGCACAATAAGTGTTCTGTTTAACTCCCCAGGCATCTTTCTTTCTTCAAAGATCCTCTTTAACCACGATGCAAACCGTATCACCTATCGTTCCCCCAGCAATGTTTTGTACACGCATGATACCCATCTATTCTCGAAGTTGTTCCCTCCTCTTGACTTCATTAGTTGTTAATCGTTCTTCAAGGACCATCTTTCCACTATCGGAGATACAACAATTCCCGAAGCTTTCACAGACAAAGGTGTCATAAAACAACTTCGTAATCACCACAATAATCATTTTCCTAGAATCAAATCCGATGGAGAGTGAATGGTCAGCATTTTTATAAATAAAAACAATCCTCACTTGTTAACTCTTTTATATATATATATTATATGCTAACCGTTGACGCTCCATCGGATTTTATTTTTAGGAAAATGATTATTGTGTTGATTGCCCACAGTCTCACAACCTTACAAAAGAGAGACGCATGGTTAGATATGTTCACAGGACGGAATCATCTCAAATCTCGACTCAGAAGTCAGACCCACCGACCCTTGAATTGTGGGACTTGGCTTCGAGTTTGGTTCAAGGACCTGCCGATTTATGGAACGAGTTTCGAATTTGTAAATCGATTTTAATTTTTTAATTAAAAAAATAAAAAGATTACCAAGTCTAAAATTTTTTAATGGTTTTTAGCCTATTTTATTATAAACTTGAAAAAAGTTTTGCATTTATTTACATAAAATCTTATACAAGTAGAATTGATATCTGTGAAATAAAAATCTAAAAAAAAAAAGGATATAAGTTAATTTTAAATCTCATATTATTAAAGAATGAGAACCTTTTCTTATTAAATTTTATAAATATCTAATCACAAATGTTGTTTTTGTATTGTTAATAATAATAACATATTAAATATTATGAATGGGAGTTAATTTTTCTTATTTGAAATAGTATAAATTTTTAATATTATTTTAAATTTGATTTTAGTTTTTTTTTTTTTAATTTTCTTTTTTTGACAGATTGAAACCATCGGTTTCTTCGAGTTCAGCAGGTTGATCCACTGACCCATAAAACCGGGGATGTCACGATAGGTCAAAAACCATCTCACCGGTTTGCAATTTTAGATTGAAAATACCGGGTTGGCTTGTGGTTCCGACCCACCTGTTGACCGTATTTATACATGGTTTTGATTTTGTCTCTCTTTTCGTACCTTCAATTGTTGTCTAATTTTGCAGCTTGTTATAAAATTTCATGGCTTCACAATTTAAGTCTACATCAACTTGAAGAAACAATCATATGGAGTAGCATATTCAACCGTGAATTTGAGAGACCATTGATGATAGGATCAAACTTTCATCATTTAGTGATTTTGACATTCGTACGCAACAACCATTGTTGAAAAAGTCCCAGCTTCTAAAGGCTCTTCGGAATCACCAAACTATTGAACTTGTCTTTGCCGATCCTCGCTATAGAATATGTAGGGTAATAATATCTATAGAGCAATGAT
Source organism: Laguncularia racemosa (assembly GCA_037954665.1). Taxonomy (NCBI): domain Eukaryota; kingdom Viridiplantae; phylum Streptophyta; class Magnoliopsida; order Myrtales; family Combretaceae; genus Laguncularia; species Laguncularia racemosa. Next base: position 5,629,151 of record JBBMOL010000011.1, read on the forward strand.
GTTTCCACTACATAAAATACTGTTGCTGATTGATTAAACGAGAGGAGTAAGTGGCATGAAAATGCTATGCCAGATAATTCGTGACAAATTTTCGATATATAATCATTTTTTTTTTCGATAAAAAATCAGAAAGTAAAAAGAAACATAATTTAAAAGGAAAGTTACAAAATACATCCTTAAACTTTTACTTACATATGGATTCATTCCCAATCTTTAAAAGTGTACTTTTTTACTGTGAAACCTGCAAAAATTATATAATAATTAATATTGAATAATAATAGAATTAAAACCCTAATCCTAAATTTGACTAAATTTATATTAAAAGAAATCAAATGTATTAATAGATAATTAAATAGAATAATTAGTAAAATAATGAGTAAATTTTAAATTACAGATTTAGAGTAGTTAAATAAAAATTTTAAGTAAATATTTAAACTCAAGATAATTTATTTAACCTAATTGTAAAGTTTTGTGTGAAAATATTTTAGTTAAAATTCTTAATTAAAATTATTATACGCATGCTAAACGAACCCGAGAAACTTGAAAAATTTCCTTAACCTTAAAAACCTCCCCCCCATTAACTTTTCTATCTCATCCATAGCTTCTTCTCCTTCCTTCTGTCTTTTTGTTTTCTTTTCTTCTCCTATATACGTAAAGTTCTACCTCACTTTAAATTTTAAAATCCTACAACTTCCATGTACAATCTTCAAATTATAATCCAAGACTATCAACACAATCCTTGAAACGAACTCTATGAATTTAAACTCCACTTGTAAGATAAAATGTTAACTCTAAAATTCGAGTATAACTCTAGAAGTATAATACTAGGATTTTTAATCTTAGGAAATAATGAGAAAATTTAAAAATATGTAAGTTAAGGCAATCCTATTACAAGTAGCATGATAACACCTTCTTTCTTGAATTTTAGGTGAAGGAGTTGACCTAACTCAACATATTGAGAACTATTTTGTACCCTTAAGGAAAAATGAGGCTAAGGTAAGTAAGAACTTGATGATTTACTACGTTGTTTACATTTTGTTGGTTGAAAAATTTTCATGTGGATGTACGTGGAATACCTATTGTTGGGTTTGGAGTCACAACCATATTTGGATTAAAAATGGGGAAAGAAAGGATGTTCGGGTGGTGTAATTTGAAGGATGATTGTGTGTGTGATCTACTGGGAAGAGTGTTTATTCTATGGTGTAAGAGTGGTATTTTATGCACTAAGTGTATATATGTCTATGTGGTGTTGTGCATGGGAGTGTCCATGAATGTGTCAGTGTTGGGATGGGTGTGTGTGTATCTACGGTGTCATGTGTGTGTGTGTATATATCTATGATGTCATGTTTGTGTGTTGGTGTTGTATTATGTGTGTGTGTATGTACAGTGTCATGTGTGTGTGTCTGTGTTATATGGTATTGTATGCGTGCATCTATGCCATGATTGTGTGTCTGTGTCTATGTTGCATGGTGCATGCGTCTAAGATGGATTGCCTACATGTATTAGCGCTATATTGTGTGTTGTGTTGGTGTGTGTGGGTGGGGTGCTCAAAAGAGCCATGTGAGTGCTAAGTTGGTGTGTGTGTGTGTGTGTGTTTTGGAGCATATGCTATTTGGTTATGCTTTATTTGTGTAAGTGTTTTGATGGATGATGTGTGTGTATGTGTGTGTGCGTGTGTGTTGTGTGACCATGAGAGTGCCACGTGTGTTTATGAGTGTTATGATTTTGTGTGTGTGCATGGATGTAAAGTAGAGGGTGTGTATTCGTGTGTATCTATGTGCCATCAATGCATGTAGTGTATGTGTGTTTGCTGGTGATCTATATGTATGGCATGCATGTGTTATGCGTGTATTGCATGTGTAGTATACGTGAGTTGCATGTGAGCCATAGGTATGTAGTGTGAATATGTCTGTGTATGATTTGTGCTTCTAATGTAAGTGTGTTTGTTTGTGATCTATATGTGTGGGGTGCATATGTTTTGACTTGTATCACAGTTGTAGCGCACGTATGTTCATATCTGTGAACCACATGTGTGTTGGCTTAGTTCTATGCATGTGTCGGCTTAAGGGTGTATGGTGGGTGCCCTAAGGGCAACTTAAGGATGCATGTGTGTATGTGACCTGAGTGTGGTTCCATATGAGTATTTGAATTAATACCTTGCATGTGGCCTATGTATATATATGTATGTATATATAAAATATATCCTTTATAAATGGACATGTAATAATAATAACAATAACAATAATAATAGTGATAACAACAACAACAACAACAACAATAATAATAATAAAAATAATGTGTGTGTGCGTGTGTGTGTGCGTGTGTCTACATGTAACCATGCCTTAATTCCGATATGTTGTGATTGGTGTTCTTTAATGAATGATTTGGTTTCCTTGGTGTTTTTTTATGTGGATTTCATTGAATGCTTGAATACTTGCTACATAATATGCTTTGCAATTTGGTTTGTGAATACCCTTTGCTTGATCACCTTGAATTAGTTGATTAAAGGTTAAGGCTTAAATAAAACTTAACATGCATTGTACAATACATTACATTTGAGTAAAAGGCCATCACCGTTACATGATGTGTAAGAATTATACTACTCTGCCATTGGCAAACTAAGTGACCTAGGGGAGTTGTTGTGCCTTTGATGGAACCAAGTTTAAAGGTCTTGTCCATCCTTGAGAGTGTGTGCTCAATGTGCAATTAAGGCATTTGAAGCTTAAAACTTTATAAGTTTTAAGATAATTAATTAAGTGATGAGACCAGAAATAAGTATATTGAGATACCCAGGCATTGATGGTTATGAGCATTCTCAACCTAAGGTCAAGGGTGGGGTTAAACCCTAAACTTCATGTTGGTTATTAGAAGACCTCGGGTGATGTTGCATTGCATTCGATTGCCTATGCCTAACATATGTTTAAAAAACTTGTTTGATTTGCTTGTATGTGTGTAGTATTGAAAGATTGCACTGTCATCTTATTGAGCGGTGATTGCTCAGTTCCCTCTAGGCTTTATGATACAAGGCACGGTTACATGATTTTCCCACATAAGCACATCGTCAATGTAACTCATTTGCCCATGGGAAAGAAAAGAGAACTAAGAGCAAGGATTGAGAGTTAGATTAGAATTTTCTTAAAATTATGTTGGAAGAATGTAATATGTTATGTAAGGTTTTACTTAGATAACTTAATGTATATTTTTAGGCCCGCCATGTATTGAGACCTAAATGAGGTCTATTTTGAATATTGCGTACAGTAAATAAGAGATGGAAAACCTTAATGTAGTTTTGGACTTTAAATGTTCAAGTTTCGAGTAGGAAAATAAATTAAAATGGAAGCCCTTACAAGGCCTTTTATTTTATCATTTGACTTTGACAAGTATTTTGAGATGATTGCTTAGACGCTTTGTGGTTGTCTAATGGGGGTTAAGTAATCATGGAAAATTATCACGTTTAGTATCCCCTACAAGGTGTGACAACTTTTGGTGGTATTAGAGCCATAAGTTTTAAACTTAATGATAAACTATAGATTAAATAGAAGCCGTGTTGAAGGTCAATGTCTTAAGAGATTAACTTGACAACTCAATAATTAGAAAAGGCCTAACCTAATAGGTGAGTGTAGGTAAAACTTGAGAGTAAAATTATAAATATTTAACAACTCATGAAATTTTCTGTTTAAAATTTGAGCAGCTAATAATCAAGCATTTGGATCAAATTTAGAATGTATGTCGCATGGAAAATGAATATGACTTAGTGGAGTATAGGTTACAATTGCAATGGATCCATGTTTGATATACTTATTTCTATTTGAATAGAATGGTAGATGACATAATTGAGAGTTGGAGGATGGGACTAATTGAAGAGTGGCAATATCAATTGGACAGGTTGAGTGAGGATCTGAATGACATGTACAATCGGTATATTGCCATATTGGCCTTAGAAACTTGGTATGCTAAGATGATGAACTTGGATGAAGATCTACCTAAAATTCTATTTGAAGTCTAATTTAATGTGGGGATGGGGACTCCTTTAGAAGTCAGGACACCTCTAGTCAAGTCGAGAAGGATGACTTTAATGTATGCTAGCGAAATCTATGATTAGAAGCTTAGATTTATCAATGGCTTATTGTACCCAGTGGATTCTTAGGGAACTTTGGACTAGATCAAACATAGGAAATTTGAGATTGTTGATTAAGGGGAAATACTTGAGTTGCACCCCGATGAGGATTGGGAAGATGAAATAGAGGAGGAGTTGTCACGCCCCATAGGGTACTCAATTTGTGACAACTTGTTACGATTGCTCAACCTTAACTACGCAATTGTGAAGCATCTCACATTAATACAATTTAACCTGTTAAAGACATAATAATTAACAATATGGGCATTCTTTCATCTCAAACAAAATCCGTTCCGTATTCAACGGATACATCATATATGTCTCAAGAGAGACCTCATCTGAGTCCCGCTCAAAATAAATACAATTAATATCTTTCGAGATCAGATTTAACATTTACAATCCTATAAGTCTCTAAGTCTATCAAGTTAAATACAATATTCGCACTAGTTCACCCTCTTACCCCCTTTTCCTTGAGTTTTGAGGCAATTATACATACCTTGCTATGACATCCCTTAAGGAAGTTTACATAATCATGTCCTGTAAGGCAAAATTTACAGGAGGGTGAGTTAATAGTGTAGTGAGATAGGAGTGCAATCTCTTAATACTGTTTACAAACAAAATTAATTTCAAACAAGTTTTCAAGGCATATGTTATGCATGAACAACCATATGAATACAACATCACACGCGATCTTCCAATAACCAATGTGAAGTCTAGAGTTTGTGCCCCCCTTGACCTTGGGTTAGGTATTCGAATCATACCATCAGTACCTAAGTCTCACACTTAATAGATTCATCATATCTCTTGATTAAGTATTATTTCTTACTACTATATAATATTAATGTTATAAATTTAGCTCAAGTGTCACTCACACACCGAGCAATAACACCCTCAAGGATAGACTGAACTCAGAACCGTCAAGGTGCAATAATCCCCTAATTACTTAGTTTACACTTGGCAGAACAGTAATCCTCCGATTACTTTCGATACGCCCTATAGTAGTGATGACCTTTAATACAATACAATGTCTTGTGTAATACATGTCAAATTTTATATAAGTCGAAATAATTAGTTTAACATTTTGGAGTGATCACACAAGAATCAGATACATACAAGGTTCAGTCACATCAAGGACAGATATAAAATAAAATCATTTGTTTATGATCATAACAGTACACATAATATAAAAAAAACATAGATCATTTATCCTCGGAATTTTATTTGAAATCATTAAATCTTAATCCACTTCCCTTTGTATCCTAATTTAGAAATTTTTCAAGTACACATGATATAGTCTTTATATTAATATTATTAAGATTTATGTTTATTTACATATATCCATATACATGCATTAACGGCATAACTATATGATATATACATATTACTTTTATATTCCATGTTCCTTTGGTCATCTTTACCTTGCTAGATAAGCTTTTGTTTAACTTCTCTTCTCAACCAACATGTATATTTACACATATAAGCTTACATCTACATCCTTAACATCATACATAGATATATATTATTTCATATGTTTACTTCCTTTCCCTTTCTTTCCCTTTTTCCCACATTGGACTTCTTCTTTCCCTTTCTTTTTTTTCTCCTAAACTGGACTTCTTCTTTCTTTCCTTCCTTATTTCCTACGCTGGACTCTTTCTTTCTTTCCTCCCCTTGGACGCCATTTCCCACTTTTCTTTTCATAATATATGTATTCATATATGGACATACATACATACATACATACATACATACATACATACATATAATAAGACAATATATATATATAAATGATTTCTCTTCTCAGCAGCCATTCCTCCTCTCCACGTTCCCATTACATTTCATATATATATATATGGTTCTTCACCTTGCAACTTGTAAACATCCTATTTTTTTTCCCTAATTATAATTAATGTTTTCCCTTTTTTTTCCCTTCTATTTTTTAGATATGAAGGAAAAATAATGATAAAAATAAAATAAATAAGAATAATACATCAATAATAGAAAATAAAGGTAAAAATAACAATAAAAGATATTTAGGGATTTTAGAATTTCAAAATAATATAAAATTAATAAATATAGTTGTATTTATATATAATTTGTGTATTGAATAAAACTAAGATTTAGGCCAGCTCAGCTAGCTCGTGTGTACACTTGGGACACGTGTCGGAGGGGAGACGTCGTGGGTTCGAAACTTGGGGAAGGCATTTTGTTCTGTTTTCATTTTTTTTCCTCCGAGCTGCTACATGTCAACAGTTGATTGGAGGGCTCAAAGGCACGCGCTTGGCGCATGTTCGTCTTCAACCTCCGATCGAGATCGGCAGCAATGCAGGAAGAACGAAATCCGGCCATTTGGAGTTAGATTTTGATGAATATTTAACCAAAAAAAGAGATAAACATTAGATTAATACGAATAAAAAAAATGAAAGATTTAATCATATTGGAAAGAAAAAAAAGAAGAAGAAGATAAAGATGACGTTTCAACCGTGGAGTTCAATCCGAGCTTATCAAGAGAGATTTTTGTGAGTCTATAAATAGGACTCTACGAGAGGAAGAAAAGGGAGGAATTAGAAGGAAGAAAGAGTGGAAGAAACACGAAAAAAAAAAAAAAAAAACTCATTGGAGCTTTCTCTCTCTCTCTCTAGAGCTCGCCGTAGTTGCTCAAGCTGCCACCTAGGGTGGTTTTTGATGAAAACCAACACTACCATTAGATTCCTCACCCTTGAAAGCTTCCAAACCCTCTATTAATCGATGTCAATTGCCGCCAGAATGCCGCCATCAAAGACCTCCGATCGCCATGCGTACCCAACTTGATCTGCAAATCGACTCGACCTAACACCCAACCCGCGTCCAAGTTAGCCGGATTTCTTTATTTTGGTTTATTTATTTTTTATTATTATTATTAGTTTAATTTATTTTTAGATAAGAATATGTATGAAAAAATAAATATATATATATATAAGATAATAAAAAATAAATAATGAAGATGTATTTTTTTAGAATATGTTAATGAAATTAGGTTTACAGTTTTCTAAAAAAAAACATATGCCTATTATAATTAATAAAATTTTAATTATTAAAAAAATTAATAAAAATCAACAAAAAATTATTAACAAAAAATAAAAAATTTTCAACAATTATTTTACCACTTAGAAAATTCCTTTTTCATAAATTTACAAAATAATAATTGATGCTTTCAAAATTATGAATTTTTTTTTTTTTAGAAATAAAGCTTAGGTTTAGAAATTCTTTTTAATATATATATATATATATATATAATAATTAAATGGTAATAAACGTAAACCTGATCTATTTTCATAATTAAAATTAATCAATCCACTAAAGTTTTATAAAAAGCGAACTACGGCCTATTTGATCCCGAATAGTGGATACATAGGTACCCTTATAGGACAACACTAAAAAGAAAAAAAAAATATTTTGAAATCATTATTAGTATAATCATTATATCATTTTTTTCTAATATTTTTCTTTTTATACTAAAAAAAGATATCATAACATAATTCAAATTTTAGAATGATAAGGTGGTAACTTTAGGGTTTTAATAAGATAGCTCCCGAGTCAAGAATCTCCGGTTTTTCTTTCTTCTTCTTTTTCTTTTCTTAAAAATAAAAGAGAAGATTTTGTCGACTAGTTGTTTAGATTAGAATTAATCCGCTCAATTAATTTTAATTCAATAATTTTTCCCAACTCCAGTTAGGTGGTGACTCCAAATAAATAATAAAATTCTTAGTTTAAGTCGATGATTTATATTAGATGAGCATATGATCTAATATGAATCGAATTAAGGAGGTAATATAAAATTTTAAATTAGACTTGACACAACCCTCACGCACATACATTGCCAATCTACACTCACATACACCTACTCAACCAGCACAAACACACCCACAACATATTTACATGCTCAGCAATAGCCTACCTTCACACACATATATGTGTATATATATATATATATATTTCTAGGCAAGTAGAATATAGAGAACAACTAGCTAAGCATGATAAAAAATCATTATTTTTTTCACATCAAGTACAATAACAGTATATCATGGAGTTTTACTCACCTAGTTCTCATCTCCGATTATTTGTAGTAATCCTTAGGTAGATTTGTGAAATAATTTTTTTCTCTTAAAACATAAGAAAATCATACTATTACACTTTATTCATGACACATATCATTCTATTTAGTGTATTTCTAATTATTCTAACTATTTTTTAAGCTAAATCCTAATTTTTATACACTTATTAAAATTATATTTAAATTTCTAAAATAAAGTTTGTTATGCACAAAATTAGTCTAGTTTCATAAAGGTCACCTCGAGCATCGTGCTAGTGGTATCAGTTTGTGATTTGGAGGTCATATGTGGAAGTTACCAATTTGTTTCTTCACTTTTTCTTTTTTCTTCTTTCTCCTTTGCTCATCATTATCCTCTCTCTTTACTTTTTCAACTTTCTCTCTTTAATCGAGGTAGCTTCTGGATGTGGGGTGAAGGGGGCCGATCTCTCTCTCTCTCTCTCTCTCTCTCTCTCTCTCTCTCTATATATATATATATATAATTTTATTATATAATAACTTTTTAATATTTTGGGTATGCTTATCGCACATGGTAGTTGACGTAAACTTAGTAACTTTAGTATTTTATTACGAAATTTTATGACTAAGCTAATTAAATTATCCTAAGTGTAATTACCTATCCCGAATTTTTATTCGACTATCTTAAGTCTACGATTTTAATTTATATTATCATTTATTTAATAATTCTTCATAGTTTGTTTTTTGTGTGATTATTTCTCTTAATAAATTCTCATACAGGGTATTCTTAAGGTTTTTAGTATAATATTTTAATCATTCCAATGTTATATGTAACTAGATTTTTGCGGATTTTACAAGAGGAAGAATAAACCAACAAAAGTGATAAGAATATGAATGATGGTTATGAAAGTGCTACCTAAGATATAGGATTGAATAGAGTGTAACTTTTTAAGGAAAATAGTAGATATGTTAAAAGAAATTGTATATTTTGGAGACTTTGGAAAGAAATTTTGTAATACGATGCAACATATATCTCTCCAAGTGATGGGAATCAAATCACGACTCTTATAACTTTATTCGATGCGGGAATGAAATCACTAGAGTCAGAGTTAGACACCTTTAAGCCGACCATAAAGGCCACCGGCGTTCCTTTAGACCGACCATTCAAGGCCGGCCACATGGAATTAAGCTGGCCTCTAAGGTTGGCGGCTTTAGCACATAACCTGGCCATATAAGCTAGTGGTGTACTATTTAAAGCTAGTGGCCTTCATGATTCCAAAGCCGGTGGCTTATGTAGGAAAATCGGCTGATTTTTGTGACTTTTCGCTTTTTTTTTTTTTTTTTTACTTTTGCTATATATATTTTGTAATTTAAGAATTTAAGGATTTTTTTAACATTTGAGAAATTACATATTGAAGTTGATCTTTATTTTACTCTTATCAATCTATTGGATTGTAGTGAGTGATGGTCTTGGATTGCTATGTGTGGTATTAACAAATCCTTACTAGGACTAATCTCTTGTCGGTGCATTATATTCGATAAGGGTTTATGGTTTTATTTTGTGTTCTTGTTTGTTAATTTGATTGTTGGATTCAATTATAATTGATTGTCGCCTAGGAATTTGAATCATTTGATTATAGAATCGTTCTTGTCTTATCAACTTTTGGTATCAAAGCTTAAATTGAGAAAGGGATTGTGATTGTTGATTTCCAATTTAGCAATTAGGGTTTATGTTATGAATTTGTGTTATGGTAGATTGTTATTGAATTGAGGTTGTACGTTGTTTGTCGATTGGGTTGTGTTGTTGTGTGATTGAATTAGTGGATAAAAAAAAAGGGGGTTTTGTTTCAAGGTTGTTGTTGTTTTGTATCCTGGTTGATTGTAGTTGCACTGAGGTTTTGAGCTGAGGATCGAACGGAGGTTGTAATTAGGATTGTGCCGATTGGGGATTGTTGTAGTTTGTGATTGTGACTTGTGAATTATGTGCTAAGATTACAATTTCTGTTGAGTATGTCAAATGACAGTGTTAATGGTAGAATCAGGGATGAGGCCAATAGTCAAGTTGGAGAAAGAGTTCAAGATCGTCGTGCTGCAGGTGGAAGGACTTTAGAAGAACAACTATAGGATCTAACCACTATGGTTGCTAATCTAGCTACTAGGGTCGATCAGATGACCTTACCCCAATAGCCAGTGGCAAATCCACAAGCACCCCCACTTAGGGTAACCTTTAATGTTGTGGGTAGAGAAGAAGTTGTAGGAGGAAACATGAACAAACAGGTTAAAAGAGAGTATCATGCTTACAAGGAGGAAAAGGATGATAACTTTGGGGGTGAACTTTATCTTAGCTATGAGTTCAGGCTGCCTAGGGGTCTAGAGTATGTAAAATTGCATATGCCTTCATTTGTTGGAAGGGGGTCTACAGAGGATTACCTTAACTGGGAGGATAAGGTAGAAGGACTCTTCAAGTGCTATGAGATCAATGGCCATACGCGAGTTTGTCTAGCAGCAGTTGAGTTTACAAGTTATGTTGCATTGTGGTGGAAAAACCTCATGGCTAACAAGAGGAGAGATGGTGATGTTGAGATTTATACTTGGCAAGAGATGAAAAGGGTGCTAAGGAAGAGATTTGTTCTAGAGCATTACAAGCATGAACTATTCATGCATCTTTAGACCTTGAGACAGGGCTGTAAAACTGTAGATGAATATGTCTAAGAATTTGAGGCGCTCATGATTCGTTGTGGAACCATTAAACATCTTAAGCAGACTATGGCATGATTTGTGTTAGGGCTGAAATATGAGATTGCCTATATAGTGGAGTTACAATGGTATGAAATACTTGATGGGGCCATCTAGTTAGCTTTAATAGTTGAGAGATAAAGACACTCTAATCTGTATAGAGCATCGAGTAACGGGTATGGATCCATAACTCAATTACATAGGTTAGATAGTCAATAGGTTGAAAAAGGGGGAATTGAGAAGGCTATAGAATCAAATGCAACTACTACTGATAGGGAGGGGGAAATTTCTAGAAAAGGCAAAGTAGTTGTTGGGGCTGATATCAAACAAATAGTGCTAAGGTCATCAGGTGAGAAGATTTGCCAAACCCAATGCTTCAAATGCATAGGTTTTAGACACATGACTACACAATGTCCTAACAAAAGGGTGATGTTTTCTATGGAGGTGGAAAGTAAGGATGGTAAGGAAGAGGTACTTGAGCCTACAAATTTATCAGTAGTGTTAAAGGAATATTATGAAGATCCAAATGTTGAAGTACATGAGGACAAGTGCAATGATCAATATCTGGCTATTAACGTACTACGCAGGGTAATGACTACATCTCTAGATATGGAGGATGTATAGAGGGAAAACCTATTCCATATTCCTTGCAAGGTTGAAGGTAATCTTTGTACTCTTCTTAATGATGGTAATAGTTACACCAATGTTATAGTTGCTAAGTTAGTAAATAAACTGCAACTAGTCACTACACCTCATCATAGGCCCTATGAATTACATTGATTAAGTGAATGAGACAATCTACATGTCACATAGAGGGCTAAGTTCCCATCAACATAGGGAAAAAGTACTAGGATGTAGTTGATTGTGATGTTCTCCCTACATGCGCATCACATATCTTACTAGGTAGACCTTGGTTATTTGATAGGAAAGTGTTATATGATGGGTTTAGAAACATTTATATCTTTTAGAAGGATGGTAAATGGGTTATTTTAAGTCCTATGTCACCAACTAAGGTGTACGAAGTTCAAGAGTAGATCAATAAAGCCACTAACAGGAAGTTCTTATTAGTAAAGAGGAAGGGATTGAGGGATGACCCAAATAAAGTGAATCGGCAACAGGTAATTCAGAAGTCTTCAATGTAGCCACAACTTGAGGATAACAAACAATTGTAGATCAAAATTTTCAGTCCAGGGGATTCTTAGAAATGCTCAGCTAAAATAGAGGAACCATCATATTTGATGACAAATCTTTCACAGGTTCGAGGAGATGATGAGAATCAAATCACAACTCTTATAACTTTATTTGACGCGAGAATCAAAGTGTAAGAACTGAAGTTAGACACCTTTAGGCCGACCATAAAGGCCTGTGGCGTGGAATTAGGCCGACCCATCAAAGTCGGTGGCTTTGGCACCTAAACTAGCCATATAAGCCAACGGTATACTATTTAAGGTAGGCAACCTTCATGATTGTAAAGCCCACAACTTATGTAGCCAAACCGGTTGATTTTTGTGACTTTTCACATTTTGTTTCCTTTTGCTATATATATGTTGTAATATAAGGATTTGGGAACTTTATAAACATTTGAGAAATTACATATTGAAGTTGATCTTCATTTTACTCTTATCAATTCATTGGATTGTGGTGAGTGGCGGTATTGGATTGTTGTACATTATATCAATAAATCCGTACTAGGACTACTCTCTTGTTGGTGCGTCATATCCGGTAAGGGTTTAGAGTTTTATTTTGTGTTGTTCATTAATTTGATTTTTGGATTCGATTATCATTGATTGTCACATAGGAATTGGAATCATTTGATTATAGAATCGTTCTTGTCGTATCACCAAGCTTGATGATTATATAGGCTAAAGACCTTAAAGTTGTAAATTCTATAAAATGTATTTAGTGTTGTAACTTTTATGTATTTCCAACCTTAGGTGCAAAAATACAAATGTGTTGTGTGACTTTTATTGATATTAATATCATAATTGGTATGTATCATTGAAAATGACCTAACATATTGTGTTTATTACATGATTGGGCTATAATGGGAGCATAAGTAAGTGAAGAAAGATGACAATATTGGCTTAGTATAGAGACACTCGAAACCCACCTCCTCAAGCCGAGACCCTTCCCTCAATCTGGCATGAGGCTCTAGAAATACAACTTAGGACAATAAGAAGAGCGCCTAAATAAAACTAAAGGGGTGCAAATCCCCCTAATGAAGATGCAAAGAGGGAGGATCACATTGTAAGGTTGGAAGAGGTAATGTAACAGATGATGCAACTACAAATAGCAACAAGCATTAATGATGTAGTATTTAATGTCAGGAGGATAATCTCCATTACAGCCACCTCCACCTCCACCTTAGCCACAGTAAACACCACCTATACAAGCTCTACAACAACCTTAGGTGTCACCTCCACCTCCCCTAAATTTGGTTGCCCTGATGGTGCAAGGAGGATAAAATGAGGCCAATTAGAAGGCAGTTGGACAAAGGATACAAAGGAAAATATTTCCAAACTATGTGTGATTTAATAGTTATTTTGACGGGGAATTGGGAAAGCCCAATGATGCAAAGGATTGGATAGCATAAATAGAAAGGTCTTTTGTAGCCTATAAGGTGGCAAACCATCAAAAGGTGGCATATGTATCTTATATGTTAAAAATGAGAGTTAGAGTGTGGTAGGATGCGAGATAGAAGGCATTGCTCTAACCTATCATATGGGAGATCTTCCATGGGAAATTCTTTAGAGAATACTTTCTAGAGAGTGTAAAAACAAAGTTGAGTGGACAATTATTTCAATTATAGAAGGGGAGTAGGACCATGGATCAATATGAGAATAAATTTAATAAATTGTTGCAATTCGCCCTAAATGTATATAAGGATTTGGATGTATTGAAGAAGCAGCTATTCATAAATGGGTTAGTTGTAGATGCCTTAGAAAGAATCATGGAGTTTAAATTACAGATATATGTTAAAGTGGTGAGCATTGCCTAAGCTTTAGAATTGGCTAAAAAGAGAGGTGAGGAGGTAAGGGTCAATGCTCGATCAAGTACTAGGATGAGATTACTAGTAGAAAGACCATTGTTTAATCCAAGTATGAATGAAAAAAGGCAGAGGCTAGTGTGGAATGTGAGGCCACAAACCAGTAGGCCTTGACCATCACATTGCAAGTAAAACCCATAAATCTAATTTATTGGAATTGCAAAGGGTGACACTACCTTTGGGAGTGCCTACAATTGAAAGGTAAGTGTTACCTGTGTAAAGCCAATGATCATAAGGTTTAGGATTGCTTGAAGAGGAAAGTTGCTACATGGTTCACTTATGGTTAAAAAGGGCATTACACAAATGCTTGCCCTTAGAAGCAATAAGGAATTGGAGCAAAGACCATAATGCCTTAAACTACGATTGGGAGACCTACTAACCATCCATTTGGATAGAGGAGTTAAGGGCCTAAGCAGCAGACTACGAATGTTAGAGTGTTTATTATTGAGGGCATTAATGTCAAGTATTAGGCTACTAAGATATTACCTTAACTTTCACAGGATATAAAGATGAAGGAAATGTAGTAAGAAGTAAGTGGACTTAAGCTTATCTTTGTATAGCTATTTTACTTAAGGCTTAATTAAATAAGGTTAATTGGAAATTTAGGGAATTATAAAAGACTTCCTACTAAAAGATCTAGGAAAAATTAAATTAGAACTAAACACTAATAACATGTGAATTCTTAAGATCTATTTTGATTGCCACCCAACCAACATTTGTACTTCTCAACATAAGAGTTACACATTCTTTTATAAGCTTGGTTATGGTGCAATAAAAGAAGCTAAAAGCTTAACCATCTTCAATGACTTTAAGAATTAGTACTTCCATTGGAGAGAAAGCCATTTACCAAGTAAAAAATAAAGGAGTGCCCAGTTGTCATTTAAGAAAGGAACATGTCTATAGACTTAATTGTCTTATCTATGAAAGGATATGAAGTAATTCTGGGAATGGATTGGTTATTTAGGAACTTTGCAAATGTGGATTATAAAAAGAAAGAAGTGTTATTTAAAAATCCTAGAATGGACTTGATGGTGTATTGAGGACAACCGAGAACAAACTAAAAAGTTCCTTTAGGTGCTATGCAGATAAAAGAAGGAGATGCTAGAAATTGGAGCATAGGCTTAATATGTGTAGTAGAAGTGGATGTAAAGTCACCTTGGTTGGAGGAGATACTAATAGTAAATGAATTTGCTAAAGTATATCTCAATGAATTTCCAAAACTAACTCTACCAAAAGAAATGGATTTCACCATTGAAGTAAACCCTGGTATTGAACTGATCTCAAAGGCACCTTACCTAATGACTCCAATAAAGTTGAAGGAGTTGAAAATCCAATTACAAGAATTAATTGAGAAAGGATTCGTCCGCCTAAGTATTTTTCCTTAAGGAGCTCTAGTGTTATTTGCAAAAAAGCAAGATAGATCTATGAGATTATGTATTAATTATTAGGAATTGAATAAGGTGACTATCAAGAATAAATATCATTTGTCAAGAATTAACAATTTATTTGATCAATTGTAAGGAGTAACTGTGTTTTCCCAAATTGATCTACGATTTAGTTATCACCAATTAATAATTAGGTTAGAAAATATACCCAAGATGGCCTTTCGAACTAAATATAGACACTATAGGTTTTTAGTGAAGCCATTTGGACTAACAAATGCACTAGCCGCACTCATGGATCTCATGAACCAGATCTTTAAGCCATTTTTTTGATAAATTTGTAGTAGTCTTCATTGAAGATATTTTGATTTACTCCAAGACAAAGTAAGAACATGAGGAGCACTTAAGAATTTCCCTAAAAGTATTGAAGAAACACAAGTTATATGCAGAGTTATCAAAGTGTGAGTTTTGAATGAATCAAGTGGCTTTCTTGTGGCACATTATATCTAGAAAAAGAGTAATGGTGGATCCATAAAAGATTAAGATAATAGTTGAGTAGAAACAACTTACCACAGTTATAGAAGGAAGGAGTTTTCTTGGATTGGCAAGATACTATGGAAGATTTGTAAAGGACTTTTCACATATTTCAAAACCATTGACAAGATTAACTCAAAATAATGTAAAGTTCAATTGGGATGAAAAGTATGAAAGGAGCTTCTAGGAATTGAAGCAAAGGTTGGTTTTAGCTCCCATTATGATATTATATAATATTGAAGAACCGTTTTATGTATATAGTGATATCTCACGGGTTAGATTTAGATGTGTTCTAATGCAAAATGAAAGTTTAGTGGCTTATGCTTCTAGGAAATTGAAGCCACATGAAAAGAATTATCCTACACATGATTTAGAGCTAACGACGATTGCATTTGCTTTGAAGACTTAGAGGCATTATTTATATGGGTAGAAGTGTGAGATCTATAGGAATCACAAAAGTTGAAATACCTATTCACACAAAAGGAATTGAATATGTGACAAAGAAGATGGCTTGCATTGATTAAGGATTATGAGCTCAGTATCAATTACCACTTGGGAAAAGCCAATGCGATAGCTAATGCTTTGATTAAGATGAATCACGGTCAAGTGGCAACTTTATTGATAGAACAATAGGAATTGATAAAAGAATTTGAAAGATTGAGAATTGAGTTTATGTGGCATGAAGAAGAGGCACGATAAGTAACTTGATTATACGACCTACTCTTTTGGACAAAATACAAGAGATGCAAGCAAGTGATCCAAAATTGATGGATATTCAAAATAGGGTGAAGTAAGGAGCCTACATAGATTATGAATTGGATTAGAATGAAGTTTTGAGGATTAAAGACTACTTGTGTGTACTAGAAAATAAGGAACTAAGAGATGAAATCATGAATGAGGCCCACAATTCTAGATACATGGTACACCTACGAGGAACTAAAATGTACCAAGAACTTAAGAAAAGTTAATGGTAGGAAGGTATGAAAAGAGATGTGGCATGGTTTGTTGCTCAATGTTCCATATGTCAACAAGTGATGGTAAACTCTAGAGACCTAGAGGATTACTATAACCATTGCCAATCCCAAAATGAAAGTGGTAAAGAATCACAATGGACTATGTCACTGCCTTACCAAAGACTAGAGCTGGACAATCAAAACATACTATCTAAACTCTAGAAGATATGCTAAAATCTTGAGTCTTAGACTTTAAAGATAGTTAGTATCACCATATTCCATTGGTCAAGTTTGCCTATAGCAATAGTTATCATTTTCTGATTAAGATGGGACCTTATGAGGCTTTATATAGAAGAAGATGCAAATCCTCACTATATTGGGGTGAGATTGAAAAACTTATAGTTGAGTCTGGCATGTTACAAGAGACAATAGATAAAGTGGCCACCATTAGGCAAAGAATAAAGGAAACTCAAGATTGACAGAAGAGTTAGGCTGATTTGAAAAGAAGAAAAATAGAATTCCCACCAGGTGAACATGTCTTCCTAAAAGTCACTTCAATCAAAGGGATAAAAAGATTTGGAATAAAAGGAAAGTTGAGCCTTAGATATATAGGGCTATATGAAGTCTTCAAAATGATTGGTAGAGTAGTTTATAGATTAGCCCTATCCCCTCAATTGTTAAGAATCCACAACATGTTCCATGTATCATTACTTCAAAAACATATCCTTGATTTAAACCGAGCTATTGAGATAGATATCTTGAAGCTTCAACCCAATTTGATATATTAGGAGCATCCAATCAAAATCCTTACTCAAACCTGAAAACTACGCAACAAAAGTATTCAATATGTCAAAGTATAGTGGAATAGACACTCAGAACAAGAGCTACCTAGGAAAAAGAGGATGAAATGAAAGAGAAGTACCCTAACTATTTGGAAACCTAGGTACACTCTAAAGTTTTGAAGACAAAACTTTTTAAAGAAAGGGAGGATGTGAAACCCATGAAAATTATATAATAATTAATATTGATTAGTATAATAATTGGATTAAAATCCTAATCCTAAATTTGACTAAATTTACATTAAGGGAAATCAAATGTATTAATAGTTAATTAAATAGAATAATTAATAAAATGATAAATAAATTTTAAATTATAGATTTTGAGTAGTTAAATAGAAATTTCAAGTAAATATTAAGATTTTAGATAATTTACTTAGTCTAGTTGTAAAGTTTCATATGAAACTATTATAGTTGAAATTCTTAACTAAGATTATTATATGTGTGCTAAACAAACTTGAGAAATTTGAAATTTCCTTGAACTTAAAAACCTCCCTATCAACTTTTCTCTCTCATCCACTGCTTCTTCTCCTTTCTTCTAGCTTTTTTTTCTTCTCTTGTATACATAAAGTTCCACCTCCCTTTACGTTTCAAAAACCCACAACTTTCACGTATGAACTCTAAATTACAATCTGATACTACTAACACAATCCTTAAAGTGAACTCTATGAATCTAGACCTCACTTGTGAGTTAAATTTTAACTCCAAAATTCAAGTACAACCCTAGAAGTGTAATACCAAGGTTTTTAAGCTTAGGAAATAATGAGAAAATTTAAAAATATGTAAGGCAATCTTAGTACAAGTAGTGCGTATTAACATCCTTTTTCTTAAATTTTAGGTAAAGAAATTGACCTAACTTAACAAATTGAGGACTCAACTGTACTCTAAAGGAAAAAAAGAAGCTAAGATGAGTAGGAACTTGATGATTTACTACATTGTCTACATTTTCTTGGTTGAAAAATTCTTGTGTGGGTGTATGTGGAATACCTGTTGTTGGGTTTGGAGTCATAGTTGTGTTTGGATTAGAAATGGGGAAAGAAAGGATGTTCAAGTGGTGCAATTTGAATTATGATTGTGTATAATTTGCTAGGAAGTGTATTTATTCTACAAAGTGAGAGTGGTATTTTATGTGCCAATTGTAGATATGTCTATGTAAGATCGTGCATTGGAGTGTTAGTGTTGAGACGGGTGTGTGTGTCTAAGTGTAGTCATATATGTGTGTGTCTGTGGGCATGTTGATGTTGTGTCATGTGTGTGCATATGTGTTGTATGGTATTGTGTGTGTGTGTATGCTACATGGTGTGTGTGTTTTTGGTAGATTATGTGCATGTGTTGGTGCTATATTGTGTGTTATGTTGGTACATGTGGGTAGGGCACTCAGAAGAGTCGTGTGAATGCTAGGTAGGTGTGTGTGTGTTTTGGAGCGGTGTTGTGCAATTGTGCTCTATGTTTATGTGTGTTTTGTTAGATGATGTGTGTGTGTTACTTCATTGTAAGAGCGCCTTGTGTGTGTGTGTGTGTGAGTGAGTGAGTGTTTTGATTTTGTATGTGTGATGAAATGTAAAGTGGAGTGTGTGTGCATGTGTATTATGTGTGATCAATGCATGTAGCATATATATGTTTGTTAGTGGTCTGTATGTATGGTGTGCGTGCATTGTGTGTGTATTGCATATGCAATGTGCATGAGTTGTGTGTGAGCTGTAGGCATGCAGTGTGTGTATGTCCATGTATGATTTATGCATCTAATGTGTGTGTGTTTGTTTGTGTTTTGTGTATGGGGTGCATGTGTTTCTACATGTATCACATGTGCAGTGCATGTGAGTTCGTGTGTTGGCTTAGTGTTGTGTGCGTGTTGGCTTTGTTGTATGTGCATGTCAGTTTAGTGTTGTGTGTGTGCTGGCTTTATTGTATGTGCATGTTGACTTAAGGTGCATGGTGGATGCCTTAGGGGCAGCTTAGGGGTACGTGTCTACGTGTAACCCAAGTATGGTTCTATGTGAGTATTTGAATTAATACCTTGTACATGGCCTATGTATAGGTTTATAATATAATAATAATAATAATAATAATAATAATAATAATATATCATTTATAAATGAACATGTAACAATAACCATAATAATAATAGTAATAAAATAATAGTACTAGCAATACAAATGTACCAATGATGTTATAAATTCTTATATATGCTTGAATACTTTTTACATAATATGCCTTGCAATTTGGCTTATGAATATTTGTTACTTGATGACCCTGAATCAATTAATTAAAGGTTAGGGCTTAAATAAAACTTGACATATATTGTACAATACATTGTATTTGAGTAGAAGGCCATCACTATTATAGGATGTGAAAGAAATAATTGTTTAAGGATTACTATTTTACCATTAGCAAACTAAGTGATTTAGGGGGTTATCAAGCCTTTAACGAAACCAAGTTTAAGGATCTTACCTATCTTTAAGCGTATGTGATTAGTGTGCAATTAAGGCACCTGAAGCTTAATATTTTAAAAGGCTTATGATAATTAATTAAGTGATAATATGAGAAATAAGCAGATTAAGATACCCAAGCATTGATGTTTATGAGAATCCCTAACCTAAAGTCAAGGAGGGCATTAAACCTTAGATTTTATGCCAGTTACTAAAAAATCATGTGCGATGTTGCATTACATTTGATTGTCCATGCATAGCATGTGTTTGAAAAACTTACTTGATTTGCTTATACATGTGTAGTATTGAGATATTACACTCCAATCTCACTAAGTGATAATTGTTTACTCCCCTTTAGGCTTTATAATGCAGGTCATGATTATGTGAACCTCCCGAGTAAGCACATCATCAAAGTAAGTCATTTGCCCATGGGAAAGAAAAAGGAACTAGGAGTAAGGATCAAAAATTAGATTACAATTTCCTTAAAATTATTTTGGAAAAATATAATTTTATTGTGTTGTTTTTTGGAGAAAAGGTATTTTCTTTACCTCTTGAGTATTTATTCTTCCCCCTGTGTTGCTATTTGTTGTAATACTTCTTTTATTTTCCTTTTTAGATGTCTTTATGGTATGGTTGATATTGCTTGCTCTTTTGTCGCTATTGTTGTATTCTTTCTTTTATGTTATTATGTTGTCCATTTTATTATTATTATTATTATTTTGTGTTCTCCTCTACTTTCTCCCCTCATTTTCTTGCATGTAATTTGTGTTGTTGCCTTGCATGTCTTATTTGATGTTATAGTTTTGTTTTTGCTTATTGTCTTGTTGATTTTCAATTGTAGTTTATTTTTTATAACTATAGTATTGTTATGTTGACTATTAGAAAGATATTAGTAGTCTTTTATTATGTAGTCGGTACTAATAGTGGGTCTTAATTCTTTTTTTGTGTTATGAAAGTTAGGTTTTCTGTTTGTTTTGTACAAAGATGTAGTTATTTTATACTTTAATGAGTCCTACTGGTGGTCCCCTTATTTATTATTGTATTTTCTATATTACACGTGAGACACATAGTGATGTTGATTTTATATTATTTTTTGTCCTTTTACATTGTCGAAATGGCAAGTAATACAATCTACAACTTCAATGTACATTATGGTGGCTATTTTACTCATGAGCTTGAAACTGATTATGAGAGTGGGAGTTTGGAGTGGGTATAAGGGATCGATTCAAATGGATTAACTTTGAATGCATTGACAGAGAAGAGGTGTTGGTTAGTTGTGGTGTTTTAGATGATAAGCTTTTGTTATGCCAATATCCTAGAAAAATGATAGATGAAGAATGCAGTCTGGTAATGATTGATAATGGTTATGATCTTGAGAGTATGTGATTTATGGTAGTAGGAGAGAGATTCGCTTGTATGTAGGTGGATATGATTCTATACCAAGTGTAAGGGCAATGAAAAATGCGAGTGATGATTGTTTTGGTATAGAGTTGCTGAACATGAAGCTTTGAGTGAAAAGGATGTTGATGGAGATGTTAGTGCTAATCATGATAATGAAAGATCTGAAAGTCGTGTGTAAACTAACAGTGCAGTACTAAGATCCCCTTTAGATTTAGATGATGATGTTGAGATTTCAAAAAATGGTCTAGTCTTTTTTGATGAAAATGATTTAGACCATACACTTTGCTTGTGGGAATAAGATTCACAAATGTCAAGACTTTTAGGAAAGCTATAAAAGCATATAATGCAAAGTTAGGTCAGGATGTCAAATGAATAAAGAACGACGAAAAAAAAAAGGAGGGGTTATGATAGCTTGTAAAGCTGACTGTGGATGAAGGTGTTATGGAAAGCTTGTTCTTGGGAGGAGAAAATATATATGTTTAGAAGACATGACATGGAGCATAAATGCCTAGCTGTACATAAGATGAGTTGTTTAACAGCAAGAATCTTAGCAGAGAGTTATGCTGCTTTGATTGGGGATCAACTAAACATTAAAATCCAAATGTTGTGGTCAAGTTAGAAGAGATTATAAGATCGACATTTCTCGAGAGGTTGTGTATAAGATAAAGTGTATTCCAATGAAGACTTTGTGGGTCGTACCGTTTTAAATAATGGCAATTCTGTGTAGAAACTGAAAAAATGTAATCAAAGTTCCTATCAAGTTTTCATTATTTTTAGAAAAATAATTTTCTTTCTACACAATTGTTTAAAACATCCTTAATAATAAATTATTGATTTTATCATTCCATCTCCAATATCGTCCTTCCAAGATCATATTAGGTGTATGTATTTATTCTTATAATTGTCTCAACAACTTCTTTTAGCTTTAGTCCTTTACCAATAGCATCATGTACATGTAATTCAAGCATGCACGAAAAACGACCAAGACAGTTGAAGGATGAACATCAATCAATGTTCACATAACATGAACTATAATAAATTATACCAAAAAAATTTTAAAATAACAAAAACTGCTATATGTTCATTATAAATATCAACAAAAGCTATCTAAAACAAAGTTAGGGCAGGAAAGAAATATTTTTTATACCTTATAATTTGAGTGAAATTGTCCCATGTCTAAGCATTTTTTATGGGTGATCGTATCTCATAGTTGCATAGATTCTCCCCATGGGATTTAGGTTAGGATAATACTTCCGAGACTTGTGATCTAGCCATTTTGTTCCTTTTGTAGTGGGAGGAAAGAAAGGTTTTTATTTTTATTTTTTGTTATAGAGTTCCAGGTCAGTCTCTCATTATTGAAGATAATTTTTTTTTAATTATTTCATTGATTATTTTAAAAGTTTGAATTTTTTTTCACAGGGTTTCTCATCTTGTCATGAGGAAGAAGAAGATACACGCACACGCACACTCACACTCACTCTCTTTGAGCATGTTGGTACACAAGGAGGAGGGTAATTATGGGATTTTAATAAAGTTTGTGTCGTATGATGTGCAAATTTTTTATAGTTTAGGAAGTGAAAAAGTGTACTTTTAAAGATTGGGGTATGAATTCATACATAGGTAAAACTTCAAGCGTGTATTTTGCAGTTTCCTTCAATTTTAAAATTATTGAAACGAATGTATAACAATCAGAGCTTTTTCTTTTTCCAATTTTATATAATTATTTAGTTTAGTAAATATTTTTATTATTTCTATCGTTGTGGAAGAGTTAGCACGTTACTTAAAATTAAAGCTAAGGATAAGAGGTATCAACCGCATATGAAATAAATATGTATAATAAGCATAGTTATAAAAATTGTGATTTTACTTATATAATTTTATGAGTTTATGATTTTAAGATGTCTTTTCTGAGTTAACTCGGGTATAGAATCGTTTTCATAAAAACTCATGACAAAATCACAAGTTTACACGTAAAATCAGTAGAATATTATGTTTTTAACCGAGTTTATCAATTTTACTTTTTAAAGTTAGTTGGATTAAATATTGAAAAATACAACTTAATTTTCATAAGATATAAATATTATTGGTTATTTAAAAAATTTAGAATTAGAATATAAGAATATAATTGATAATAATATTAATAATAATGTTGACTTTGACAATAAAGATAGTAGCGACAATGGTTATGGTATAGAGAAAGTTGACGATAGTTTTTATTTTTAATTATTAAAAGAGAGTTAATAATTTTTTTATCTTTGTATTTTATCATTATAATTTATATTATAATACATTAACTATTGGTAATATTATTCATATTATAGTTTTATGCATTAGCATAATTTATTTGTACTATAAATATATAACTTTTGTTATGAGTTGTAACTAAAATTTATGTTAAATTTATTTATTTTTATCTTATATTTCATGTTTTTATATGATTATAGCAAAACATATCAACAGTTTTTTAAAGTTATTTTATATATATTATAATAACTTATATTTTTACTTTTCCATTATACATTTTGATTCTACAAACCTTTCAACTGTGCTAAGTAGAATTATGGGTTTAAGTAAAATTATGGGTTTAATAATCTTGATAATAAATATTAAAGACTCTACTAATATAATAGTATGAATATTGGTTTCTCAATGATTAGGTTTCAGCCACCTCTTCAATTCACTTATTTTAAATATATATATATATATATATGTGTGTGTGTGTGTGTGTGTGTTTGTGTAAGTTGGCACGTCACCCGATCACCAAATTGCAGCTGCCTGGCTTTGCCCATATTCTTTGTACAGCATTTTCGAATTCTTAGTCCTTGACCCTTCGACCGTGTGAAACACGTGAGGAGTTGTCTTCTAGCTAACCACACATAGCCACCAAACACGGTTTTGATTGCCCCAGTCGTGACGATCAATGTACTTAAGTCATCACTCGTTGGGTCAATTTTCTAAATTGTCTTGCATTGAGTAGAAACACAGTGAGAACGAGAAGATGCTCAAGGCTATACTTGGACTTGAGTAAAACACTCAGTCACAAAAAGATATATCATATGGGAGGTCTTGGTCATGTTTGCCATTGTGTATTATTATTTAAAAATACTTTCTACGTATTGAAAAAATTTATGTGAGATTATATTTTGCACAACCTATACTAATGGTAAAAGTAAACTGCCTCATTTGTCCATTTATAATAATAATTCTACTTTTAGTAAGTATTTATTATGGTAACTTTTTTTTTTCTCTTGTAGCAATAATTTGTATATTAGTGACAATTTTAAATTTTTTTCAATACCAAAAACTGCCGTAAAATGTTTTTTACTACTATAATTTGAATATTACTTTTGAAATACTAGTAAGTAGTGACCATTTAAAAGTACTCTATATAAGTATTTGTGATGGGTTTTATGTATTGCAAAATTCATAAAATATAAGTTATTCCCGTTATTATAATATGGAAAAATTGCTATAGTGGTTATTTGTAAAAAATAGAATTATTATTGTAAATAATTTTTTATTTTTTATTTTTTACTGTGAGAGCCTAAGTATGTTAGGCATAGTTTAGAGTTCCTTATAGTAAAACAAAGATAAAATGCTATCATTATCCACATGATTAACTTATTGTTTTTCACAAATAAGTTGAGCTTTGAGTACAATTAAAATATATAATAAATGGAAATATAGATAAGAAGAGAAAGCAACAAATTTAATTAGCATAGTTAAGATTTGCTCATGGACCGGTTCCAATTGAAATTGCACCCCTTTAGTTGAAGAATTGGCATATGGATTGGATCCGCAATTTTGAATCGGCTCGCATTAGCTAGTAACAATTTTGTTGATGAATTAAAAGCAAAACAAAAAGTAAAAGAAAAGGAAAAGTATAGAATTGAATTTATTCAAAACAAGAAGTAGAATCGTTAGGCTAAACTCGTCAAATAGCATGCCTTAAGACTAGAAATGCAATCAAGGTAGATCGTAATAGAGTATCCGATGCAATCAATCCAATAAAAATTCTATAAAGTCAAAACCCTATAGGTTTTAAGGTTAAATTTTGATATATGAAATAAAATCTAATAGGGTTTAGAGTTGAATTATGAGGTTTAGAAAAAACTCAATAGAAAAACCTAATCCAATAATTTTTTTTTAAATAATAAACTAATATTATAATTTATATAATCACCATTCGAGTTGAGATCGAATTGAGTTCAAGTCGGGTGAAAAAAAAAAAACTATTGAAACAGTACAAATTTTGGACATGTATATCCTTTACCAGATCGAGTTTGGGTTTTAATGAGCCTATTCTAAACCTAACCTGTTTACATCTCTACTTAGGACCAACCCTTTATATATTTCAACAAATATAGTCAAACATGGACTAATGACCTAACCCAATCAAAATCAACAATAGGTGTGGGTTAATTTGACCTTAAGACCTACCCTCCACATAGTTCAATTAGTATAGTTGATCTCAGCTCGACTCCCTTAACTTAATCAGAATTAGCTATAGAATGGGCTAATCTAATCTTACCTTAAAGCTCATAATTATGTTGATTGGATTGACCTAATTGACTTGACTAGTTTGACCATGATTTAGTTCACATGGGCAATTCAATTTCAATCTCTCACAAACTCTCTAGTTATTGCATTCTCTTTCTATCTCTATTAATCCAATTTTCCTTTTAATAATGATGATTTAACTCAAATAATGCTTGATTTAACTTTTGGAATGAACTTTTTCCCTGAATCATGTAAATAAGCAATCTTGTAACACATACATAGTGTTCAATTTTGCTAAAATGTCAAATTCTCTTGTTCATGGTTGTCAAAATTGCGATTTTACGTAGAATCGCGAAGGGGTCCGTAGAATCGGAACGTAGAAACGGAACATAGAAACGTAAGTTTCTACAACCTATGTAAAATAACTTTCAAATATTATAAATTTACTTACAATAGTCATTAAAAAATATAATTAATAATAGAAATAAGGAAATTAAGTATTTATTTTAGCCATAAATTGCAATAAAAGTCATAATATAGATAATCGAGCGTAAGTTGTATAATATAGATATTTTATTTCTAAAATGATAAATTATGTATAAAACAAGTTTCACCTAGTTTTATATACAAAAACTAAAAGATAATAGATAAAATTTAAAAATCAATTGTGACTTTAAGAAATTACTAATAAATAAAAATTGATAATGAAGATATACCATTAGAAAGGAGTAATATTAAAAAATGACCAAAAGTATATAATAAAGAAGGTACTATAACAAGAAACCTTTAAAATTATATATTACTAGGTAAATTTTTGCACTATTCATGATTATTAATTTAAAATATATTTACTTAACAATATCTCACATTTACTTAACTATGAGAATGATATATTGAAAAGATAGAAATATAAATACATTTATACATTTTCTATAAAATTAAAAATCTAAAAAATTCTTATAAAATTAAAGTTATCTACCATTTATTTTATTTACTATTACAAAAATATTAGTTAAAATAAGAAAAGTTGCAGCAATCAAACACGACTGCTTTAATACGAACATGATCACAAATAGAAACAAGAAGACTAATAATCGACGAACACAAACACAAAGACTTCAATGCAACGTAACACATCGACAAGAGAGGAGTGATGATTGATGAACATGTTAAGGTATGACTCATACTTCCACTACGACAGGAAAGCATGTGGGTCTCGCTCCACGCTGAGCCGGCGGGGGTCCGGGGAAGCCGCCCTGGTGGGGGTAGTAGGGAGGCAGCGCCCCCTGGATGCTAGAGGGCGTTTAACAATTAAGCCAACGGTTGTTTATTAAAAGTTTAGGCTTGGATAAGAAAACACGAAGAAAAATGCTTTTTGGAAGGAACAGGGGAAGAGCACGGCCGGGTAATTAAATTGCACGGCCGTATGTCAAGGAAACATGCCCACAGAAGCACACACGATTGAAGGCACGGCTGTGTTTTGAGCTTGGAAAATCCATAGAAACATACACGGTTGAGTACACGGTCTGAGACATGGTTGTGTGTTATTTGCGTGGAAGCTGTAGTTGTAAATATTTGTGGAATCTGTTGAAACGGATAGAATCGCAATTTTGAACGATTTTACTGTTCAAAATCGCGATTTTACTACAATTTTGATTATTTTCGATTTTATATGCGAGTTAACTGGGATTGTATATGGAAACTCATAAAAACGTGGAATCGTACGAGTTGAAACACGATTTTGACAACAATGCTCTTGTTAACATAATGAGTTTAATGAAATTCGCCAATCAAATTTTGTTTTTGATTCATGTGAGGAACCAAAACGATTATTTGTGGCTTTATAATTGTAAGATTAACGATTAACAAATTAATCAATTTTGATTAATCTTAAATTATTGTCATACGATATATTTTCATTTGTAGTTTTAGAATTAACAATTTACATATTGCATTAGAAGAAGTTGGATGCAGAAGGCCAATATGGTTATATTTTGAATTTATTTTCTTGTTGATCCCTTAATTTGGTTCGATCTTGACTCCTTCATTCGTCCAGAACAGCCTCATATGGCTTGCCGTGAGTTATCAGTTAACTCCCCATGGGCTCGTGTCGTATTGTGAATTACCAGTGGGTCCATTCACATTTAAAACAAGTCCATCAAAAGCCCAAAACCCAAATACACTTTTTCAAAATTCAACGTGGGTATTATAATAATCTTAACCGAAGGATTAGGTGATCTTCCTTCCACGACCTATGAAAGCCGACAGGTAGCCAGCCACATGATGAACAAGTGTCAGGCGCGCAATTTCATACATCAAATCATTTAAACTTCAAACTCAAAACAGGCATCCACATAAATAAGCTCCTAAATAATTAAGCTGATAAGCACTACTTAAATTTTGAATACATCTCAAATGAAATTATTAACCGGATATAGATATATACAGCTTATAGTATATATGGCTTTTTTTTTTTTTTTTAATCAACTACAATTACAATTAAAAGAAAGAAATTGAATCTAATTGATTTAACTAAATGGTTGGTGTTAATACCATTTAACTAATAAAGCCATTAGCGAATATTTTAAAATATTATGAATATATTAAATTATACGTATATTAAACTCTAAGTTGTTCTTTAATATGAAAAATTCCAGTACCGAAAAACGGCAAAAATTAACTAATCTCGAATTCACTGTGTCCATATTATATTCCTTCATATTGTCATGAAAATTACGCAACTTGACGATAGATTTATTTTCTTTCTCTAGACCCCTGTCATTTGCTTTCCTTTAATGAGCATTTTAGAGATAGGTTTAGTTTTGAGTAAAGTGCAAAAATACATGAGTGGACATAAATAAAAATTTAAAAACATAGTTACACTATGGTCTTCGGCCAAAACAGGAAAGTTACAGTGTAGTAAAAATTGTATCTTTCCTTTTTAAATATGTGGGAAAGAAATAAATAAGAGAAAGCCTGCAACAGCAACACATTGTCATTAAATTAAATGAAAAAAAAAGGAAAGAATATAATTTTGGATGCCTTTATATATTCTAAGTGAGCCAAGGAAAACCAAAATTGAGAAAGGAAAGTGCAAGGTCAACAATCTGTGCTCTCCTCTCTACCTATCAAGCACTATCGGATGGCTTTAACATGAAGTAACACAATCAACCTAAACCCATTAGAGAGAAAGAGAAAAGGGAGAGAGAGAGAAACTCATACCGAACCATACCTCTTCATTGTGGAGGATGGGTGGTGTTATTAGTTTTCATTGCTCCACCATCTTTTTGCTCTGTGTTTTTACTCTATTCACCTTTTTCCCAATTAAAATCTCATCTTCTGACACCATCTCATCCTCTGAATCACTCACAGGCGACCAGACTCTTGTGTCTTCCAATGATGTTTTTGAACTAGGTTTCTTCACACCTGGCAACAATACTACATATTACTTTGGTATATGGTACAAGAATATCCCAAGGACCTATGTTTGGGTTGCCAATAGAGACACCCCACTCGCGAACTCGTCATGCGTGTTCAAGATTGGAGAGACAGGGAACTTTGTAATCACGGATCAAGAATCAGAGAAGGTCTTATGGTCGGCGAATCACACGGAAAATTTGAATTCTTTGAATTTGGTAGCGCAACTTTTGAACAATGGCAATCTTGTGTTAAAAGAAGGAAGTGATGAGAAAAATTATTTATGGCAAAGTTTCGATTATCCTACGGATACCCTTTTGCCAGGGATGAAATTCGGCTGGGATTTAGACAAGAACTTCGACAGATTCCTAACATCATGGAAAAGTCCTGCAGACCCGTCATCGGGTAGTCATAGTTTCCAGCTAGATCGCCATGGATATCCCGAAGCCTATTTACGGACTTCGCAGCGGAAAAAATATAGAAGTGGAGCATGGAATGGCATACGCTTCAGTGGCGTACCCGAGATGAAGTCGTCAAAAGAGATGTATTTTGCATTCGAGTCGAATCAGGACGAGATATACTATTCATTTTATCTGAACAGTCCCACGTTGATTTCACGTCTCGTCGTGAACTCAACGGGGGATTTGCAAAGATTCACGTGGGTTGGTGATAGCAAATCTTGGAGCTTATTTTGGTTTGCTCCAAAAGACCAATGTGATGATTACGAGGAGTGTGGTCCGTTTGGTATCTGTGACACTAACGCATCACCGGTTTGTAATTGTACAACTGGGTTCAAGCCCAAGAATCCACAGGCTTGGAGTCTACGAGATGGGTCGGATGGGTGTGTTAGGGAAAACGATTTGGATTGTAGCAGTGATGGGTTCCTGCAATTGAAGAACATGAAATTACCTGATAGCAGTAATTGTTCTGTGGATGCTGAAATGAGCATTGAAGAATGTCGAAAGGCTTGTGCTAAGAATTGCTCGTGCATGGGGTATTCCAGTAGGAATATCAGTGATGGGTCGGGTTGTGTTATGTGGTTCGGGGATTTGGTGGATATGAGACATTATACGAGTGGTTTCGGGCAGGATTTCTTCGTTAGGTTGTCTGCTTCTGACATTGGTATGTTCTTCTTCTACCTCCTACTCCTTTTTTTCTTAGTTTTTTACTTGTTTTATTTTTTATTGCTTATCTTAATTACAGGCTTATCTTAATTATAGGCTTATTCCATGTTTGTTAGATAAATAATGGTAGTTGCGAGATCCGACTATTTAAAATATGACATTCACATGATCCTAAGTCGAATATATGAGGAATGATTCAAAATACATACTCAAGTCAATTAAATTATTAGTTTGAAGTAGATAAATCTTATTTAAATTTGTTTACTTCTTTGCACTCTAAATTATTATCTCAGTGTTCTTCAACGGATAAGTGCATAAAGGAAAATAAACAAATTAATTCCATTGAAGCTTTTGGTTAGATCAGAAGTTAGCATCCAAGTTTTATCTTGCTTAATGTGTTCGATATATACATATATATATATATATGCATATATATTATTTGTTATATAGTTTTATTATTTTATAAACTCTTGATGGTTAGTACTTGCTGAAATCTTGAAAATTCGATCACAAGAGTAGCAAATTAATTAGTAGGTGATGACATGCTCGGGAATGAGCTGGCTTGTAGGGTGCTGGTGTTTGTTGAGAAGGTGTGGTTCTAGCAGCCATCGATCGTTTTCGATGGAGTTTGAGGAATGGTCGCATGGGGTTCTCATGGTTCTTGTTTCACTAAGTCTAGGCAAAGTTTCATGTTCGTCATGAAAATAAACGTGGTTAAAAAACATGATTGTTAAGGCCAAAGAATATTCTTTTCGAGACACCAAAAAAATAAAAAATAAAAAAGGAAATAAATTCACGTCCGTATGAAATCTTAAGTTCCCTTAAATGATTTAGGTTTTTGTCATTAATATTTGTATCTTCACCAATCTTTGAAGTTACCAACCAACGTGAGCCGTATTTAATGTTTAGACTTCAGTGGACCCCAGCGCTCGAGCAATAGCAAAGTTGTCTATTTTCGAAGCCTTAAACGAGTTCTTAGAATTTCCTTTATTTTTTTTATTTTTTACCTTTTTCTATTTTTACTTCCTCGAGGTCCTCCAAATATGGCCAAAAAAAAAAAAAAAAAGAATCGAAACAGTAAAACACACCCCCACAAGACGTAGAAAATTGTATTTGATGAGCTTTTCCTCTCGAAGAGTGACTAAAATATGATTCGGTTCAAACCGATTTTAAATTGTAAATTGGTCCACATTTAACATTCGACTTCATAACTAGTAATCCTTCTTCCAATCCGGTTCTTGGTTGTTCTCGACATTCAACTTTATCATATATTATACATATATGTTTGTGTATACATTATAATGTTACATGGGTTCTATCAAAATATAATACTCTCTGTCATTCGTTATATATAAATACATACATAATATTTATATATTTCAAATAAGATTAATATAGGATCTAGAATAACATTCGAATTATCTTCTTTTTTTTAAAAAAAAAAAGAATAGAAAATGTGTTTGTTTTTGAATTTAAACAATTTAATATTTAAAATTTTATTCATATATAATTTAATACCTAAATTCGTAACTTTAGAATAATAAAACTTTATAATCCTAAATTTGCCCTCACTCCCCGATTAAGGGGTGCAAGCCCAGATAAAAAAGGTGACGTTCGGCGAGTAATGAAAGTCAGAAACCACATTGTTCACTTCTTGCTCGGAGCATGCGCACATTCATCGTGGCCGGCTTTTGTGATAACTAATTCCGTCGGCCCCGGGGACGGTAACATCCTACATCCTTTCTCCTTGATTGGTTGCGTGATCAAATGGGACTCACTTAAAGTGAGAGAACCATAGATTACTTTTATCTATGGACCACCGGAAAAAGATAAATAAAAGATCTATATTATAATAAGAGACTAAGAGTTGAAAGTATTTATGAGCTAGTCTAGTTCTCTAGTAATGATGTAGTTATTCTTTTTAATAAATGGTAAATATATGTTTAAACTATTAACTATATATTAAAAAAATTAAATATGATTTTACCTTTTGAAAATTGTATAAATGATCTCTAAATCATTATTGTTGAAGCCGTATAATTATTTTTGAAAGTTTTTAATAGTAATTGAAAGTTATAAAAAAATGAAATTATATTTTAATAATTTAAAGGTTTATTTGTATAATAGATTACTAAGTGTATTTGTAATTATCATATATTTATATCTATATATATATATATTTTTATGGCATGTGTAATTTTGGTATGGTAATGATGTGAATTATTCTAACATGATCTCACATGGTTCGAAAATCATATCTAACCGCGACCGGCGGGTTACAAATTCATACTTTCCCTCCCATATTCAAACGTTAAAAGAAGTATCAACATATAAATAATAAGCCAAGGACCCACCGTTTTTAAGAAGGTTTCATATTTCGTGGGGCTGAGTGTAATTGCCTGGATCTTAATGCGGTGGCCGACATTTTTGACTTGTGGTTGTGCTTGCTTCTTATCCCTAACGGAGCACGAGCCGTCCTTTTCATTACCCTCGTATTAAATACTAAGTTTCGGAGTTATTACTCTGTTTTTTCTTAGGGTTTGTGTTGCTCTATTGATCTACCGTAAAGTCATGTAATATTCTTTTTTAATTGAAAATTGTGTCAAGTTAAATGAAAAATAAAATTAATATGACAATACCTTTTTTTTAAATTACTTAAAGGTATGAATGAGGTTCATCCATTCAATGCAATCCTTCAATTTTACAAATTTGAGGATAAAAAAGTTACGGTTTGTCGTTTGGAAATTTATTTTTAAAATAGTTAATATGGATATAATATTTTGAATTTAAAAAAAAATAATAATAATATTTGAGAGTGGTACTTCCATATAGTTCTACTGACTGATGGCTCTAAAGGATGAAAGCACCGTAGGAATCGGCTTTTTATGGTTCCATCACCATCCCGTGGGGACTCATCTTTTATACTCATTCTCTAGTTTCCGCCTTCCAAAGATGACTTGCAGAGACCAAGGTCGAATTCGGAAACTTAAGCATGGGCATATACTAATTTTTATGTATTTAATAAAGATTATTTTGTGGCGGCCCTTTTCTAAAGTTTTTAGCTTTACATGTGCGTTGGTCTTTGTATCGTGGTGATCTTTCAAAAATCAATTTTTTTCTTGAATGCTTTATCTTACCTTTATATCAAAGTCGGCTTACGTTTAAGAGCATCACGTGGGTCCTCCTTTGATAATTATGGGAAGTTGGACTAAAGTTGTGTTTTTCTACTGATTAGGTGTTGAAGTTTCAACATTTCTCCAACATATGGGTCTCTCACATGTTGAATATTAGAATGACTTAGCATTGTGGTGGGCATTCACACGTTGAAACTAAAAATTAATCTTAGCAAAACCCAATTAAATATATATATAAGCTTATCTTCCTATATGAAGCTAACCGGTGAGCAAATGTTAGATTTTATTTATTAGGATAAGCTTTCTTATTTCAAAACTGATATTCTTCTTTAATATTGAAATGCAATTATAATAAGTCTGACAAACCATTTAGATTGATTCTTAAAATATTTTGGTTAAGTAGTCCATCAATAACATGTTTTATCAGTAATCATGTGCAATGCCAACTTAGAACTTTCTTAATGTAGGACTCGATCGAAGCTATATTATATTAATATGCGTGACCCTAGCATGCTTCGAAAAAACGATTAACTTCAACAATATATATCTTTTGAAGTATGATATACTGAAATTTCTCTCTCTCTATACTTTTCTTTTTTCTATTTTCATTTTTTAATTATTTTTTATGGTCATATGATGATCAAGCCTTAAATCCCTTCTAATCCACCTCTTCAAGCAAGTTAAGGATAGCGAATCCATCATAGTTTGTTAGATAAAAATTCAATTTTAATCTTATGGACAATGGAATGCTGTGTACTGTGGCTATGCCTACTTGCAACACAATCCCCCAATTTAAGTTTCAACAAATATTAAATTTAAAATCTTAGATATTATCATAGTGCTGAAGACTGTTGATTAGATATATGTTGTTGGGAGCCATCGATAAAAGCACCGTATGATTTATGCAAGTTGCAATATCTCACTGTAATCCTACTCACGCAAATAGTAGTCATTCATACTGAAGAGTGAAGTGTTATCAATAGGCCCAAATCTACGGAGGAATGTTCACCGAAACTTGAGAATTCGTTTAAATTTTTACGTGCTATTATTACCCATATTCTTAGGTTTTTGGGGGAATCACACTTATCTTTCAATCTAAATAGCTTTTTGTAAAGGTGATGTTCTGTGTTAGCGACCGTCCTTTATGTTCCCGCCATTCATGCATCATTTAGTTTTCCAAGTGTTTCACAAAAATCGCACGTCACAAATGGAACAAGTGATGCATGTACTTTAGTGTCCCCCGTACCATATACTATCATGTGAAATTTATATTCACTGACTTTGTTTGAACTACGGCACAACCTAGTTACATTCAAATAGATTTTATAAAACTTTAATTTATTCATATTAGGTTTAATATTTTCGAAAACCTAATAAATTCTTATAAAATTTTTGTTCATATTACTGAAACCTAACTCTATAGCAAGTCGGATTTTTATAAGGTTTATACAAAATGAAAAGAAAATAAAGTAGAAAGTAGTTAGGTTAGGTAAATGCTATATTTACTAACTTGAATATAAATAAAAATTGAAAATTAAATGTATTGTAGAATTTAAAAATAGTGTAGTGTGTTTTTTTATGTAGGTTAAGAATAAATATTATTATTAATATATTATTTTTTATCAGATTGGATTTTTTATTGAGTCTTTTTGAATTTGCAGAATCCAACCTTAAATTCTATAAGGTTTTGAATAATATCTCAAAATCCAATAAAAACCCTGATAAATTGAATACCCTATAATGATTTGCCCGATTGCATCCTAGTTTGAAGTCTATCAAAGTCAAGTGGACTATTTAATAAAAAGGGAGTTAAATTGACCAAGTTCTCTTGCTTTGATATAATAACTGGTTTTTCATACACAAGTATCCTATTTCAGGATTTAAACCCGTTAGCTCGATGTGATTTTATATTTATTGATATAAATAAATATATGGGACACCCACAATATTATGAAAGAATCACCTGCCTTGTGTTGGTTTCAGCTGCCTATGGCGGTCTAGCTGCTGAGAATGAAGGCGAATCGCTTGGAACGCTCAAGATTGTAGGAATTGTACTAGGAAGCGGCATTTTTCTCTTAGCAATGGCCCTCCTACTTGTTTGGAAAAAGAAGAATGTGACAAGTCTATGTCGACAAAAAACTGAAAACAAAGGTGAATCTTGAATGAAAATGAGCGTCCATTAATGCAATGCAGCAAATTGTGTGTGTGTTTGTATCTGATTCAATTTGTTTTTGGTCTAAAATAGGTTTATCCGAAAGGAGCCAAGATTTCTTACTAAATGAGGTGGTGATATCAAGTAAGAGAGAATATTCAGCTGGCGAAACTAACCCGGATGTCGACTTGCCATCAATCAGCTTCAATGCCATCGCACTAGCTACAGAAAACTTCAGTGATGAGAAAAAGCTTGGGCAAGGTGGATTTGGCATTGTTTACAAGGTAAAACATATCTTAATATTTGATTGACATGTTAAGCTAAGTGCACCTTAGAGAGTCCTGATATGACAGTTGGCTCCACTTATGGCAGGGCCAGTTGGAAGGACAGGCAATTGCGGTAAAGAGGCTGTCAAAGAATTCAGGTCAGGGAAAGGAAGAATTCAAGAATGAAGTTCAATTGATTGCAAGGCTGCAACACCGAAATCTCGTACGATTACTAGGTTGCTGTGTCGATATGGATGAGAAAATTCTAGTTTATGAGTACATGGAACATAGAAGCTTGGATTCTGTTTTATTCCGTAAGTTTTGAAACATTCCAACCAAAGTTTCATACTGGAACGGTGTAATTACTCTAGAATGGAGTGATGATTCATTTGCGTTAATGAAATTTGGCCTTGAATTTTTGCAGATAAATCAAGGAGCTCGACATTAAATTGGCACAGGCGCTTCAATATAATTCTGGGAATTGCGAGAGGGCTGCTTTATCTGCATCAGGATTCCCGATTCAGGATCATCCATAGGGATCTTAAAGCAAGCAACATTTTACTTGATGCAGACATGACACCGAAAATATCGGATTTTGGCATGGCTAGAATATTTGGTACAGATCAAGTTGAGGCAAATACACGCAGGGTAGTTGGGACATAGTAAGTAAACTGCCTTGACAGAGCTCCAATAATGATAGTAATTTCTATACTCTACAATATACTTATTTCTCTATGATTATACACTGCAGTGGCTATATGTCTCCTGAATACGCCATGGACGGTCTCTTCTCTGTGAAATCTGATGTTTTTAGCTTTGGGGTGTTGGTTCTTGAGATAGTAAGTGGTAAAAAGAACAAGGGTTTCTACTACTCAAACAATGAGTTGAACCTACTTGGCCAAGTAAGTTGTAGTATCATAATTAGTGCATTATGTGTGCTCTCTACTCTGATGCCATATTTAGATTTAAATATACTATTGATTGACCTCAAAATTTAAGCTTATAGAGACCGGTATGCTTTAGGGATAATAGCAATGAACTTTTAAAACTATTGGTCGGTTCTAACTAGACCCCTCAATTTCCAAAGGGGACTTCACGGCTCAGTAACTTTTGAAATATACAAGTGACCCACATGGTCGCTGAAACCTCAAGCACCAACACTTCGCAAGAATGACCATGAATAACGATGGATTGGGGTTTTAGCAATAGTTTAGAGGTATATAGATATTTTCAAAAGCCACAAGGATGAAAGCATGTTTTAGGTGTTTAGGGTTTATCTGCACATAATCAACTATTTCGGGAGTATAGTTACAGTTTTCCTCTAATTTATCCTTACCCTTTTTTTGTTTTTTCTTTTTAATTTTTTATGGCATATGACTTATTACCCGACATTCCTAATGTAGGCATGGAGATTGTGGAAAGAAGGGATGGGCATGGAACTATTAGATCCAACAGTTGGCAATTCATATTCAGCTAATGAAGTACTGAGATGCATTCAAGTAGGCTTGCTTTGTGTTCAGGAGCACACGGAAGATAGGCCGATCATGTCATCTGTGTTGCTGATGCTGAGTAGCGATTCAGCAACAATTCCGCACCCTAAGAATCCTGGATTTTGCTTGGGAAGACAGATCGAAACCGATTCTTCTTCAAGCAAGCACGATGAATCATGCACCGTAAACAATGTTACAGTTACAATTCTGGATGCCAGATAGCCAGGATAATGCAATTTATCACAAAATTTGTACAAGTCAAGAATCCTAGAATCATATGTATTTCCTCGATTTTCGGTTTTTTTTTTCTTTCTTTTTTTCCCCGATTTTTCTGATTTCCCTTTGTTTATATTTTCCTAGGATAAGTGTTCCGATTTTTTGGCATTAATGTAAATTATACACAAAACTGTCGTGAAAAACAGTAGTAAAACTTTTTTTCTAATAACGTTCATTGATCGTCAGATAATTGCCCGTGGGTGACAGCTCTACTTGCGATAGGTGCGCATAAAGCTTAAGCATAAGAGAACTCACGTCTTGAACCAAAATTACTGCTTCACCATATCAACATAACAATCTAAGGTTCACTTAAGTAGTGGTCTTTAACCAACTTAGTCACTCGTACAAACAAGAAAACAACCTTAAAATAGCTCAACACCACATAGGATACCATAACAACCCCAAATACACACATCTAGAGGGAGAAGGTAAGCATGGTCTGTTACAAATAGGCCAACAAGAGATAGAAAATTACAAAAATGGCATATGGAATAGTATAGACATTAGACATATACAATAGTATTAACAATGTAATAGATTGTAACTAAGATTAGAAATTATAATCTACAAATGTAACAACATACAAGCGGAAAAATCAAGTCATTGATGTAACAGACAATCAATGTAAAAGGAAAAAAAGTAATAAATAAGAAAGGGGCATCGAACTTTCACCCAAATTCTAAGACTCTTTCCCTTTTCTTCCTTTCTTGAAGTTGGCTACTCGTACAACATCAAGAATTGAGTGTAATCTCGCAAGAAATCACATAACCACCAAGAGTTAGCATCTGAATCTTATAAAAAAATAAAAACAAAAGAAGAAATACGTTTTAAGAGAGGAACTAGGATTTACTCACTAGCAAAAGTATCGGATAAGAATAGGAAAAGATTAGAAGTCTTTGTGGCCATAAATGTAAAGCAAAATTTTTGCTTCTATTAATAAATGAAGAGGAATATACTAGTTGTGAGTATGAGTAGATTGAGGTAATTGATAAGGTTGAGAGTGATATAGATCAGAATGATTCAGGTACCATCAATTTTCATGCTTTATAACGAGTGCAAGCACCCCTGTTTGTTACGTTTTACAGGAGAGGTTAATAAGCATTCTGTTTCTATTTTAGTAGATTCCCGAAGTACACACAATTTCTTACAGAGTCATATTGTTAAGCATTTAGGTTCAATAGTGTTAACAGCATCGAGATTTCATGTTATGATTTGAAATGGTACTAAGTTGGTGTGTGAAGGTAAGTGTATGGATGTAAACATTTTGATTCAAAGACAAGCATTTCTAGCCACATTTTACGTACTACCAATATAGGGGGCTGAAATGGTTTTGAGGGTATAGTGGTTACAACAACTAGGTCTAGTTACTATTGATTACAAGTTGTTGACCATGCAGTTTGATCAATAAAGTAATAGGGTGTCTCTTTTAGGTGAAAACCCCACTAAGATGTGTCGGATTTCTAATCATCAAATGAGGCGCATGATTCAAACAGATGCCATTGCATCTGGTTATCAGATGGTAGCTCAGCCTATTAGTTCTTCAGAAAGTACTACCTACAATAGTGCTTTGAAACACATGTTGGGTAGACTCTCTTGATTTTTTTAGACTCCATCATCATTGTCACCCATGTGTCAAGTTCAACATCAAATTCATTTGAAGAAAGGGACTCTACTTGTTAATGTTAAGCCTTATCGCTATCTTCATTTTCAAAAAATGAGATTGAAAAGCAAGTGATGAACATGTTAGATTAGGGAATTACTCAAGATAGCATGTGCCCTTTTTCATCATCAATGCTATTGGTGAAAAAAGAAGAAGATGATTCTCAGCATTTTTGTATTGATTACAAGGTGCTCAATCAAGTCACAATTAAAGATGAATTTACAATTCCTACTATCGATGAACTATTGGATAAATTACACAGTGCTAAAGTATTTTCAAAGTTAGATTTATGATCCAAATATCATCAAATTCACGTGCATCAAGACGATGTATCGAAAACAACTTTTCAAACACATGAAGGGCATTATAAATTCTTAGTCATGCCCATTTGACTAAGCAATGCTCTAGCAACATTTCAAGCGATTATGAATAGACTTCTTAAGCCTTTTTTAAGAAAGTGTGTCATTTTTTTAATGATATTTTAGTATATAGTAAGAGTATGGAGTTACATGTGAATCATTTGTCTCATTTTTTGTAGAAACTTATGGAGAATGAGTTTTTCTCAAGGATAGTAAATGTTCTTTTGAACAATCTACTATTGAGTATTTGGGTTATATTGTGTTCAAAGATGGAGTTAATCTGGAACCTACTAAAGTTGAAGTTATTAGAAATTGGCCTTTGCCATCATCAATGAGGTACTGTAGACATTCCATCCATGGGTATGCTTCTATAGCTAGACCATTACTTGATATGCTATAACTTGATAGGTTTCATTGGAATCAAGAAGTTTTAGATGCTTTTGATAAACTTAAGCAAGCTTTATCATAGGCACTAATGCTAGTTGAACCAAAATTTTCTAAACAGTTTGTGGTTGAGACCAATGCATCAAGGGTAGGAATTGGTGCGGTGTTGTTGTAATCAGCATATCCAGTGGCTTATTTCAGTAAGAAACTTCCTTCTCATTTAAGGAAAGCATCCACTTACGTTAGAGAATTGTTTGTTGTCTTTTGGGTACTCACTTTATCATAAGAACAAACCATAGAAGTCTTAAAGAAATTTTGAATCTAGTGATTTAAACCCTAGAATAGGAAAAATATTTGTCAAAGTTGATAAAATATTCATATACAATCATTTATAAATTTGGAAATGACAATATTGTGGCTACTACATTATCATGCCAATAAGATAATTAAGGGAAATTTTTTAGAATTTCATTACCTTGCTTTCAAGTTGTTGACATCTTAAAGCAAGAATATGAGAATCTTTTAGCTTTTAAGGAGATTTTTTTTTTTTACATGAGCTTAGGAAAATCTTTGAAATATTCTCTACAATGGAAAAATGGATTATTATACTATAGATCATGTTTATTTGTGGTACCTCAATCATTTGTAATTCCACTTTTATTGCAAGAGTTCCATGATTCTTTTCCATGGTTCATGTCATTTTGGTGTCCTTAAGAATTTTCAACATTTAGCAATTGAATTTTTTTTTGGAAGGCATGCGATCTCAAGTTGAGCAATACATTCAAAATTATAGAGTATGTTAGCAGGTTAAATATTATACACATTCTCCTATTGGACTATTGAATTTGTTGCTTATTCCAAATTGTATTTGGGGTGATGTTAGTATGGATTTCATCACCTATTTGTCGAAGTCTTAAGAGTATATTGTTATCTTGGTAGTTGTCAATAGGTTATCTAAATATTTCCATTTATGGGCTTTAGATTCCCATTTCACATCTTGTAAGGTAGTAGCTTTATTTTTTTCACATGGTAGTAAAGCTACATGGATACCCAAGGACTATTGTTTTAGATCGTGACTCTATTTTTATGAGTCAATTTTGGAAAGACCTTTTCTTATTAAGTGGCAATAAGTTGAAGATGACTAGTGTACATCGCCTACAATCAGACAGGGCAGATAGAGGTTCTTAATAGGACAATCCAACAGTATCTACGAAGTTATGTAATGGACCGTCCTTTTAAATGGGTGACTTATCTACCATGGGCTGAATATGCTTATAACACTTCATTTCATGCTAGTGCTCATTCTACCCCTTTTACAAAGACTAGAAGAATGGAGATGAAGTTTTGTGTACATTATGCAAAAATTTAGAGGAGGCTCAAAATCGGATGAAGGCCTATGTAGATACTCATCACTCTGATGTCCAATTTGAGCCAAGGGATGTGGTTTTCATTAAGTTACAGCCTTATGGATAGACTTCAATGTTTCAACAACATCATAAGTTGTATAAAAGATTTTATGGTCCTTTTCCTATTATCAAAAGGATCGGTACTTGTGCCTATGAAGTGGAGTTACCCCACAATGTTTTTCATGTCTCTATACTCAAGAAGGCTTATGGTGTCTCATTTTCTTCTTTAGATTTGCCATAGGAAGCCATAAATAGCACCCTCTATTAACACTTTTGAGTATCCTTAATCAACAAGTCATATTATGGGAGGGGCAACAAATTCAACAGATTTTAGTTCAATGGTTTGATCTACTACTAGA
Source organism: Laguncularia racemosa (assembly GCA_037954665.1). Lineage (NCBI taxonomy): Eukaryota > Viridiplantae > Streptophyta > Magnoliopsida > Myrtales > Combretaceae > Laguncularia > Laguncularia racemosa. The sequence goes on from JBBMOL010000011.1 coordinate 5,671,157, forward strand.
GGAGACAACACAGGAAGACCTATTAGAGTTTCAGAAGATTTATTCCTATTACAACCTTGAGGACAAGGTTATTTTTCCAAAAGAGGAGAAAATTGTTACAAATAGGCTAATAAGAGATAGAAAATTATAAATTGACATACAAAATATTATAGACATTACATATATACAGTAGTATTAATGGTGTAATGGATTGTAACTAAGATTAGAAATTAGAATCTACGAATGTAACATAATATAAGTGGGAAATCAAGTCATGGATGTAACAAACAGTCAATATAAAGGGATAAAAAAAATAAAATAAGAAAGGGGTATCAAACTTTCACCCAAATATTGAGACTCTTTCCCTTTTTTTCCTTTCTCAAAATTAGCTACTCGAGTAACCTCAAGAATTGAGTGTAATCTCATAAGAAATCACATAGCCGACAAAGTTAGCATTTGAATCTTATCAAAATTAAAAACAGAAGAAGAAATATGTTAGAAGAGAGGGATTGGGTTTACTCACCTACAAAAGTATTAGATAAGAATAATAAAAGATTAGAAGACTTTGTAAAGATAAGGAGTTTTTGTGTTAGGTTAGGTCAAGAGCAAAATTTTAATTGGACCTTATCACATAGTCAAAGAGTGGAATCACCCTAGAATCAACTGCTCTGGGTCCTTAAAATGGGGAACTAGCCTTGAAACCGTGGGACCCAATTCCTGGTTGGATTTAAGGACCAGCTAGTTTACAGGTCCAATTCTAAACTCATGAGCTGGCCTTAATTGTTTTTCTTTTATTTTTTAAATTAAAATACATACATACATACATACATACATATATACATACATAATTGAAAAAAAAAAAACTATAAGCAAAAAAATCTTAATAGTTTTTAGTCTATTTTGTAAAAACTTAAAAAAGATTTGTATTTATTTATATATAACTATACTCAACTAGAGTTATCATTTTAGCAATATGGAAAAAAAGTCTACAAAAAAAATGAAAGATAAAGTTAGTTTTATTTCTTATGTCGTTAATAATAATAACACATTAAATATTGTGAATGAGAATTAATTTTTCTTTTTTCACATGAAAATAGTTCAAAATTTTAATATTATTTTAATTTTAATTTATTTTTCCTTTTCTTTTTTTTTGTTGGAGGGTTGGTCAAAATTGCCAGTTCCTACAAGTTTGGAGGGTTGACCCACTACTAACTTGTGGAATTAGCGATTCCATGATGAGTCAGAAACCATCTTGGTGGTTTATGATTCTTGATTAGAACTGTTGAACTGGTTTTTAGCTGGTTTGTGGTTCTAAACTACCCTATGATTGTGATTAAGAGAAGGAACTAAGGTACTCAGCTTTATAGAGAAAAGATAAGGTTTTATCTCAACTAAATACACTTAATCCTTCTCAACTTAGCTCGCAAATGCCAAATTAGGCATAATATAGATGCTTAGAGTAGAAAGAGGCATGATATGTTAAGCTTTTTTGGTAAAAAATCTATTATTAACTAATAAGGGATAGTATTGGTATAAGTCACCTATTGGTGACTTGAAAAGAAGTCTTTTATATAGAACATCTAATAATTCATATGTAGAAAATCAAAATGAATGCTACGATAGGTTGTTTAGATGTGTCCATAGGTTCCTACTTATATTTTTTTTCCATGCATTTATTTTTATTGTTTCTATGTATTATTTTTCAATAACTTATTTAGATTAGCTTTAGGTTGTTATCTAGTTATATTCGAATAAAAATTGTTGATTTTTTTAGGAGTGCAAATAAACTCTACTCATGGAAATCCTTGTATTTAATATTAGGAGTGCAAATAAACTCTGCTCATGGACATCCATGTATTTAATATGTCAAAGGTGAGCAATATAATTAATACAGATTTGGAAACTTTACAACTGATGGGAGTACCGTGTGCACATAATTCATCCTCATTGTTGGGTGATCATCATAGCCTTCAAATTACCCAACACAAGTTGAATGGAACCAACTTTCGAGAATGGTTTCAATAAGTGAAACTAGTTATATGGTTTCAAATCTATTCTTTTCTCCATTCAAGTCTTTTGTAGTCCAGTCTTTATGCTTTCAAAATCCACAATTTTGAAGATAGAATAGTTGCTTAGAAATTTTATTTAGAGTTGTAGGCCTACTATATTTACCAAGGTCAAAGTTAGATGGAAAATGGTTTGTAAGACAAAGAAAAGTGGTGGTCTAGGTTTTCCATACCTCCATTTATGGAATAAAGCAGCTCAAATCAAATGCAGGAATGGAACTTTCCTTTAGCTTTGTTTTGGTCTTCTTTCTAAATCCGTTCAAATATAGAACCAAACCCTTATAAACCGGATATTCTATGGTGGATTCATTTAACATTAGGAGACTATTCCATTGGTAGTGGTTATGGATTCCTCTTTTCGCTTGGATCTTCTGTTCAGTGGTATAAAGTGAATTGGTTTAAGAAACTCCCGATGCTTGACAGATTGTGCAACTTGGATATTGTGGCTTCATTTATTTGTTATTTTTGCTCAAGAGGCATGCAAGACCCCCATCACTTTTTCAGCTATAGCTTTGTATCCCAAATTTGGACGATGGTTTGCAATTGTCTTAGCTGTCCTCCTACCTTTCTTGATTGGCAAGGTGTAACAACGACTCTCATTGGTTCTACCAAATCTAAAGCACTTGTTTTGAAACAGTGAAGAGCCTCCTTTTCTGTTGCTATCTATTATATTTGGAAAGTTCGTAGTAGAACATGACTTGGGAATTCTATCCTTAGTTCTAACTCCATAACCAATTTTATTTTAGCTTACTCTAATAGCTTCTTAGGTTCTTGATGAGTTCACTTTATTTCACATATAATGTTTTTGTTTATTCCTTTATAAGAGTAACTGCATTTTATAAATCTTCCCGTGTTGTACATTTTGTGATTAATTAAATTATTCACTTATTAAAATAAAAAAGCCTTTCAGTAACTTTAATAGGTATAGTTTTGATAGTTTCTAGTCGAACTGTTAATTTATCATGGAGATACTGTACGGGTTGCTATACGATCCCAAGTCTGATAAGCTGAATGTATATGCATTATATATATATAAAGAGATTCACCATTCGTTGTGGTTACCTTTAGGAACTTAATATTTCGTGTAGTTATCTTTATATATATATAGTTTCATTGTTAAACTCAGGCCATATATATAAATAAATAAATAAATGAAATATCGTCGCACTACGTTATGATCAAAGGAAGGAGCAAAATTTGGTTCCCTCCTAATGGCATGAGAAGAGAAAGGGAAAAACAGAATGAGCAATTAATAGTTAATTTCTTTAGTAAATTATTTTGACTCGGTGGGTAATATATATATATAAAAGACAAAATCCGGGTACAACAAAGAATTAATAATTTATGTAATGATGATGCTTATCGATTCTCATGATAATCAAAGTATGTTGGGATAAGCATTGCATTATGAGTTGATAAAGAGGATAAATCGATTCTTATATTATTTAAACTTTAGTTGATGTACAAGAAGTTTAATAATTGATAGTAATATTAGTGTTATATATTAATCTATTGTTATTCTATTATATGTAACATAGGTATATATATATAGATAGATAGATAGATAGATAGATAGATAGATAGATGTATATTAGTTTTATTATGCATTCATAGTATATTGACATGATGGATATTAACAGGATTAAAGATATAATATTAAGAGATAAAAAATGATGATTTTGTCATCAATACGATATTTAATACATTATTTGGAGGTTACATATATTATAACATGGTTATTATTGTTAACCTCATTACTTAAAAGGAATGAGAGCTTAGTATTCTAGAATTAGAAAATGAACTAAGTTTGGTAGGGTGTCTAAAGGGTATTTATAACAATAAGAATAAAGACAATGTCGACAACACTCCCTTATAAAGAATATATAACAAGGATAATGTAGCGATGTTGAAAGCATTGATCATTAAGAAAGTGAAATATTTCATGATAGTTATATAACTAATTGCAATTTTATTAGTTAGTCACTGGTAGAAGCTTACTAGAATAGATAAACCATAACTTTGGAAACATTACTCCATTTAGGTATAGACACTAGACCATAGAGGAATTAAACTATACCTTACACGAAATTTTGAGTTAACTAATAGAAAAATTGGAAGTAGGAGACTTGACTACACCATATGCATCGAAACTGATGTAGGAGAAATTGATAGACCTATTGATTTAAAATCTAAGATTTAATGATCTTAAATAGCTTCAAAACAACTGATTATTTAAAATAAAATGAACATACTACATTAATTTAGAATTTAGGGTTATAATTGAGAATTAAGCAAACTACGTGATATGCTTCAAGTCCAATTTCAATTACACAATGCTAATTGAAGAAACAATTAAACAAAAGTTCACGAAATAGGCATGTTCCCCAATTAAACAAGATCCTTAATTGCATGTACAAGAACAAAATAAAATTCCAAATTCTTACCAAATATGACGTACTAGTAGAATTGGAATAACATGTAATTATTGATATTACTCATAACAATCTAAGCCCCACTCGCCACAATCCCTAAATTTGAATTGATAAGAGTGTTTTTGGTGAAAGAGAGAGACCCTTTTCATGGCAAAGAAGGTAGCAAAAATAATCATCCAAAAGTGTCTTTTTGTTGTCTCTTTACAAGTATTTATACTAGTACCAATTAGGAAAAATAACATAGTGCAAATGGTGACACATGGCCGGTCTTCTAGGTTCCATTTCGATCAAATTATATAGCACATGGCCGGTCCTCTAAGTCCATTTTGATTCAACATGGACCATTAATCATCCATAACCAAGTGCTAGTGTGTTTGATCTTCTTCCTGCAATATCGACAAATGTACTTGATTAAATACAAAACAATTATATAAAATAAATAAAGACACTATGTGAATGTCTTTGGTTTCATTTATTTAACAAGGGTTCTCAATGCTAGGTTCTATAGTCCTCTAGCTCTTTGCTCAGTTAATGGATTATGTGGTTGCATAGGTTTGATTCCCATCATCTCTTCAAGCCTTTGGAAGATTTGCCCTTAAATCTAATGGGCCATTTTTTGGATTGAAAATCTTGGTTTACGTGTGCTTATCGCCTTGAAGTCTTAATTGCCCAGTAGTTTTGTTGATTTGTTCTGAGAACTCGTGTACCTTAGTTGGTAACATAGGAGTCAAGACAACACGTTCACCATCCTTTTGAAACACATAGGTGTTTCTAAACCCATCATGCAGCACTCTCCTATAAAATAACCAAGGTTTACCCAGTAGTATATGTGATGCGCACATAAAAAGAACATCACAAACAATTTCATCCTAGTATTTTTCCCTTATTTTGATTGGAACGTTAGCCCTCTGACTGATATACAAACTATCTTGTACACTCATCTAATGCAATTTATAGGGATTAGGATGTGGACTAGTGACTAGTTATAAATCTATTCACTATTGCAGCAGCTACTACATTTGTGCAACTATCACCATCAATAAGAAGAGCACAAAGATTACCTTGAATCTGATAGAGAGTATGGAATAGGTTTTCCTTTTGTACGTCATCAACATCTAAAGATGTAGTCATTGCCTTGAGCAATACATTAATAGCCAAATATTTGTCATTTCCCTTGTCTTCATGTGCCTTAGCATCTGGATCATCATAATGCTCCTATAGCACTATTGACAAATCAATTGGCTAAAGCACCTCTTCTTTACCACTTTATTTTCCACCTCCATAGTAGTCATCACCCTTTTGTTGAGACACTGAGCAATCTTGTGTCAAAAGCCCATGCATTTAAAGTATTAGGTTTGACACATCTTTCCACTTGATGACCTACGCACTATTTGTTGGATATCAGCCCTAGCAACCTCTTTTCCCTTTCTAGAAATTTCCCTCTCCCTATTAGTAACAGTTGCATTTGAGTCCACAGTCCTATCAATTTCCCCTATTCCCCTTTGTTTAACTTGTTGACTATCTAACCCATGCAGCTTATTAGTAGCTCCAAACCTGTTACTCGCTGCTCGTAATGGATTAGATCGCCTCTGCCTCTCCACTTTCAGAGTTAGCTGGATAGCCTCATCAAGGATGTCATACCTCTGGAGCTCTACAATACATGCAATTTCATATTTTAACCCCGGCACAAATCGTGCTAAAGTCTGTTTAAGAGGTTTGACTAACCCACATCTAATCATCAATGTCTCAAACTCTTGTACATAATCGTCAACAGTTTTGCCTCCTTGCCTCAAGGTCTGGAGACGCATAAACAACTCCTGTCTATAGTGCTCTGATATAATCCTCCTCCTCATAACCTGTTTTATTTTCAACCAGGTATGTATCTCAGCCTCACCATCTCTTCGTCTACTAGCTACAAGATTCTTCCACCATAAGGTGGCATAACCTGTAAACTCTACAGCTACAAGACAAACCCGAGTATGATCATTAATCTCATAACATTCAAATAGGCCATCTACCTTATCCTCCTAATCCAAATAATCTTTTGTGGAACCCCTTCCAGTAAATGAAGGCATATGCAACTTTACATATTCCAAGCCCCGAGGCAGCCTGGACTCACGGTTTGGGTAAGGCTCATTCTCAAAATTATCATCCTTTTCCTCCCTAAAAGCATGATAATCTCCTTCCATCCTCTTACCCCTATTTCCTCCAACAGCTCCTTCCCTGTGTGCATTCTGATGGGCTACCCGAGGTGGGGGTGCCTATGGATTTGCCACTAGTGGTTGTGGCAATGTCATTTGATCTACCCGTGTTGCTAATGTAGTAACAATAGTGGTGAGATCCTACAATTGTTTCTCTAGTGTTCTTTCACCTACAGTATGACGACCCTGACCTCCTCCAACCTAACTATTGGCCTCATTCCCAATCCCACTATTCACTCTATCGTTTGACATGGTTTTTTTTTTTTTTTTAAATTACTCCTTGACAATTTTTTTTTAATACTTACAGTCACTTCTTCACAACAACAACACACTCCACGGTTCAATACACACAACAACATGACACACCTTCATGCTAACAACAACACACCTTTACGGCAACAACAACACCCATGGTTCAACACACACACTCTCACGGTACCACACAACCTCACACTAACACCTCCAAGGTTCAAACACACACACACATGGTATACATACAACCTCACACCAACACCTCTATGGTTCAAATACAAACACACTCACAGTACCACTAGTCCCACGACACAACTTCACTTAAACAAAGTACACTTCTTCAATGCTCAACACACTTTACACACAAAATTCCTTTCACACTCAAGTACACATATACGGAACACATCTACAATCATGGCAGCAAATGATTCCAACCTCTAGTCAAAGTGCATTCATAGAAAGTTAATGCACAATTACTACACAAAAGTAATTATGGAATCAATTGAAATGACTTCCCAATTCTTCTAAGCTATGATCTCATGGCAAGAAGGAGAAACAAAATGGCAAATCTGAATCCCACAATTCTAATTCCGCAACAAGCAAGGATAACACAACACAATTAACACAATTACACTTTAATGGAATCTATTATAGTGATTCTTCAAATTCATCCATGGCAAGGAACCTTAAATCAATTCCTCCTTCAAATTCAACTCATAATGACAATTGGAATATGGTACAATTCAACACAAGACCTTCAATTCCACTTCACACAATATCAATTATGAAATGGAACAACAAGAACCCTAAATCCCCAAATTGTAAATCACGAATTCCCTTCTCAAAACATAGCCCTGATACTAAAATTATGATATGCTTCAAGTCCAATTTCAATTACACAATGTTAATTGAAGAAATAATTAAACAAAAGTCCACGAAATAGGTGTGTTCCCCAATTGAACGTGAACCTTAATTGCATGTACAAGAACAAAATAAAATTCCAAATTCTTACCAAATATGACACACTAGTAGAATTGGAACAACTTGCAATTGTTGATATTACTCACAACAATTCAAGCCCCACTCACCACAATCCTTAAATTTGAATTGATAATAGTGTTTTTGGTGAAAGAGAGAGACCCTTTTCACAGTAAAGAAGGCAGCAAAAATAATCACCCAAAAGTGTCTTTTTGTTGTCTCTTTACAAGTATTTATACTAGTACTAATTAGAAAAAATAACATAGTGCAAATGGTGACACATGGCCGGTCTTCTAGGCTCCATTTTCGATCAAATTATATAGCACATGGCCGATCCTCTAAGTCTATTTTGATTCAACATAGACCATCAATCATCCACAACTAAGTGCTAGTGTGTTTGATCTTCTTCCTGTAATAAATGAAGGCACTATGTGAATGTCTTCAGTCCCATTTGTTCAAGAAGGGTTCTCAATGCTATGTTCTATAGTCTTCTAGCTCTTTGCTCGATTAATGGATTCTGTGGTTGTCTAGGTTTGATTCCCATCACTACGGTAGATGATTAGCTTATTCAAGAAGCCAACCTCCTCCAAATACTTATATAAATCTTCTTATCCCTTAGGTAACTCAATTATCAATTCAAGGAATTTGCAAGAATTGTGCTAAGTGAGCAATAATGTTTAGGTGAGAGAGTTTTTATGATCTATTATTTGCTTGCTGCTTACTAATTATGTAATGTTCTGCTAATTGCTATTAATTATTTGTTGAAATGATTGATTACCTTATGTACTATCATCTATGTGACTACCTTATTAAATTGTAAATTTAAATTCAAGGCCAAAATAATTGGATATACTTATCGCATTTCTATAACTTAGCAATGACATAGAAAGGAGCATAGAGTGCTCAAGCTTTGCCAAATATTTTTAAAACGTTTAGTAAATCTTTTTGATATGTTTTCATAAAGATTTTATCTAAAACCTTGATGTTTGCTCATAAAAGACAACATTTATAAGATCTCGATATGTGCTCTTGAGGCTGTTGATGGAAATTTTATTTAAAATTTTGGTGTGTGCTCTTAAGGTTGTTGATGGTAATTTTATCAATATTTATTTCATTAGGACAAAGCGGTTAGAACATCTCTTGATTGAGGTTTATGTAGCATTGTTGATTGAGCAATTAAAGGTAGATGCCTTGGCACGGGATCACCTGGTTTGCCCCTTAAGACATTATTTATTGATCAATTGATTGATTGATGATAGATGCCTTGGTGTGGGATTCACTTGAATTGGCTCTTGGTAGCATTTCTTTTATTAGAAAAAATTATGTGAGATAATCTGGCCTCATTTAAGGGGGGATATTGCCATATAGTTAAGTGTGGAGGACAATCAATGTGTAGACGACGCAAATTGACACCTTTCATGGTTCCGGACTTCCATGAATGTGTTGCTTGCATTCATCATGTATACATTCATTTCATGTGTAGATAAATTTTTATGTTGCTCTAATTAATACTTAATAACTTACTTGAATGGTAGTAGTGAGAGACAAACTTACTGAGTCGTAGTTTTGCTTATCCCCAATAATATTTCTTGTAGGTTTCTCCAAAGCTAGTAATGGGATAAGATTAAAGGGATGGGTGTTCCAAACTTAGGTCTTGAGGTATTGGTGTAGAGCTAGTTTATCTTTGAATGGAATTTATTTTGAAAGATAAGATATTAAAATTTGCATTCTCTTTTATTTCAAAATCTTCATCCTTTCAAAACTAGTTTACTCCTTTGTCTTTCAAGGCTCTGGCTCTCTAATTTTACAATTTGGTAGGGAATACTAATTCTTTATAGTTTTGGTAAACTTTGGTATATTGATTTTCATAATTATTTTCATAATTATCAATTATATGTATTATTAGTTAAGTGAGAAAAGAATATTTAATGTAAGTCTTGCAAACTCTAACTTGCAAAGTAGTTTTTATATTATGGGTGCACATGTGATATGATTACTTTTTGATATTTCTATTAGGTCCCCTTAAGGTTATTACATTTTGTGACTTGGAAGAGTAAGAAACATCTAGTGGTTGGTAGGAGTAGCATTGAAGCTGAATACAAGGCAATTGCTTAAGGTATATGTGAAGTGATTTGGATTGAGATTATTGGAAGGTTTGAATGTTAAGGTCGAAGATTTAAGATTATATAGTGACAACAAATTAGCTCTTAACATTGTAAAGAACCCAATCTAGCATGAACGTATAAAACATGTTAGACTTAGATTGCAATTTCATCAAATTAGGGATTGTGAGTGGAGGAATAAAGCTATATTATATTCCTTCTCTTAATCAAGAAGCAGATATTTTAACAAAGTCCTTGCAAGGAAATTATTTTTATAAATTGCAAGTAAGCTGGAAATGATAGATATTGCTTCCTCAACTTGGGGGAGTGTAGAAAATCAAAATGAATACTATGTTGAATTGTTTAGACGTGTCCATAGTTTCCTAGTTGTGTTTTTTTCCATGTATTTATTTTCATTGTTTATATGTATTTGTTTTTCAATAACTTATTAGATTAGCTTTAGGTTGTTATCTGGTTTTATTAGGATAAAAATTGTTGCCGTTTTTTAAGAGTTCTGCTCGTGGACATCCTTATATTTAATATGTCAAAGGTGAACAATAGAGAATAAAAATATTTTTGCCTTTTTTTTACATAATAAACTAATCTTTCACCGTCAATTCTTCTTTTATAGAATTTCTTCATTAAAATTTCTACCATCGAAACCTTCTCAAGTCACTAAATAATAATTTATTTTAATAACTTACCTATAAATAATAGAATGAACACGTATCGAGGCACTTTGATCTAACGTTTTGAATTTTATTTAATAGGAGTACCACAAAAAGTCTATACGCATCATATCAGTGGCTGATCAAGAAAAAGATTCAATCGGCCAAATTATTAGGGTACGAAATGTGTACTGACGCTTTTCTCTTTTTTATTTTTTCTTTTTTGTGGTAATAAATGACTAATAATTGCTCAGAAGGCCCCGTTTGTAGTGTGAACTGCTGATACGTTGGCTTGAATTCCATCAGCACCCATGTGACGGCTGGAAAAAATAAAAAACCGAAGGCATGTGTAAAAGTATATAAATTATAATCCATAGTGTTTGATGAAGTCAACAAATGCGGTTAATCTAGAACTCGACAATAGGGCTATCCGAAAGTTTATAGAACAACGTTAGAAAGAACCACTTGTCTTGGAGTTTGTGTTTTCAAAGTGCGGAAGCTGCTGCCGTGAATGGCAGCTTTGACACGCCATAGGGATTAATAAGTCATAATTATACCTTTTTTCAATCTGCTCCTTTGACTTTCCTCTTCTACAACCCAAAGCGAAGGAATCAAAACATCCGTTCTTCTGCATGGCATTGAACCGAGAATCCCGTTATTCCCTTGTGCCCAACTTTTGATTCAATCCTCAAAATGGGTCTCCTTGTTTTGTTCAACATTCATTATTTCATTCTAGCTTCACTACTATCCTCCCTAGTTTTAGGTTCTGACACCTTATTAGCTAACCAGACGTTAAAAGATGGTCAAACTTTGGTGTCTTCAGGGCAAATTTTTGAGCTTGGCTTCTTTAGTCCTCCTGACAATACAAACCAAAGATACTTAGGTATTTGGTACAAGAATATCACTCTCACTGTTGTTTGGGTTGCAAACAGAAATCACTCAATCACCAACACTTCAGCTGAATTGATCCTCACTTCAACAGGTTCACTTTCACTTCAAGACGGTTCGACAACTTTTTGGTCATTCAATAATACGAAGATCGCAAATAATCCATTCTTGCAGCTTCTGGACACTGGGAACCTTGTTCTGAAAGAAGGAAACTTGTTGGTCTCAGGAGAATATTTGTGGCAGAGTTTTGATGACATATCTGACAATTTATTACCTGGAATGAAACTAGGATGGGATTTAAGTACTGGTCTTGTAAGGAGAATGATTTCATGGTTATCGGCTAATGACCCGTCTTTAGGTGAATATAGTTTTAGCCTAGAACAACCTGAGACTCCTCAGCTGGTGTTAAGGAAGGGGGACCAGAAGCAATATAGATGGGGTCCCTGGAATGGTGTTAGGTTTAGTGGAAGCGATGAGCTAAGGGCTAATCCTGTTTTCGAGCCTATGTTTGAGAGCAGCTTCGAAGAGGTTTATTATACATTTGAAGTTGTTGATAATTCACTTTTGTCAAGGTTTTTGGTGACCTCGGATGGTTTGATTCAATACCTTTCATGGAGTAACAACAATCGATGGAATACTATGGTTACCCTGCAAAGAGAAAATTGTGATAGGTATGGCCTATGTGGGCCGTATGGAAATTGTTATAGTACCGATCCTAGTTGCAGGTGTTTAAAGGGTTTCATTCCTAAGTCTCCTCAAGATTGGAATTTGCTTGATTGGACTGGAGGATGCACCCGGAAATACGAATTAGATTGTGAAAATGGCGATGGATTCGTGAAATATAAGGATTTGAAGTTGCCAGATAATTCACATCTTTTAGGGAACGGAAGCTTGAGTCTTGAGGAATGTGAGATGCAATGTTTGCAGAATTGTTCTTGTGCAGCGTATACTAGGATTAATATTCATGGAAATGGAGGGGATTGTGTTGTGTGGTTTGATGAGTTGGTTGATATGAAAAATTATCCTGATGGTGGAGACGTGTTGTACATTCGGATGGCAAAAGCGGAGCTAGGTAGGCGTCATTTTCATTATGTGTTTTATTTGCATGAATTGAATCTTACGTGTTGTATTCAGTCTAGAAAACATTTTCTGCGAAACAAATACACCCTTCTATGTGATCATTGGATGAAAAAGTAATTCGCTATTAAGGGCTACTCGAAAGTAATTCTACACCAATAAAATTGTTACTTTGGGATGAACTTCTCCTGTACTTCATGCGATATTCCACATTTTATAGGATTTAGTAAGATTTTTCACTATCAGTTCTTGTAAGTGGACAGCATCAGTTTAAATTTTGCATGCGTTGTGCTGCAAAGTATCTGCTTTGTGTAAAGAGGAAGATCAGTGCTCAATGCTCAAGTGATTGTTTCTTCTCTTGTTGGATTAACAGAGGCGATTGCTGATGCGAGGAGGAGAAGACGGATCAAATTGATTCTCAGTGCTACCCTGACAACCATATGTGGGTTGGTTGTCCTAGGCTTCATTACCTGTTGTATTTGTCGCAAAAGGAAAGCAGAGAGGATAGGTGAAGTATTCTATTTCTATGCCTACTGGATTTCAATTCTCATTTTCATTTAGATGCAACAAATGAAATCCAGTGATTGTAACTTTATTTCGGCCTAATTCTTGAGCTGTTCTTAAATGCATTTATGTATTTTGCTTAGAAATAATCACAATCCTATCTAACTGCTTCAACAATTTTTGAACACCTTATGGCATTTTCAAGGCGTTTCATGTATAATTTGATTTCCTGTACATGGCTCTCTTTCTTGGTAAATAACCCAAAATTGATAAATCTATTAACTAGATTTGGTTTTATCTTCTCCTAGTAAGCCTTTCAACCATGAAATTCCTTAATGAATAATCTGACAGATGGATGAATTCTTGAAAAAATTGTTGAAGGAACAATAGGTCCCTCTTCTCAATATCAATTGAACCCCATACTAGTCTTTTTGGTGCATCAACTAAACTTCTCTTCTTAGTTTTTCTTTCTGACCTATGTGTGCTCTATAGTGAACTGACATTCAATACTTTGGACTATGAAACAGATGAAAGTGTGATATCTCTAGCCATAACGGATGGAATTGAAGGGAATGACCTAGAGTTACCTCTTTTTGACATAGCAGCTGTTAATTCTGCTACAAATGCATTCTCCATCGAGAACAAGATTGGAGAGGGAGGATTTGGTGTCGTCTATCAGGTATGTTTCCTTTTCTGCTTCCTTTTGCCTCCCCATTTTTTCTTGAGAATTAGTTCTGTAAATTGTATCTGAGAACAATATTCTCAATGCTTTCACCAGGGCATGCTGCCAAATGGAGAAGAAATTGCAGTTAAAAGGCTCTCAAGTGGATCCAAGCAAGGCCTCCAAGAATTCAAGAACGAAGTTGTACTATTCTCAAAGCTTCAGCATCGAAATCTTGTTAAGCTCCTTGGATGTTGCACTCAATCGGATGAAAGAATGCTAGTTTATGAATACTTGGGCAACAAAAGTCTGGACTGCCATTTGTTTGGTACAAAATCTAAGAACTAATATAAGGATAGAAGATAAACATGTTGAACAAATATAAAGAAATCAATTTACAATTCATTATTATTCTTTTTTCATCTCTTTCAGATAAAAGGAGAAGCATCTCATTATCCTGGGAGAACCGTTTGAACATTATTGTGGGGATTGCGCGGGGACTTCTATATCTACATGAAGATTCTAGGTTGAGAATTATTCATAGAGATCTTAAAGCAAGCAATATTCTTCTAGACAACGGAATGAATCCAAAGATATCTGATTTTGGGATGGCAAGAATATTTGAAGGGGAACAAACCGGAGAGATGACCAAGAGAATAGTTGGGACATAGTAAGTTTTTCCGCTCCGGCACATCGTGAGTTGCTGTACATGAAATTAGTAATAATCGACTGCATGTGGATTCATCAGTAGAATGCGAGCTCCCATATTGTTGTCAGGCACATTGTCTAAATACTAATATCTAATACTAACAGTTTTCTTTTTGGTTAATACAGTGGGTATATGTCCCCTGAATACACAGCAAAAGGCCATTTTTCAGTAAAATCAGATGTTTTCAGTTTCGGAGTCTTAGTATTAGAGATCATAAGTGGCAAGAAGAATTGGTCATTTTATCACCCCAGCCATGATTTCAACCTTGTAGGACATGTAAGCCAAAACCTGCATTTATACTCTTATTTTTAGCTTGATTTACAAGATCATGTAGTTCTACACAGAATATTTCTTAGGTATTTCATACTCTTTTCAGGCGTGGAAGCTATGGAGTGTCGGAAGATCAGTGGAACTACTTGACGAAGTGATCCAGGAATCAGTTTCCGCAAGGGCAGTGGCAAGATGTGTCCAAATAGGATTGTTATGCACACAGCATCATGTGGAAGACAGACCAACTATGTCGAATGTAGTGTTTATGCTAGGGAATGATAGCTTTGAGATTCCAAAGCCTAAAGAACCTGGATCATCTATTACGGAAAGTTTTTTAGTTGGAACAGGTTCATCTTCTAGTGGTGCTAAAACTATCCCCACCCGTAATGAGGTAACATTTACGGCAATGGATGGAAGATGAAACAAAATGTTTACATTTTTCGTATATAAACACAATCGTTTACTGTTTTGTAGATCTTCTAGTTCCAGTTGTTTCTTCTTTTTTACGGCGAACAAGCTACGAATCCATTTTGAATTTGGTAACTGGATTGCTTGTTCAATTTGTCCCACGCAAATAATTATCCAACCAAAAGTAAGCGTTCCCTTTTTTTCCAACTCCTAAAGCCATGTGTTCTTGTTGGAAGTAGCAAAAAAAAAAAAAAAAAAAAAAGGAAGAGGAAAAGGAACAACGTAATTTGTAGAGGGAAAATCAGAAGTGCCAAATCTATTAACTGATTTGTAATGTATACATTATTACAAAGTTTACAAATCAAACTTCCTTAACTTTCTTGGATGTTTGTCAATCAAACTAAGACTAGTTAAGCTTTTCTATACTTCCACATCTAACAATATTACGTAGACATGGAGGATATATGATTTTACAAAAAAAAAAAAAAAGGTATAAGGAAAAGACACACACACATGTTCTTGCATAAGCTTCAAAAACAAAAGAGAACAGGGCTTTATTGTTCACTCTGATCGCTTTGCAACACTCCTCCACGATGCAAGTGATGCTAACCACACCAAGACTTGACATGAGGAATTCAAATGTGAGTTTTTGTAATACCTTTGTGAAGATATCAGCTACTTGTTCTTCACTGCTATAATGCTTGATTTGAACTTCCTTTTCCTTCTCAGCTTTGCAAATCGTATGGAACTTTATCTCGATATGTTTGGTCTTGCCATAGAACACTAGATTCTTCACCATAGCCACAATAGATTTGTTGTTGCATAGGATTCTAGTTGGTTCTTTCTTAAAACCTAGATCATACAAAATTTTCCTTAATCAAATTGCATGGTTAATAGCAACAGAGGCGGCAATGTACTTAGCTTCGGTTGTTGATTGTGCAATTGAGGCTTGCTTCTTTGTTCCCCAATAGACCATGGCTAGTCCAAGTAAGAAGCAATATCTAGATGTGCTTTTCATATCTTCTTCTGTTCCAGCCCAATCACTATTAGTAAACCCCAATAGTTTTGCTGAATTAGATCTTCTATAGAGCAATCTAAAATTGCAAGTGCCACTAACATATCTTAGCACTCTTTCTACTGCTATAAAATGGACCTCTGATGGAGCATTTATGAACCTTGATAGCAAACTAGTGGCGGACATCATACCAGGTCTAGAATTTAATACATAAAGCAATGGACCAACTAAGCTTTTGTAAACTAAAACCTTAATTGGTTGTGAGTTATTAAATTTCTTCAATTTCTCACCTTGAATAGCAGAAGTACTCACTAACTTGGCCTTGTCAAGCTTGAATTTACTCAGCAACTCTCGAGCATATCTATTTTAAGAAACGAAAATTCTTAATTCACTTTGAATAATTTCCATTCTAAGAAAGTAGTACTTCTTTCTTAGATCATTTATTTCAAACATTTGTTGCATCTTCAACTTAAATCTTTTAATGGACTTTAAATTGCTTCCAATCACTAAGATATCATCCACATAAATGGAAACAATGATAACTTCATCCTGTTGATGCCTCATATACAAAGTTGCTTCATTCAAACTCCTTGCAAAATGTGCATTCAACAAGTAGTCATCAATTCTCGCATACGAGGCCCTTGGTGCCTATTTTAGGCCATAAAGAGCCTTCTTCAATAGAAATACACAATTGCTTCCATAAGTAAAACCATTAGATTGCTTAATGAAGACTTGCTCCTCTAAAAAGCCATTAAGGAAGGCGGACTTCATATCAAGCTAGATTACTAGCCTTCCATTACTTGTAACTAATGTAAGGATCAATCTATTCGTATCAAACCTTGCAATTGGTGCAAAGGTTTCAAAGAAGTCTACTCCATATTGTTTAGCATACCCTTTTACAACAAGTCTTGCTTTATATTTGTTGATGGAGTCATTTAGATTTAACTTTAGTTTGAAAATCCACTTGGTTCCAATCACTTGTTTATCAATTGATTTGGGAATTAAAGTCCACATCTTATTCTTTGTAATCATTCTCAATTCCTCGTCCATGGCAGCTCTCCACTCTGGAATCTTTAAGGCTTCATTTGGAATTGTGGGCTTAGAGTAAGCAATATTGCATCAATTATAAATATTTTCTAAGGTTCTTGTGCCTTTGATTGCATCTCCATTTTCATCTTTGGAATCCTTGTGATCAACTAGAGGAAATTCTTGAAATTGGCCATGGCTAATAGCTTTCTCAAGGGTCAACGACTCTATTTTATTCCAACTCAACTCACTTCCTTCATCAACCTTTCTACTTCTGCTAATGTATACTTGCTGGGTGATTAGATTCAAAATCCTATAACCCTTTGATTTGCTACTATAACTAATTCCTTTTTTAGCCCTTTGATCTAGCTTTCCTCTTTTTACATTGGGAATAAGAGTGTAGCATACATTGCCAAAGACCTTCAGGAGTGCCATGGTTGGCTTAACTCCAAACCATGCTTTAAATGGAGTCTTCGCTTTTAGGGCCTTCGTCAACAACCTATTTTAAAGATACACGATCATGCTCCCTACTTCAGGCTACAAGATTTTTGGCAAATTTTTCGCAAACAGAAGAAACCTCGCTATGTTTATCACAAACCTATTCCTTCTTTTACTTACACCATTTTACTGAGGTGTATAAGTGACAGTTAATTGATGACAAATCCTGATTTGCTCTAAGTACTCCCTGAATTGATTTGAGGTGTATTCGACTCCATTATCTGATCTTAAGGTCTTGATCACGGAGCTGGATTGAGTTTCCATAGAGGCCTTAAATTTCTTGAACATGGAAAAGACCTCTGACTTTTGTTTAAGAAAAAATGCCCAACAATATCTAGAATAATCATCTTTAAACAACAAAAAATACTTATTGCCATTGTAGGAAGGAGTGCTTATCCATCCACACATGTTTGAGTGAATTGGTTCTAATTTCTTAGAGGCTCTCTAAGCTTGACCAGCTAAGAGCGATCCTTAGCTAAATTTCCTAAGTTGACACGCTTCACATACGCTGTTATTCTCTATCACTTGGGATATTTGAGTAACCAAATTTCTTTTGCATAGCAATTCCAAGGTCTTTATATTGGTATGCCCAAATCTTTTATGCCATAAAGACATCTCTTCTTTTAAGACTAAAGCAAGATTCAACTTCTATTACATTCTAAACTAGGGATCTCACAAGTTTTATTCATAAGCACAAGCTCATAATCACTTTTCAAAGGTTAACCAATGGATAGCAAGTTTTGATTTATCTCAGGAACATAAAGAACATCATAGATAGTTTTTGTACTTGAAGTGGATCTAACAAGAATAGCTTCCTTACCTTTGACACCAATGAGCCTTCCATCTCCAAGTCTAACTTTAGAGGAGTAGCTCATGTCAAGGCCTTTAAAGCTTCTTAAATTGGTTATCATGTGGTGCATACATCCACTATCTACTAACCATACATCTAAGCTTTTAGCCACAACATAACATTCTTTAACTTCAATGGCAACAAACAAACATTCCTCCTGATAGTCTATATTTTCAATTGCTTGAGCTAGTTGTGCTTGTGATATGGGTCATGCTTCGACATACAAACTCTCTTAGTGCTCTAGGTCTGAACCAGCAATAATTTTCCATGTGGTTAATCTTTTGGTAATAAGGACAGGGTGGATATTTGTCTTTCTTGCCTCTCCATTTTCTATATTTCTTGATTTTTTCTTTCTTGTAGGTAGCTTGATTTCGTGGCCCTCTTTTCTTGTGGACTTAACTTTTGAGCTGCTACAAGAGCTTTCTTACTTGCACCTCTTCTTCCTTAAGACCTTTCCTTTGCTCCATAGCCAACAAAGCATTGGTTAAGTTTGTTAGTGTGATTTGAGACATGTGCCAAGTGCCTTCGAGGGTGGAAATCTTTGCTTTAAAATTTTTAAAGAGAGTTACCATGACTTTTTCCATGATTCTCCTCTCTTCCAGCTCTTCTTCTAGCATCCTTATTTGATTAACGACCTTCATAACTCTATTCACATAATCCTTCACCTTCTCTATGTCCTTTATCTTCAACAACTTAAATTCCTTTCGCAAATTGAAGACTTGCATTTGTCTTGTCTTCTAAAATCCTTAGAACTCCATCTTCAGCTTCTCCTAAGCTTCATGAGCTGATTCGAAAACTATAATGTTGGTGAATATGGAGTCTAAAATGGTTGTGTGTATGTAGGGCAAAGCCTTTGGAGCTTTGGCAATGTCTTCCTCGTGTTGTCTGATTTGTTGCAAGGTTGGATTTTGTCTTAAGGTAGGAACGGCTTTGTCTTCTTCTACATACTACCATAGTGCAAGACCTTTGAGATAGGTCATCATCTTCATTGCCCATACATAACAGTTTTCACCATTGAAGTGAAGAGGTGGAAGTGAAATGCTATTGGAAGCCATCGGTTTTTTTGTGTTTTTGGTCCCTCAAGATCTGGTAAAGCTTTGATACCACTTGTTGGAAGTAGCAGATAAAAAAAAAGGAAGAGGAAAGGGAACAATGAAATTCGTAGAGGGAAAATAAGAAGAAGTGCCAAATCCATTAATTGATTTCTAACTTATACATTAGTACAAAGTTTGCTAATCAAACTTCCTTAACTTTTTTTGGATGTTTGTCAATCAAACTAAGACTAGTTGAGCTCCTCCATACTTCTATATCTAACAACAATACACATATATGGAAGATATATGATTTTACAAAAAAAGGTATAAGGAAAGGATACACACATATGTTCTTGCATCAGACTTCAAAAGCAGAAAAGAAGAAGACTTTACTGTTCACTCTGGTCACTTCTCTACAGTTCATTAGCAATGTTCGGATCTCTTAATAACCCCTTAGATGTAAGACAGCGAAAACAAATTAATCTAGGAATGGAAGCTATGTAGAAGACGCGAAAATTAAATTAGAAGACTAAATTATTCAATACTTATATGGATTTTCTATTTTTAATTTTTAGATAAGAAATAATCGTAAACCTGTTATTGATCCACTGAAGAATGTTGATCCATCGGAGAATCTGACAAACTTAAAAAATGAACCCAAAATCGATCACAGCGATGGAATGTAAGATCGATATTGTAGTGTTTATGGATTGATAACATAACCACTGGTTAACTAGTTACTGGAAATGTTGACAGATTTCATGCTTAATTTGTTTCATGGACACATGTTTCAATAACTCCAGTAATGAACTTTGACACTTGCTGAGGATTCCTTTGACAGGAACGATGGATGTTGATAACAGAATTGTGAAGTCTTTGTTTGCAAATTTACCAAGAATCCAAGAACTTCAAGACAATCGTAATCGTTGAAGAAGAAAAATAAAGCCTTAAAAGCGAAAGTGCACCGTGATTTAAAGTAACAAATAGATAATAATTTGATAGCTCACACCACGGAAGGTATGTATGGCTTGACATCATATTTTGAATTGTGATGGGATCAAACCAAGGGGATGGCATCATATTTTCGAGAGAAAGTAATGTTTTCAATATCTTCATCTATGTTGTCACTCCCTAAAAAAGGGTTTAAAAGTTTTAATTAAAAGTTATCACGTTATGTGTGTATCTATTACATGATAACCACTTTATAATCAAAGATTGCAAAATTTTAGATAATCATTTAATCGATTATAACCAAGGTTGTCAAAATCGTGATTTTACGTAGAATCGCTAACGGGTTTATGAAATCGGAATGTAAAAACGGAATGTAGAAACATAAATTTCTATAACCTATGTAAAATAATTTCTAAATATTGTAAATTTACTTACAATAATCATTAAAAAATATAATGAATAATGGAAATAAGGAAATTTAGTATTTATTTTGGTCATAAATTACAAATTTGAAATAAAAGTCATAATATAGATAATCAAACATAAGTTGTATAATATAGATATCTTATTTCTAAAATGATAAATGATGTATAAAGCAAGCTTCACCTAATTATATATACAAAAGCTAAAAGATAATAGATAAAATTTAAAAATCAATTGTGACTTTAAGAAATTTGATAGCAGAGATATACCATTAAAAATGAGTAATATAAAAAAAATGACAAATAACCATTAACCAAAAGTAAATAATAAAAAGGTATTATAACAAGAAAAGCCTTCAAAATTATATATTACTAGGTAAATTTTTGCATTATTCGATATACTTAATTAACAATATATATTTAAAAGTATTATAACTATGAGATATTGAAAAAAATAGAAATATAAATACATTTATACCTTTCCTATAAAATTAAAAATCTAAAAAATTCTTATAAAGTTAAAGTTATCTACCATTTATTTTATTTACTATTACAAAAATATTAATTAAAATAAGAAAAGTTGCAACAATCAAACATGAGTGCTTAATACGAACATGATCACAAATAGGAACAAGAAGACCGACAATCGGTGAACACAAACATGAAGACTTCAACGCAATGCAACATACCAACATGTGACGAGTGATGACCGGCGAACATGTTGAGGTATGGCTCATACTCCCCTACAATAGGAAAGCACGTAGGTCCAAGGAAGCTATCTCGGTAGAGGTCTTAAGGGAGCAAAGCCCCCTGGACACTAGAGGGCTTTTACCAATTAAGCCTATATTTGTTTATTAAAAGTTTAGGCTTAGGCCCATAAATAGCTGTTACTATATATTCTCTTTTTTAGTTGTAATTGTGTGATAAAAACGAGAGAGTGAAGTGCTAATTATAGTGGAATCCTCTATTGGACGTAGTTCTAGTTAACGAGTGAACCGAGATAAAATCTTGTGCCTTTATTTTTTGAATGAAAGCTATAGCCTACAAATTTACTTGAATTTTGGGCTAGGCTAGGCTTCTTTAGGCTTCACGTCTTCAACTAGGCTGAGTTACTTCCTCTTCACTTCTTTTGCTGATAGAAAATAAGACTTTGTAGTAGAAATGTAAATACGTTAGTAGACTCGTGATTTTACTGATTCTACTACGATTTTACCTTAAAAATGTTTTTATATGGGAGTTGACTAAAAATGTTCTCATCAACTCGTAAAATCATAGAAACGTGCAAGTTAACTCTCGATTTTGACAACATTGATTATAACTAATAATATTACATAAAATCATATAATATGAAAATAATTATAAATTCCTATATTCCATGATCGATCGAGATCATAGAAAATTGAAATTTCCTATCAAAACAGTAAAATTGAAAAATAATTCTAGGTCTTACAAATTTTATTTTTACATTGAGTTTTCTAAAGTAAGATCATATACATTTTACAATTGGAAAATCTATTTTGATAGTTTTTACACTTTTAACCTCAATACAAATAACTCTTGGTCATACTATATCTTATCCTTTCCCAAGCTTTTGTAGTTTTTCCTTCGAAATAGTTTATTAAGGGATGGGCACACACTACGACTTAGTGAGATGGGAGTGTAATATTCTCAATACTACATACGCATAAGCAAGTTTTCAATTATATGTTATGTATGAACAATCATATGTAATGCAACATTACATGCAATCTGCGAGTAACTAGTGTAAAGTCTAAGGTTGAATGCTCCTTTGACCTTGGGTTGGGGATTCTTATCTAACATCAGTGCTTAGATATCACATCTTACTTAATTCTCATTTTCTCACTTAGTTAATCATTTTATGTCTTTTAAATCTTAAACTCCAAGTGCCTTAATTACTCACTAAGCACACAAACCCTCAAGGATGGGTAAGATCCTTAAACTCGATTTTGTTAAAATCACGACAACTCCTAAGTCACTTAGTTTGCCAATGATAGAACTATAATCCTTAAATGATTACTTTTTGCACATCCTATAGTAATGATGACCTTCAACACATGTAATGTCTCATGCAATGTATGTCGAATTTTATATTAGTCTAATATCATTATGTCAATTTAGTTTTCGGTAACTAACTAGATAAAATAAATTAAACATGATAAACAAATTATAAAGCAACAAAGTTTCACAATAAATTAACATATAAGGCTAGATCAATAATAACATATTATAACCCAATTCCATTAACCGTTCAGTTACTCAAGGTATTAGACGTTAGGTATCCACTTCTATGTCAAAATGGAAACAACTAAATATCCTACCACTTTGAGAAATTCTTAGTTCATTACAATCCAATTTAGTTAGCACTTCAATTCATGACCACCAATATATACTAAATAGCCATCATCTACATTCTAATCCATGACTTCATGGTTATATTCTAACAATATCTCTATTATTATTATCATTTTAGCAAGCAAAATTAGTAAATAATCTCATACTTTATATGAAATAATCCTAATTAGATATAATGAAATGAAGATGGAAATGGTTTTGTTCAACTTGCGTTCCTTAAGTCTCTATTCGTGTATACATACATACATACACACACACATATATATATATATATATATATATATATATATATATATATATATATATATATGAGTGTACATGTACAAGTAAATGACATATTAAATTAAACATGTAATAGGGGGACAAATACATATATATATACATATATAAGTATTAGTTTTATGAGATGGTAAATTGTGTAAATATTTCTTATGTAATTATTTCTAAAAAAGTATATAAGCTTATACATATATATATTTATATATATAAGTATAAAGAGGGAATGATATATGCTCCGAACACATCAACACAATACACACACACACACATCTGCGCACATATGGAATGCACATACACAATGCATACAAGGCATGCACATACACACTCACACAATACACAAAGTGCACACACATGCATGCAAGACACACTCGTTATATACACACTAAACACTTGTCACAGACACATTGACAACACAATGAACAACACACAACACTACATGCATGCACACTACATTGTACGCTTGACATGCACCCAAAGCACACACAGAGCATGCATGCACACCACATACATGATACACCCGCACACACAATCCATGCACCTTGTAGGCACTTACACATGCACTCATCACAGCACATGCACACACTAGAAATGCACACTGCATATACCAAACACATACGAATAGCACGCCTAGAATGCACACACTTGACGCACTCTTGCAGGACACACATGTACACTACACCCCACACTAGGCACACCATACACCCATGCATTAGATTACACTCACATACACAGCACTCCACACCCCATAGCTCACTCACACATATGACACCATACACACTCTCATGTATTGCATAACACACACACACATAAGAAACATTCACCTGCACTGAACATATATGCACACTATAGAACATACGCATCCACAAAACACACACAATAAACATAGCTAACATCCTCTCACATAACAGCCTATACATATACACATATAGCACAATTTAAGCACATACATAACTCCATACATACACACACATAGCACCAAGCATGCACCGATATGGCACCATACATGTCCACACTTGCACCTCACAATTGCATTACCTAACCACCATTTTTGCTCCATTTCAATTCAACCATTGCGGCAACTCCAAGTTTACAACATATACACAAAATATACATATATATAACTATCTTACAATCAAGAAAATGCAATTATTATAGTAAATTATCGAGTTTTCACTCACCTCAATGTCTTAACTTCAAAACTCAAAATAAATATTGGGAAGTTGTGTAAATTCATATCTTTTACCTAATAATAAAAGAATAATGAAACTTAATGTTAGTTTTAGTAGTTAAACTCGCCAAAACTTGAATAAAAATTAAGTCTACAAATTGTTTAACTTGCATAAATTTAACCCAAAATTTGAGTTCAAAATTTAACTAAAAAGTGTGGTTTTGATGTGAAGTACTCTTTTCAAGGATCATAGTAGCACTTATGGTTTTTTATTTGAAGTTAGTATGAAAGAGTTATGGATTTTTGAATTTTTTTGGGAAAGTTGAGTTTGTAGTTAGGAAGGGAGAAAGAGAATAGGAGAAAGGAAAAAAGAAAGAAAAGGAAAGAGGAATGGACTGAGGAGAAAAAAAAATGAGGAAAGAAAAAAAGTAAAGTTGTAATATATAGGAAGGAAAAATACTTAATTAAGAGTTCAATTAGTATGTATACTAGCGATCTTATTAAATTATTTAAATTATAATATTTTTATACGAAAACTTACGTATAGGTTTAATGAAATATTTTAAGTATAAACATACATTTAGAAATACAAGTTTGCAATTTTATGAAGTTTTATATAATCAAAATGGGAGAAAAATCATTTAGGTATAGACTTTTGACATAATTATGAGTTTAGATGCATGATTTTATAAGTTACCAATTCTATCAATTCTATACAATTTTATAAGATTCTACCGATTCTATACCATTCAATTCCAAGTAAAATCACGATTTCGACAACCATGATTATAATTACCTAATAGATCTAATTTCTTTCATACTTTTGCATTTTAAAGTTCATTTTTATTGGTTATATAATGTCCATTATATGTAAATTATTAAATAATGTTATTAGATTACAAATAATTATCATCATTTTTTTTTTTTGAAAATTTTCTCTATTATGAAATTTACTCATGTAGTTTTATTAATTCAGAATGTGTTGAAATTAAAGGTTTATTTTGATGATTATATTATTATATCATAACTTTACATATAATTGTTCTATTCTAAACTCACTTTTGATTATTATTAGGATCCTCATGGTAACTCTAAAATCCTACAGTCCTATTAGTCATTATCATATTTATTGTTTATAATTAGGTTAAGTATTGGATAATTATTTGTGTACTCGTATGACTTATTTTTGTAGGTTTCAAAATTTATTAGACCAAGTTTCAAAATTATTAATTTATTTATTTTTGTGTGTCTTTCTTAGTATTTATATATTAAAATGACTAAATTTTCATTGTTACTCCTTTCAAAATTTTGAAATCACGAAAATGTTGTTATCACTATCCTAACTTAGAAGTACTTATTATTACAAGGTTTTAGTATGGTTTTTCAAAATTTTTGGGGCATTCCACATGTTTAAAAGCTTAATAAGAAAGGCTACTAAAAAAAAAAAAAGTAAAGTCAAATATAAATTATGATATAAATAGAATGTGATGGCTAATGACACTTAGCAAGATATAATAGAAAAGGAAACTAAAAAATCTAATTAAATCCTATCAAATTAATAGATTAAGATTGACCCAAAAAAATCAAACAAATTAAGAGTAAATTACAAAATGATGACTTGTGTTTTGGGTCTATTGCAAATAGTTTTGCTTGAGTTTTATTTTTTGATAAAAGATGAACTATGTTTCATAATTTTATATTAATAATAAATATAGACACATGTCAGCATGCTAATAACTAGTATCAACATACTTTGTGTTAATAAATATTTTTCTTTGTTTATTTTTCATTAAATTAAATGTATATTTAATAATAATATTTTAATAAATTAGTGATTTATAGGCCATTAGTATGTTGACATGTATCCATATTTATTATTAACACAAAGCTGTGAAAACATAGGTTACCTTTTTGTCAAAAAATAAAATTCAAGTGAGCTATTTGCAAATAATTCAAAACACATATCATCTTTTTGCAATTTACCTTAAGACTAGATCTAGCCTAAATAATGATCCAAATAAAATAACTAAATAAAAAAAAAAATCTTCATGTTCTATGGGTCAATGGCACCATAAATATAATAATAATGACTTTTGAAAATGAATTTAATATTTAAAAAGGTAGAACAACTTATGAAAAAGAAAAAAAAATTCCAATAAAGTGATATGAAGGAATGTAATTGGTCTTATAAAATGCCTAATTCATACTTTTTATTTTATTTTATTTTTCAGATTGGTAATATAATAAATTGAAATATCTATGTAGGCAAAATGTATGATTGCTTAATCAAACCAAACATTTGTACAATAATGATCACAACAAATGAAAACATAATTAACAAATTTATGGGGTTAATGTCTCATGGTGATGGATTACATTCTTTACCTAATTACTCCTATTTAAAATTTTCGTATTCTTTAAAAACTTTTGTTAGTATTTGACTTACTTTTCAAATTTTCATTAGTTGCTCTTTTAGATAATAATATATTTACACTTATTCTACACGAAATATAAAATAAAATGAAACAAACAAATAAAATATGAAATTTAAGGCCTTCTAATAATATATAATTTTTTTTTGAGATAAACCTATGATGAAAATAGATAATAAACACAAGAAGAAAAAAAGAAAAGTATTTAGTTTAATGAAGAACAAAAGTCTCATAATTTAGATAATGATATCTTAAAACTTATTCTCAATGAAAAATTTAAAAACAAGGAAAAAAAAGAAACAAACTCTAAAATTCAAGTCTTTCCATTAATATTCAAATTTTTGGTGATCACCACTTTGAACCTATGATATAATTAAATAAGAAATAGAAAAAAAGTTTAATTTAATGAACAACCAAAGTCTCATGGTTTTAATAAAATAATAATGCATAATACTTATCAAACATCTCGAACTACATTTTATAAAGCAAATATAGCTAGAAGAAAAAAAAGATTGAACCTTCTCTAAATCTCCTTACAAGTGGATAGTGGTTGAATTTAGTTGTAAATAAACTTTACATAATATTATTAATATTAAAAGTAGAATATTACATTGATAACATACAAATATAAGAAGAAAGAATAACCATTTTATAACAATATGTGTCAATCCAACAAAAGTGTACAAAAAGAGTGGTTATTTTACAATTGACAAAATTAAATGAATCTAAGTTTGCACAACAAATAACTTGTTCACAATTAGCCCTCATGTATATGATCTATTTGAATTCTCATATCTAAATCCATTGGAAATTATACCTGTTGTTAATGTCATTGAATACATCATCTACAACATCAAACAGTTATTGAAGTATGCTAAGAAAATTAAGAAAATAATTTATCAAGAATAAATTCAAGGTTAAGGATGATTAAATATGGAAAAAGAGATTAAATTACCATTTGGACTAGTACTTACCAATTAAGGACTAAGGATAAAATGATAGTTTAACTAAATAAGATATTTTCATGGGAGATAATTTAGATTACCAATTTGCCCTTAATGACTATTAAATAAAATGATGGGTAATATTGTAAATTACCACTTACTAATAAAATTTAGAGACAATGACATGGGACTCCTTTTCGAATGGTGTTCTCTAATTTCTCAATCCAATTTATAATGACTCAAAAGGAGGCTAGGTAATTTTAACTAAAGATATTATGTTATGTATATACCTGTTACATGATAATCGCCTTATAAGTCAGAAGTTGCAAGACTTCATATAAATAATTGATTAATTACAATTAAACATATTATATATAGTTATATAATTAATAGGAAAATATTTATAAATTCTCATATTTTATCATTAACTAAAATTGCAGAGAATTGAAATTCCTTACCAAAATAGTAAAATGGGAAAGTATCTTTAAGTCTTACAAAATATATATTCTACTTAAGTTTCTAAAATTAAGATACTATATTCTATAACTCAGTTGTCTGCTATGACACTTCTTACACTATCATTCTTGATTCGGATAGCTATTGCTCACACTAGATTTTAACCCCTCTCAAGCTTCTATAGCTTATTTTGCAAAATCAATCTATTAGAAGGTGAGCACACACCATAACCAAGTGAAATAGGAGTGTAATATTCTCATTATTATATAAACACAAGCAAGTTATCAATCATATATAATGCAAACATCATACGTGACATACACGGTCTTTTGGTGATCAATACTTTAGGTTGGTACATTCAAACTTATACTTATTTTCTCTTAAGCTTAAGGTGCTTTAAATTTAGTCTTTAAGCATTCAACTTAAAATAATTGATGAGACCCTTAAATATAGACTTTGACAAATGTGCAATAACCTTCAAATCACTTAGTTTGTAGATAGTAAAATAGAAATCCCTAAATGATTGTGCGTCATGTAGCAATGATAACCTTTAACTTAAATATGATGTTTCGTGTAATACATATCAAGTTTTTAATTATTTTGATCCTTTAATTGGTTTTATTTAGAAGTGATCAAATAGTTACATCAAATAATTCAATCAGATAATCAACAAGCTGGTTCAGGATATTCACAATGCATCTCATCTCATTCATTCATCTAGTCAATTCACGAAACATAATTATATATACATCCCATCATCAATCGTTGGTATCGACTAATTCCATTGTCATAAACATGACAACTTATAACCTTAACTATTTCATTTTAAATTACATAAGGAGAATTTGGTAGAGGTCTAACACGACTTAAATAATTTATACATTCTATATATATATATGAGCACACCTAGTATTCCGAGTACGGGAGATATGTATGTATTTATATAAATGTACATCTACTTAGGATGAGGGGTTGCTTCGGCAGTGGAGATAACGAAAAGAAAAGGGAAAAAATATATGGGGGTGGTCACAGTCCGGCCAGTGGGAGGACTGACGTCCGGATGACCTGATGGCCGACATCCGATCCGGTAAGGGAAAGGGTGTGAGGTCGGTGTGGCTAAAAGTCCTCTAGTTGTTCCTAGCATTCGGACGGTAAGTTTCGCACCGTCCGGGCAGTAAGCTTTGTTAACCTAAGTTTGTATATTGTTACTTGTAATATTCACATATATCATATACTTGCATCATTTTTCCATCATACAAATCACTAATATTCTTCAATTATATCATCATAAAGTAACTATATCAAATAAATAAACAATAATCACAAGTATTTTAGTAATTTATCAAATTTCCCACTCACCTCGATCTTCTAATTTAAAACTTGAAATAATTTTTGGGAAGTCACAAAAGATCAAGTTTTCTATCTAAAATCAAAGAATGACAAAACTTATAGCTATGTCTAATGGCTAAACTTATCAAAACTTAAATAAAATCAAGTTTATAAATTGTTTTAGTTTTTGTAAATTTAACTCAAAATTTAAGTTCAATATTTACATTTCAAATTTAGTCTTTTTATGAAGTACTCATTGCAAGGATCAAGAAGCCATTTTCAATTCTTGATTTGGAAGTGATGTAAAGAAGTTACGAGGAAATGAAGTTTAAGGAGATTTTTAAACTTCTTAAGTAAGCTTTCTCTCTCTTCTTTTCTTCTCTTTCTTCTTTTTCTTAGAACTAGTGAGCTTTCAAGAGGTGGAAATGTGTTATGAGGGGAGAGAGAGAATGAAATTTATTCAAATTGAAGTAAGGTCAATTGAAATTAGGCTAAACAAACACTAATGAACAGAAAAACTCTACCACTATTAACGTGTCAATGAAAACAAAAGGAAGTTGTAGCAATTGTCATTTGGATGAATGGGGATCATGGATAGTAAGAGCATGCGAATTATGATAATTGGTGATTGATATAGTAGCAAACTCCTCAAGAGATTACTTATGGTTTTATGCAACATGAGATCTGGTATTCCCCATCAACCCTTGACTAGCCTATTGCGGTTGGTTTTAGATTCCCTTGTTCCCCTACCATTTTGTGGAGTCATAAACTTATCTAACTTTTGGAACACCAAAAGTGTGTTGTTTGCTTGGCTCTAATTAAAGATCAAAATTTAGTATTTATTTCTTTTAAAAACCTAGGTCCATATGTGAATAACATGGTATCTAATTGTGGCTATATGTGATGAGTTCACTGACTCACTTCTTTTACCATTGTAGGTGTGATTTATTTGTTGGTGATTTGGATATGACATCAAAACCAAGGAATAAGATGATGCTAGCTGAAGTAATTCAACGCTTAATTCCATTACTACTAGTATGGCCATTGGTTTTATTTACAATTATAAGTGGGCTTTTTAAACTTTAAGGATTTATTAATAATTTATTGAAGCCTTTTGTGTTTTACTTTAGTAAAACATGTGGTGAACTATCATTATCTTTTAGGTTTTGGAGCATGACAATTATACTCTATAGTCTTTCTTTTAATTGTGAATCCAAGATTTCATCAATTGCAAGAAAGCTTCCACACATGGATTAATCTTTGAGGGCATGAACCAAGCCTTAAAATGGTGTCCATAGTGTATTAAGGCTCTTCTATACTACTTGTGGATTATATGGGGAGAAGTAGGTAGATATGTATGAAATGTTAAAATAAATTCAAGAATAATTTAAGTTAGTTGTGGATATTAAAATAAATACATTAATGATACCATAAAAAAGATGTAATTAAAAAAAAGTTAAGAGTTTTTGAAACTAAATTTTATAATTTGATTTATATATTGAATAAAACTCATGAAGAGTATATACATAAGATAGCTACTTAGTGCTTTATTAATTTATATACTTTTGTCTGTAATATGACTTATTAACAATAATAATAATTATGGTCTTATGGTTAATCTTTATATATCTCACAGCTTAAAATTTGAGTTCCCATTAAAAAATGTGTGTGAATCATTTTTATAAATTTAATTATACAAAAAATAGAGTATAAACAAACTTATTTTGTTAAGACTCTTATAATTTAATGGTTTGAATATTGATCATTAAATTGAATGGATTAGATTCAAATTTCCTACCTCGTTATAATTAAAAAGTTTATGAGGCCACTTCGTTATATTTTGGAGATTTGTGGAACGAAATTTCTCGTTTTAGGAAATTTGATTGACATAATTCAAATGCTTATTTTAATTTTGTTACAATTAATCCTAGTTATTCGGGTTTGAGGGCTTCCCGTCGGTCAAATTAGATAATGACAATCACAAGCTGAGCTGTTGTTGGCTTTGCCATTTAATAAATAATCCTATCAAGCTCTTCTTACTATCGTATTTTCATTTGCTTTATTCCGATATGTTTCAAATTTTTATTCCCGGTTAACGTTTACTTTAGGTATGGCAAAAGTAGATAGATGTTGTGTACTCCTATATTTTCTCATTTATTACAAGTGATGTTAAGGATTTCAAATATATCTAGTTATTTACATAATCCCCAATATAAAATACTATTAAGGTATAGTCCTTTATTATATTTTTAGTCAATAGCGTTGATTACTCATATCATATAGTATATTCATGATGTCTCCTTGTAAAGTTCTGAGCTATTTGGAATCAACATTTTATTAGTCCAAATTTCTATGCATTATTTTGTATTGGAAACTTTAGGTACTAATCCTAATTTAAAAGTACTTACTATTTTTAAGGTAATATTAGTAATTTTTATGCTACATATTGAAGTTTTAAGATATTAAATAATAGTTTGGTATGTAAAAAGAAATGTTTTGATATTTTTACTTTAACATTTTCATTAGGAATGTGATACATAAAAATATAATCTTATATATAGACTTATTATTATTATTTTTTTATATATATATCAAATTTTTAATAAAAAAAGTTGCTAAAAATAAATAGATCACGAGGCATCTACCTATCGCTCGTAGCACCCGTAGCATGGACCTTTGTCTCGACTCACATGTGGCATCTGGTAAAAAAATGAAGGATAAAAATTCTGTGTGCTTGTGAGTGGAGACTCTTGTGAAAGTAAACAAACAGTAACCCATACATTTGTTAGAGTCGTTGCATGTGGTTAATCTAGGAAATTGACAACAAAAGTCTGTTCCATCCTTTGAAAAGCAACATTAGAAAGATCCCCCCGTCATGTATTTTGTATTTTCAAAGGACATAAGTTGCCGATATCGGCAGTTTCTTTGACTTGCAATAGAGACTACAAAGCCGATTTTAATACCTCGTTTAGAAAGTTTCTTATGACTTTTCTCTTTTACAAGTCTACAACCAAAAGTAAATGAAAAAAAAAATTGAAGAAAACTAAACATCTGTTCTTCTTCATGGCATTTAACAAAAAATTCCATATATTTCATTGTGCCCACTTTCTGACTCATTACACAAAATGGATCTTCTTGTTCTAACTCATTGTTTTATTCTAGTTTCACTACCATCCTCCCTAGCTTTAGGTTCTCACACCTTGTCAGCTAACCACTTACTAAAAGATGGACAAACTTTGGTGTCTTCGGGGAAAATTTTTGAATTTGGCTTCTTTAGTCCTGAAAATTCAAGCCAAAGATTTTTAGGTATTTGGTACAAGAATATCCCTCTCCGTGTTGTTTGGGTTGCAAACCGAAATCACTCAATCACCAACACTTCAGCTGAATTGATCCTCACTTCAACAGGTTCACTTTCTCTTCAAGACAATTCAACAACTTTCTGGTCAGTTAATGTTGCTAGGATTGCAAATGATCCATCCTTGCAGCTTCTAGACAACGGGAACCTTGTTCTGAAAGAAGGAAACAAGTCGTTCTCAGGGGAATATATGTGGCAAAGTTTTGATGACATATCCGACAATTTATTACCTGGAATGAAACTTGGGTGGGATTTAAGGACTGGTCTTCAAAGGAGATTGACTTCATGGTTGTCGGATAACGACCCCCATACTGGTATATATAGTTTTAGCCTAGAACCACCTGAGACTCCTCAGCTGGTGTTAAGGAAAGAGGATCGGAAGATATGTAGATGGGGTCCTTGGAATCGTGCTAGGTTTAGTGGCAGTGTTGAGCTATGGGCTAATCCTGTTTTCGAGCCTATGTTTGTCAGTAGCCCTGAAGAGGTTTATTATTCATTTGAAGTTGTTGATAATTCACATTTGTCAAGGTTTGAGGTGACCCCGGGTGGTTCGATTCGATACCTTTCATGGAGGAAAAAGAGTCAATGGAATATAGTTGTTACCCTGCAAAGAGAAGATTGTGACAGGTATGCCATCTGTGGGCCTTATGGAAGTTGTTACCAAACCTATCCTAGTTGCAGGTGTTTAGACGGTTTCATTCCTAAGTCCCCTCAAGATTGGAATTTGCTCGATGGGACTGGAGGATGCACCCGGAAATATGAACTACATTGTGGAAATGGTGATGGATTTGTGAAATATGAGGACTTGAAGTTGCCAGATTATTCACATCTTGCGGGGAGCGGAAACTTTAGTCTTAAGGAATGCGAGATGCAATGCTTGCAGGATTGTTCTTGTCTGGCGTATACTATGATTGATATTCATGGAAAAGGGGGGGATTGTGTTGTGTGGTTTGATGAGTTGGTTGATATGAAAAATTATCCCGATGGTGGAGATGTGTTGTACATTCGGATGGCACGAGAAGAGCTAGGTAGGCGTCATTTTCATTGTGTTTTAACTGCTTGAATTGAATCTAATGTATTGTTTTTAGTCTAGAAAACATTTTCTGCAAAATAAACACACCCTTAGTTTTATTTATTTGAGCTCCAGCATCTCTGAGTTTTTTCTATATGATCTCTGAATGAAAAAGTAACATGCTGTTAAGGCCTTCTCGAAAAGTAATTCTACACAATAGAATTGTTACTTTGGGATGATTTGTCACTATCAGCTCTCGTAAGTGGACAGTATCAGTTCAAATTTTGCATGCATTATGCTGAGTAGTATCTATCAGCTTTGTATATAGAGGAAGATCTACGCTCAGATGATTGTTTCTTCTCTTGCTGGATCAACAGAGGCACTTGATGATGCGAGGAGGAGAAGACGGGTAAAATTGATTCTCAGTGCTGCCCTGACGCCCACATGTGGGCTGCTTGTCATAGGCTTCATTACGTGGTGTATTTGTCGCAAAAGGAAAGCAATGATGATAGGTGAAGTACTCTATTTCTATGCTGACTGGATTCAATTCTCATTTTCATTTAGATACGATAAATGAAATCAAGTGATTGTTATTTCGGCCTAAATCTTGAGCTGTTCTTAAAATGCATTTATGTATTTTATTTGGACATAATCACACTCCATTTTAATTAATTCAATCATTTTTGAACACCTTATGGCATTTTCAAGTCGTTTTATGCATAATTTGATTTCCTGTACACGGTTACCTCTCTTGGTTAATAACCTAAACTAGACAAATCCATGAACTAGGTTTGTTTCTTTCTTCCTATTCCTAGAAAACCTTTCAACCATGAAATGCCTTCATGGATGTTGAAAGAACAATAGGTCCCTCTTCTTGGTATTGGTTGATCCCCATAGTACTCTTTTTGGTGCATCAACTGAACTCCTCTTAGTTTATCTTTCTGATCCATGTGTGCTCTATAGTGAACTGACCTCCATACTTTTGGAATAGATGAAAGAGTGGTATCTCTAGCCATATTGGATGGAAATGAAGGGAATGGCCTAGACTTACCTCTTTTTGACTTAGCAACTGTCAATTCTGCAACAAATGCATTCTCCATCGAGAGCAAGATTGGAGAGGGAGGATTTGGTGTTGTCTATAGGGTATGTCTCCTTTTTTTTCCTTAAGAATAAGTTCTGTAAATTGTATCTGAGAGCAATATGCTTAATGCTTTCACCAGGGCATGCTTTTGAATGGAAAAGAAATTGCAGTCAAAAGGCTCTCACATCGCTCCAAACAAGGCCTTCAAGAATTCAAGAACGAAGTTGTATTGTTCTCAAAGCTTCAGCATCGAAATCTTGTAAAACTCCTTGGATGTTGCACTCAATCAGATGAAAGAATGCTAATTTATGAATACTTAGGCAACAAAAGTCTGGATTATCATTTGTTTGGTACGAAATCTAAGAATTAAATCTATTTTAGATAGATCCAGTAGATTTTGACCATTTGATATCAGTACTTAAGTTTTGGATGAATTCTAAATATGCCCTTCACTTGTGCATAGCATTTATGTTTGAAATTGAGTGTTTACACCCTGAAATCTTTAAATACATTAACTTTTAACTCTTATAATAAAAAATGCAAAAAAAATTATTAAAATGAAAAAAATTTAGGAAAAAGAGGAGAGGACTCCCATGCTTTAACCTTTTGTTTTGAATATTTCGTTACAATTAATGTTATCTTTTCATTTTTATCAAGAGCAGATTGGTCATATATGGTCTTGAAAGCAAGTTTATTAAGATTAGGGAGCTCAATTTCAAAGATAAAGGCTAAATGCACATGAAGCGAGTATAAATAAATGAATTTGCAATTCACTATTGGTTTTTGTTTTTTTGGTTCCTTACAGATCAAAGAAGAAGCAGTCTGTTAACCTGGGAGAACCGTTTTAACATTATTATGGGAATTGCGCGAGGACTTCTATATCTTCATGAAGATTCTAGGTTGAGAATTGTCCATAGAGATGTCAAAGCAAGCAACATTCTACTAGACAATGGAATGAATCCAAAAATCTCTGATTTCGGGACTGCAAGAATATTTGAAGGGGAACAAACTGGAGAACAGACCAAGAGAATAGTTGGGACATAGTAAGTTTTTCCAGCCAGGGATATTGTAAGTGGCTTTGCTACATCTGATATGAACTTTTAAAATAAGTAAAAAAATAAGGAAATAATTCAAGGAAAATAGCATGATTCTGTATAAGGTCAAAATGCATTCAGCCCCTAAATTTCACAAATCTAATGTCACTTTATAATCTATTTTATAATTTTTTGACATTGAATTTTTACAAACAATGGAGTAAAATTACTTCATAAAGATATCCTTAATGTTGTAATTATACTGTAATTGTTCATAAAATGTCTTAAAAGTTCATAACAATCGATTGTTGATGTGATAAGAGCTCTCATTTTGTTGATAGATACACTCACTAATACTAACAGTTTTCTTTTTGGGAATATAGTGGGTACATGTCTCCTGAGTACACAGCAAAAGGCCAATTTTCAGTAAAATCAGATGTTTTCAGCTTTGGAGTTTTAGTATTAGAGATCTTAAGTGGCATGAAGAATTGTTCATTTTATCACCCCAGCCATGATCTCAACCTTGTAGGACATGTAAGCCCAAATGCGCATTTAAACTCTTATATTTAGCTTGATTTACATGATCATGAAGTTTTCCTAAGAATATTTCTTATGGATTTCATACTTCTATCAGGCATGGAAGCTATGGAGTGAAGGAAGATCAGTGGAACTACTTGATGAAGTGATCCAGGAACCGATCTCAGGGAAGGCAGTGGCAAGATACGTCCAAATAGGATTATTATGCACACAGCATCATGTGGGGGACAGACCAACCATGTCCAATGTTGTGCTTATGTTAAGGAATGATAGTTTTGAGATTCCAAAACCTAAGGTACCTGGATCATCTGTTACTGCAAGTTTTTTCATTGGAGCGTATTCATCTTCTAATGGTGCTGAAATTATTCACACGCATAATGAGTTAACATTTACAGCCATGGATGGAAGATAAAAACAAAATGCTTACATCTTTTCGTTTATAAACGCAAGTGTTTATTGTTTTGTAAATCTTCTAGTTCCAGTTGTTTCTTCTCTCTTGGCGAACAAGCAACACCATTGAGATGCGCAACCAGCTGAGAAAGATTTGATTTAACGAATCCATTTTGAATTTGATAACTGGACTGCTGCTTGTGTGTTCATTTTTTCAATAGGAACAAAACATATAGCTTAGCTTCAACTCAAACAGGAGAGTTCATCGATGCCGTAAATAAGGAAAAGCTCTATGATCTGGTAAAATCAAGCCTCCACGAAATCTCTCTCTAAATGAAATGAAAGAAATTCAAAGTAAATAAACTCACTTGTCTGCTTCATGTTGCCTTTGATAAATGATCAGTAGGTCGAGTAGCTTCTCTACATATATGAGATATTATTGCATTGAGTTGAGTCATCCTCTTTTGAATTCTCTTTGACTGTATGGTACTACATCGCGTCTTAGCTTGCATTATCCCTCGATCCATGAGTAAGGAAGTAATGAATCAACTTTTATATCAATATTAGAATAATGGTTTTGCCTGCATAACTTTAAGCTCCAAACCTTGGCTCCCAACTCGATCATTTCTATGGAGGAGAATGTGAGCGCTGTGCCAAATGCAAATTCAACCTTCCTAAACTCATCCCTTAATAAATCGCCCACCGCCGCAATTCCTAAAGAATAGCTTCCATCGGTATTTAACTCGAAACGACCCAACTCTGGAGTACGCTAGCATATAGCTTTCGGCATTCAGTGACTTGTGGATCTGTTGATATTAAGCTACTGAATCTGCTGATTTGCTGTAGACGTTCGCTTCTGCAGCTGTTATAGACGTCCAGTTAATGGAGGCATTATGCTCTGCAGTAACTGGACTTGCAGGTCTGGCTTGTTGGATCACAAAACCAGTCGTATGGATTGTTGAAGAAACGAGTACCACTCCTCCGTGTTTCGGTTGCAATCTCATATTCCATATGTTCCATTTAATGGCAGCAATAAACGTGGATTCCAGGTCTTCATCGTTTCTGGCTTTAGCCAACCACCAAAAACACATTTGATTAAATTCATGAAACAAATGTAATTTAGGAAGGCCAAGGATGATACCAACTTTATTCCGAACTTCTCTAGTAGCAAACACTGAAGAAAACAACGAATTAACGAGTCTTCTCCGTTCTTACACATCCAACATCATGAACACAAAGACATGCTCCAGTTGTCAATTGCTGGGAATTAATTGTAAAAACTGCTTAACATATGCAGCAGTGGAAGCAAGAGTTCTTTTTACATACCTTCAGCCATTGCAAAGCAAATAGGTGTCCTGCTCGGTGGAGATTGGTTTTGCGTCTCGGTTTCGGTTGGTGCTTCTAAACCTTAACTCACTCAAAATTGATGGTGTATTTTTCTTGTAGAAGTGAGCAGGCTTAGGGACCCTCAAAGTACTTATATTTAAACTCATTCCATCAATGAGTTGTTCCACAAAAATAGGAAGCATTTGGAACGGTTGAAGAAGTTGTTGCACGTTCCTGATATAGTGGGATTCATGTTCCTGATATTGTGGGATTCATGGACCATATCTTGCGGTTGTTTGTTACCAAGTAAATGGGAGAGGAAAACCAACATTCTCCCACTTAGTCCATGTATTCCATAATTTATCTTAATGAGAAACAAAATACATGAATCATGGTGATAGGTCCTCTAATGACGAGTATTATCTCCCATGTATTACAATGCATTGTGCCTCTCAACCCCATAGAACTTGATGAATAAACCCGATGTTTATTCAAGGTCCAAACTTAATGATATTTATCAAAATAAATGAATAAACAAAATGTATACACAAGGCCAAATGAGAAAACATCAACTGAATAAGAGTTTCATTAACATTAATTACATATACAATGAAAAATTACATTATGGAACCAAGTCCCATTCTCATTACATGATCCTTAAAATTCTTTGGTTGCATGCCTTTGGTTAAAGGATCAGCTATCATTAACTCAGTGCTAATATGCTCAATGACCACTTTCTTTTCCTTAACACGTTCTCTTATGGCCAAGTACTTGATGTCGATATGCTTACTTCGACTACCACTCTTATTGTTCTTAGCCATAAATACAACAGCTGAGTTATCACAGTACAATCTTAATGGCCTAGAAATAGAGTCAACAATACTAAGCCTAGATATAAAACTCTTTAACCATACACCATGTGAGGTAGCCTCAAAACAAGATATGAACTCGGCCTCCATAGTGGAAATAGCAGTCAATGTCTGCTTTGCACTTCTCCAAGATACGGCCCCACTGGCAAGCATGAAAATGTAACCAGATGTTGATTTACGTAAATCAACACAGCCAGCAAAGTCCGCATCGGAGTATCCAATAACCTCTAGATTATAGTCCATCTATACATGAGCATATAACCCTTTGTCCCTTGAAGGTAGCTCATTACCTTCTTTGCAGCTCTCCAGTGGTCAATACCTGGGTTACTCTAATATCTCCCTAGTATCCCAACAGCAAATGCAATGTCAGGTCTGGTACAGACCTGAGCATACATTAGGCTTCCAATAGAGGAAGCATATGGGATGTTTCTCATTTGTTCCTGCTCGAGCTCATTTTTGGGGCATTGGCTTAAGCTGATTTTATCACCCTTCACAATGGGTACTACACTCGGTGAACAATCTTTCATCTGAAATCTCTCTAAAACTTTATTGATATAGGTTTCTTGAGACAAACCTAAAATGCCTCGATATCTATCCCTATGGATCTTAATGCCAATGACATAAGATGCCTCACCTATATCCTTCATATCAAAGTTCTTTGAGAGAAATTGTTTCACCTCATATAGCAAACCCTTATGATTGGTTGCAAGTAAAATATCATCCACATATAGCAAAAGAAAACAAATTTCACTCCCACTGACCTTTTGGTATATACATTGATCCATCATGTTTTCTTTAAAGCCAAATGAAGTGATGATATCATGGAATTTCAAATACCATTGACGGGAGGCTTGTTTTAATCCATATATGGACTTATTAAGCTTGCAAACCAAATGCTCACCTTCACTAGAAGAGAATCCTTCAGGTTGTTTCATGTAAACCTCTTCCTCTAGATCACCATTAAGGAAAGTCGTTTTCACATCCATTTGGTGCAACTCTAAATCAAAGTGTGCAACCAAAGCCATCATTACACCAAGGGAATCTTTCTTAGATATAGGAGAAAATGTCTTTGTATAATCAATTCCTTCCCTTTGAGTGAATCCTTTAGCAACGAGTCTTGCTTTATGTCTCTCAATGTTACCTTGTGAGTCTTTCTTAGTTTTGAAGACCCATTTGCATCCAATGGCTTTTACACCATCAGGCAACTTGACGAGATTCCAGACTCCGTTAGATGCCATCGAATCCATCTCTTCTTTCATGGCATTATGCCACAAGTTCAAATCCTTAGAACTCATGGCCTGTGAAAACGACTCAGGATCATTTTCGGCTCCAACATTGTAGTCACACTCTTGTAGATATATAACATAGTCACCAGGAATTGCTGATTTCCTTACTTTAGTAGATCTTCTCAATGCTGCATCAACATTCTCCTGAGGAGAAGGATCATATTGTTCAGCTGGTTGTTCAACAGCTTCGGGTATCTGTTGAACTTCAACATCTACTGAATTAGGATCAACAGCTTGTGGTACCTCGGGGACTGGATCTTCAACACGCATTTGTGTTGGAGGCGTGTTTTTAACAACAATGATCAGTCCACTACTCGAAGTGTCATACTGGGCATCTAAATGATCTTTCTCAAAACCAATGCTTTGAGATCGATCGCTCCTACTGATTAAGTCATTCTCAAGAAATTTTACATTTCTTGATTCCACAAACCTAGTACTATGAGATGGACAATAAAATCTATATCCCTTAGACCTTTTGGCATATCCTATGAAATACCCACTAATAGTCCTTGGGTCCAACTTCTTCTCATGTGGATTGTAGACTCTTACTTTAGACGGACATCCGCAAACGCGTACATGTCGTAAACTCGGTTTCCACCCTTTGAATAATTCAAATGGCGTCCTTTGGACAACCTTGGTTGGAACCCGGTTCAATATGTATACAGCCGTTTTAAGAGCTTCATTCCACAAGAAGTCAGGAAGCTTGGAGCTTGCAAGCATACTCCGCACCATGTCTAATAATGTTCGGTTTCTCCTTTCAGCTACTCCATTCTAGTCTGGAGAACCAGGTAAACTGTATTGGGCAACAATCCCATTCTCTTGAAGAAACCTCGTAAATGGACCAGTCGCTTGTCCATTCTCTGTGTATCTACCATAGTATTCTTCGCCTCTATCAGATCTCACGATTTTAATATGTTTTCCACATTGTTTTTCTACTTCAACTTTGAACACCTTAAAAGCATCTAGTGCTTCATTATTGTTATTAAGCAAGTAGAAATACATATATCGTGAGTAATCATCTATGAAAGAGACGAAGTACTTGTTACGGTATGCATTCATGTCTGGACTACAAATGTCTGTATGTATGATTTCCAATAATTCAGAGCTCCTTTTGGCACCCTTCTTCGACTTGTTAGTCTATTTTCCCTTAATACAACTTATACAAGTCTCAAAGTTGGTAAAATCTAAAGTACTAAGTACCCCATCATTTACCAACCTTTTAATTCTATCAATGGAGATATGACCTAATCTCCGATGCCATAACATAGAGGATTCCTCATTCACAACACATCGTTTAGTACCAATCTTTTCATGAACGTGCATAATAGTATGGTTATCATCATTTTGTAAAATAAGAAGAAAAAGACCATCAGACAAAGTACCATATCCAATAACATCAGATTTATAAAACAAATTAAATCCTGAATCCGAAAAGTTAAAGGAATAACCATCTGATACAAGTATGGAAACTGAAATTAAATTCCTAGAATACCCAGGAATATAAAATGTCCTTTTCAATTGCAAAATGTAACCACTACATAAAACTAAACTACATGTCCCAACAGCTTCCACATGTGAGGACATCTTATTGCCTGAATAGATGCTACGCTCACTTCCCACTGGATTCCGCAGGTTTCTTAAATCCTATAATGAATTGATCACATGGATTGTAGAACCAGAATCAATCCACCATGTGTTATGATTAACATCAATCATATTGGTTTCATAACTAACAAGTGAAAGTTGGGTACCTTTCTTATCAAGCCACTGCATGAACTTGGTGCACTGTTTCTTCATGTGCTCTTTCTTTTTACAGAAAAAGCACACAACTTCCTTCTTAATGTCCTTTATGGGAGGGATTTTCCCTTTCCCTTTGTCCTTGGCCTGATCCCTTCTTTTGCTCTTCCCATGAGTAGTTAAGTTCACATTCTCCTTTTCCTTTTCCTCCATAAGTAGTTTGCCCTCTTCCTGAACACACATGGTCAATAATTCATTGACTGACCATTTATCCTTATGTGTGTTATAGGATATCTTAAATGGGCCATACTGTTGAGGTAAAGTGTAGAGAATGTAGTGAACTAGGAAGGATTCTGATAACTCAACCTCTAATGCCTTCAATTGGGCCGTAATATCCCTCATGCGCATGATATGATCACGCACACCCTTAACGTTGGTGAGTCTCAGAGTTGAAAGCTCTATAATTAGGGTGCTGGCCATTGCCTTGTCTGAAGTAGCAAATTGCTCATCAATGGCCTTCAGCAAATCTTGGACCCTTTGATATTGCTCGACAGAGCCCCTGATACCAGCAAAAATTTTAGTCTTTATGAACATAACTGATAAGCGATTGGATCGCTCCCATTTTTCATAAAGACTTATCGCATCTGGAGTGTTGGTTTCAGTTACTACAGGGGGCTCCTCTTTCCTTATAGCATAATCAATGTCCATCCATCCCAAATGAAGGAGAACCCTCTCCTTCCAAACCTTATAGTTATCCCCTTTGAGCTCGGGAACATCACATCGCATATAAGAAAAATTGATAGATTGAGTTACTACAATAATTAAATAAACATGCTCATATTACAAAATTCGAGGCTAATCAATATATGACATGCTTTTACCAATGTAAAATCATGAAAGAATATGAATCTAGTGACATAAAACTTGCCTGTGCGCTAAAGTTCTAATTCAATTAGATTCATCTTAAGACTTACAATAAAACTATCAAATTATGTTCCTTTTTCTAATTCCTGTAGGTAAATTAGAAAATATAATTTGATATTTTATCCTAATTAATCACACACAATGTTTATTTTCAATATGTGATCCTAAATAATCCTTAATATGTAATTTTAATCAATTAAGGATGCTGTGGCTACTCCCTAATCATTAAAATTATAAGACTTACAATAAAACTATCAAATTATGTTCTTTTTTCTAATTCCTATGGGTAAATTAGAAAATATAATTTGATATTTTATCCTAATTAATCACACACAGTGTTTATTTTCAATATGTGATCCTAAATAATCCTTAATATATAATTCTAATCAATTAAGGATGCTGTGGCTACTCCCTAATCATTAAAATTATAAGACTTAATCATTAATTAAATCCTTAAGCTAAATCATTGCATAAAACTGATGCGGACATCGTAGGCCAGAAACATACACGGCCAGAGGCACGGCCGTGTGTTCTGTCAGGATCTCTCCCAGAAACAGACACGGCTGCAGGCACGGCCAGAGACACAGCCGTGTATTACGTCAGAGATATTTCCAAAAGCTTACACGGCCAGAATGCACGGCCGTGTACATGCTAGATGACATACGAGTATATTTATATTTATTTCCACATGTACATCAAAACCATAAGCAATATACTATGAATTTAATTCTAATATACTTATATTGTCTAATTAGCATTTCATGTATAATGATAAACCATAAATTATACACTTAAAATAATATAAGCATGCAACATCACCAATTAAGTTCATAGCACACTAAAGGAATTAATTCCCTTTAATAAATTTCCCTCAATGAAAAATACAATTAATTTTAATGTAAAATTATTCAGCTAAATGTCATACGCACACCTTGCAACAACAAGTACATACAGATTAAAATTTTAACTGCTTACAGGACAATATTTCAAAACATATTTGAAAATGCTCGTCCATGGAAAGGATATTCATTGTTTGAAAAGGAACAGTAAAGGCTAGATGTGCCGATAAAAACATCATATCACACAGTGTTAGAGTGTACAATATGGCTCTACGACCATCCCGACTTGGCAAACCCAGCCGAGAACGATCCTCTACAGCAATGAACAACTCCCCACAGAGGAAATTACCATGCCGACAATCACGCTCTAATCGTAAAGCTGCAAATCATCCACCAAACTTCGATTCCTATCTCCTAAGAACTCAAGGATACAGACGTACGAGCCCATATAACAGATCCTGTTCAAGTAAGGTCGTCTTCAACCTTGAGCGGGTGATGGGTGTCGAATCCAACAAAAATAAAACCTACTCCTAGACAATTATATGATTTGCATATA
This sequence comes from Laguncularia racemosa, assembly GCA_037954665.1. Lineage (NCBI taxonomy): Eukaryota > Viridiplantae > Streptophyta > Magnoliopsida > Myrtales > Combretaceae > Laguncularia > Laguncularia racemosa. The sequence continues at coordinate 5,716,075 of JBBMOL010000011.1, forward strand.
GTGGTGAGTAGGGTCGAATCCACAGGGATTGGTAAAGATATTTCTATTCAAAGAGAACAATAAGAAAAAGGAAAATGGGGGGTTTTGTTTGTGAATCAAATAAAGTAAAACAAGGTAAGAAAATCAGATATTGGTAAAAGCCTAGCCAAAGGAATCAAGATAGTTTAATTCAAGGAATTGATCATCGATGCAAATGTTCTCTATTCTTAGTTCTAGATAAATTGGTTATGGTTATTAACAAGCTCTAACAACCTATCTCTCCTTACTTCCTCGATAACCTCAGACAAGCGCTTTGAATTATTTCTCTTATTGATTAAACAACCCTTAGACAAGCGCTTAGGATTTAATCTATCAATAGCATTAAGATCTAGAGAGACCACCAATTCATGCCAGTAGATTATAAGATAACCTATTTAAACATGATCACACACCTCCATAACATGAATTCGATCATCTCTTTTATAACCAAACATGTTATTGCGTCACTAAGACTAGAACAATCAAACAATTACGGATTTGACGTGCTAGTTGACAATATATTAACTTGCTAATTGAGTAAAGAGCTCTATTCATACCAATCAACAAAGATAATAATGACAAAACGATCAGAAGATATATGAATATCCGAAAGCAAAGAATAGAATAAATACAAGTCAATTAGACCTCACAATTCGTGGAGAATTAAACATCTATGACCCTTTGGCTAGAAAAGTAGCTTAGCTATACATGTTCATCAATAAAACGAAAATAAAAAATAAAAACATAATGAACCCGGTTGCTTGCTCTGCCTCCAAGATGATCCAAGGTTCTTCAAGATCCAAAGATTCAAAAGTTGTCCTAACCCTCTAGGGTTGGCTCTATTTATACTATTAGATGGATAGCATGTGATCTTTTGCTAGCAAGATATGAAAATATCTTTCCTTTTTCAAGTAGATTTCGAGAAGTGAAGATACGTCTGCCTGGCACGCCCCACCACACGGCCGTGGGTTAAGTCGTGCCATCCTCTGTGCATATTCTTCAAGTCTTCAACCGCGCCCAGTGTAAACCACGGTTAAACACACGGCCAGATTTCAAGCCGTGCCTTCGTCTGTGCATAATCTTCAAGTCTTCATCCGTGTCCAGTGTGTAGCACGGTTACACCCACGGCTAGATTTCAAGCCGTGTCTTCATCTAGTTGATGTTCCACACTTTCTTCTCCTTGGCACATCTATCTTCCACCACGGCTTCAAGCACGGTTTCTCCCACGGGTTCCACCACGGCCGTGCCTTAAGCCGTGTCTCTCTCTGTTCAAAGTCCTCATTTTCGCCTTCTTGTCCAGTGTGTAACACGGTTTGAAACTTGGCCGTGCCTCAAACCGTGCTTCCTCCGGTGGTGTAATTTCTTGTCTTGATCCAAGTTGTAAATGACTTCTCTAAAATACTTGAATTAGCATCCTTGACTCCATTTAACCTGATTTATCACGATGATATAATTAAAGTACCATTTCCTTATGATTTCTATAAAATCAATAATAATTTAACACAATTTATACTATAAAGATTGAGTATAAAATGGCTCTATCAAATTCCCCCACACTTAAACTCTTGCTTGTCCTCAAGCAATTGCATCAAATCAATTGAGAAATCTATCATAGATTATACAAACTTTCTTTTCATCATTCCAAGCATCTTATTCATTTGTAATTCATGACTTGTAGTTTTAATGTCTACTACTTCAACCAAACTGGTTTCTAATGATTAAATTACTATGGGCAAAATTCAATAGCTAATCTAAACAAAACAAACTTTAATCCTCATGTTTAGCAAAAGAATTTTTATTCCAAAAGTAAATACTTAATCCACTAAGGAAAAACACACCATTAAAAGCATATAATCCTTGCAGTATAAAGTAAAAGCATATGGTATAAGCTCTTTGCTAGATATTCTCCCTTTTATACATCTTTGTTTTATTCAATGAATGTTCACATTCATGTTCTTTTGATTTATTCAAGCATCTCTTTTGACGGGTTTTTGCTCGCTTCTTTTCATGAACTTTTGCCTTTTTCGCCCTTATCGTTATAGTGAGTTCATTGAGTCGGCAACATCCCGAGCTCATCACTCAAGTGACCGGGTTTTGAGATACCCCTACGGACTCTTCCTCACTCTAACATTCAAGTTTGAATACTCTTAACTCAATTAGTTGAATCATTGGAGTAATGGCTATGCTTGATTCTTCTTTTTTTTTTTTTTTTTCACTAAGTGTTATGATTGCTTTACAAACAACTTCAAAGAGTATACAATAGCTAATATAACCTAGAAGTAAACTTGTTTATTTTTCACTTAGGGACTCGACTTACTCTTAGACTTCCAATTCTAAAGCTAAATACAAAGTAAATTTGTTTCTTAAAGATTTCACTACTTAATTTTAACCATGTATTCTAATCACAGCAGTGGGTGAGTAAAGCATTTGAACAAGTCAATTTCACATTTTGTAGATGCTTATTACAACATTTAGTACAATATCTAGATTTCATGATAATTTTGAAAAAAATTGGCTTAAAATTGCTTAAGGACAAACATTCAAAGTATGGATCAATTGCAAAGCAAATAGGTGTCTGATACCAAATGTAAAAACTGCTTAACATATGCAGCAGTGGAAGCAAGAGTTCTTTTTACATACCTCCAGCCATTGCAAAGCAAATAGGTGTCCTGCTCGATGGAGATTGGTTTTGTGTTTCGGTTTTGGTTGGTGCTTTTAAACCTTAACTCACTCAAAATTGATGGTGTATTTTTCTTGTAGAAGTGAGCAGGCTTAGGGACCCCCGAAGTACTTCTATTTAAACTCATTCTATCAATGAGTTGTTCCACAAAAATAGGAAGCATTTGGAACGGTTGAAGAAGTTGTTGCACGTTCCTGATATAGTGGGATTGATGTTCCTGTTATTGTAGGATTCATGGATCATATCTTGAGGTTGTTTGTTACCGAGTAAATAGGAGAGGAAAACCAACATTAATAGCTCTTCTTCGGCCACTATTGTGACACCCTAAGAGAATATTCACTAGGTAATTATAATCTTTAAGAGCTTCAAGAATTGAATCTAGGAAAAATTACCACCACATCGTAAGAATAAATATTTTCATAAAATAATATTTTTGTGGTTTTATGTTCAGATGAAACAGGAAAAGAAACAACAAGATATGAAATTGGGTTGATTAAACTCTAATATTGATATGATAAACAACATTAAAAAATAATGGAAAGAAGTGTTCACCATAATCTATTGAAAATAGAATGATAAGAGCAAAATTTTGAAAATAATCTCAGTACCATTGATTCATAAAAATCATGATTAGTCAGTGCTAAAAATCATGATTACTCAGCACAAAGGATGCTTACTTATATAGGCCAACAGTCAACATAGAAGAAGGAAATAACTTGATTGTCTAATCAAGTAGAATATTAACTTTCCTAATAGAAATTATTCCTATTTGCTTAAAACGAAAATATATAGAACTAAATATTCACCTCACTAAAAACCTAATTGACATAATCATAAAATATTGAAAATAGTGAATTAGCAGTCCTGAACAACCAGCAAATCTTTGAATCTTGTTCTCGGTCGACATGTTCCAGTCTTATGATTCCTGATCCACCTTATTCTATACAAGCACATAATCGTTTCCATTTAATCCAATGGAAATAGTATAAAATTAGGCCAAAATTCTACAACAGGCAAAAATCTGGACGATCAATTCAGAGATCAGTCGGCCTAGCAGGGCATGGCTAAAATCCCGGCGACCGGGCCTTCAGCATGTCCAATCCAGTTCACCAAATGAGCATATGGTGATGGTTCCGCTCTTCTCCTCAAGATCCAATTTGCTATGTTTAATTGGGCTTTGTTTTGGTTATGCCTTTTGTCTTGTGGTAACTTGTTATGTTTAAGAGCTCAAGTATTTTGTTTTTGTAAACTTCATTTATTGAACTTTTGTAATTGATTGATAGACTTGACAATTATATCGGGATTATTTTAGATTTTTTAATTAATAAACAGATCTAATCTAATACATAATATAATTATTGATCAAATTAGGTTATATGTTTAAGTTTTTACATATATTTATAAAGAGTTGTATCATAAGTTAAAATATTTTAGACCCGGTATGAAACACAATTCATTAACGCATATCGCTAACCCTATTGTAGCAGCCCTTTGAATAAGGAGAAAATACAAAAACGTGGACTGATATTTTGGTGATTTGCAAATGAACCAACTTGTGTGTGTGTGTGTGTTTATTTTTAACAAACCCATGAGTCATGCCTTTTTCTATTATAGTATTATCAAGTGTTTTATAGAAATTTAATGTGAAAAGGGAAGACAAAACAACCAAACTCGTATCTAAAATCTTACGAAACTCTCAATGAAATTACCCCTCCCATAATTTCCAAATCCTACACGAAGAAGCTCAAAATCTGTTAAAAGTGGCAAAACAAAGCTATGAAATTTCGTAATCATATTTGACCGACGCTTCCATTTTATTTCTTCTTTGTCTGCGTAGTTCTTGATTTTTTTTTTATTTTATTTTTTCAAAAAAAGAAGCAACCTGATCATACCCAGTCAACGTGGGCAAAGAAATATTATAACATAACCGTCTGTTTTCCATTTTAGTAGGTGCGGTTTGCTGTGGACTTCTGTTTAACGTTGAAATTTTCTTTTATTGACGATTTGACCCGGTATCCCTGGTCATGTGGGCAGTATTATTAATGCTAGAGGCATACAAGTCACGGAGAATGTAAGGTTTGCTTTTATCAATTACCATTGTCCATCGAACGAAAACAAAAGCTAAGGCTTGCTTTTCTTTTAGTAAATTTATGATTGTTAGGTGCTCAATTAATACTCACATGATCAAAAAAAAAAAAAAAAAGGAAAATACACCTCCCAAGTTATACATAGATTCTTGCAAAAGCACCATCAAACACGCCAAACCCTAAGCAAAGAAGTCCAAAGTTAGATGAAAGAGGTGGATTTGAGGTTCGTTGTTTTTGGTTTTCTATTTTGTATATGTAATTTTTGAATTTTTTTGAGACATATGTATGTCATGAAAGATTTTAATAAATCAGTTGATGATGCATAGTAAAGAAAAAGAAAATACACATCATTTGATTGTGAAAACATCAAAATACATATTATCATTTTATAAATTTTCCTTTTTACTATGAGAGGATGATCATGAGAAAGTAATCACAAAGTGGTAAGCTCAAATGGAAGACAAATTAGACAAATTTATATAGTTCTCTTTGATTGGCCAAGAAAGAAAATAAATAAATAAATAAATATCATATTTGGTATCTAAACTTTATCTATTTTTTGTAATTAACTACTTAAAATTTAAAAATATTCATCTACTACTTATAAATTTTAAGAGATCATTTATAGTATTTAGGCAGAATAATTAATTATAAAAATAAGTAAAGTTGAGTTTACTAATTATAAAAAGAGATAAAGTTTAAATAGTTAATTGTAAATATAGATTAAGTTTAAGTTGCAAATTAGCAGTTTGAAACTTTAAATAGTTAATTGCGAAAATGAATAAATTTAAGCTATCAAATGTAACGTATGAGAATGTGCTAAAAAGGGTTGGACAACTATTGGTTGGGGAGGAGAATAGGGATTATGAACAATGTCTTAAGGAGAAAAGAAAAATCCTAATGTATAGCTTTTAGACCTCAAATTCTATTCTTAGGTACATGATGCTTTGTGTATTGATGCATTAGGATTTAAGCAAACATTGCATCAGGTAATATTAGAGAGGAGCAAAAGGAGGAGCCCATCGACAAACTAATTGATTAAATTTTTGGGGAAATGAAAATAAAAAGAAAAAGGGAAAAAAAATGGTAAACTTTGATCTTGTTGCAAATATCCCAAAAGTTACAAAATGCACTTTAAAACCTTCAACTCTTATGAATTAGTAAATTATGTCATGCCTCGCAGGGTACTCAATTTGTGACAATCCACTACGATTACTCAACTTCTACTATGCAATCGTGAAGCATCTTAAATCAATACAATTTAACTTGTTTAAAACATAATAATTAACAATTCAAATGCCTCTAACATTCTTTCATCTTAGACAAGACCTATTTCGTATTCAACGAATACATTATATATGTCTCGAGAGAGGGCCTCGTTCGAGTCCCATACAAATAGATACCACCAAGAACTTCTTGAAATCATATTAAATATTTACAACCCTCTAAGTCTCAAGGTCTATCAAGTTAAATACATTATTCTCACTATCTCTTCATCTTACCCTTGTTCCCTGAGTTTGAGGCGATTATACATATCGTAGTACGATATTCTTTAAGGAAGTTCATATAATTGCGTCCTACAAGGCAAAATTTATAGGAAGGTGAGCTAATAGCCCAGTGAGATAGGAGTGCAATATCTTAATACTGTTTACAAACACAATCAATTTCAAACAAGTTTTCAAAACATATGCTATACATAAACAACCATATGAATGCAACATCACATGCGGTCTTCCTGTAACTAGCGTGAAATCTAGGGTTTGCGCCACCTTTAACCATGGGTTAGGGGTTCAGATCATACCATCAGTGCCCGAGTCTTACACTTAATCGATTCATCTTATCTCTTGATTAGGTATTATCTCTTACTACTATATAATATTAATGTTATAAATTTAGCTCAAGTGTCACTCACACACCAAGCATTAACACCTTCAAGGACAGACTAGACTTGGAACGGTCGAGGCACGATAATCCCCTAATCACTTAGTTCGCACTTGGCGGAACAGTAATGATAGGAAAAATTCTGACACTGTCAACCTTTTCAGAACCCAATTTGGATGATGATCCAAATTGCTCATATTTACCTTATGTCTTTATTTCTAATAAAAATTTGAGAATAATCTTACAAGTACAATGATAATTCTCCATGGGATGCCAATATGTCCTACAATTTCTGTTGGATACAGAACATTTTTCAGGATGACAATCAAAGACTCGCTGCGATTGTTTTCCTATTCCGAGGCATTTGATCATGAAGACTTATGTTATTTTGTATCTTTTAATTGTTTTATGAACTATTTTGGTTGTATTTTGGTTTTGTGACACTTTTATTTCCTTGTAATTTTCATTTAGGGTTAGCCACCTTAAAAGTGGCAAACTTGTAATTTTGAGCACTTTTTAACCCTAGGAGTAGCAAGCATAAATACTTGCTTAAGAGAGGGTTTGAGGAGGCTAATTTTTACAGATTTGAGAGGACATTTCACGTGTGAATTAGGGTTCTTCCTTTAGTTCCAAACTCTTATCAATTTCAACCCAATAATTGGAATTGTGGCGAGTGCAACGAAGGCGAATTGTGAGTCATATCAATTCAATTTTGTTGTATATTCATTTCTTCTCTAGTGAGTCATATCTAGGGTAGATTTGGATCTTTCTTGGATCTAATTGTGATTCTATTTTCGTAAACATCAATCTTGTAAGATTGATTGTTTCATTAAGCACTTGGATTTCATACTTCCTTGTTATTGTTGGCGTGAACTAGTGATTGAAAGGGAAAGTGGATTTCATTGGTTTATTGCTTCCTTTTGATCTGATTTTATGTGAACTTCATCTTCTCTTGTGATTATTTGGTTAATTCTATCATTAGAGATTACAATTGAATCATTTGAACAACAATTTCCATCAAATCTTCAAAGGTGTCACGAGAATTGCTTACTAAGTGGACCGATTTTGTGATTGATTTGAGATTGTTTTTCTTGAGTCTTTTGATTGTGCTTCCAAGTGGGTTTAGGCACATCATCTTTTTGGTATCAGAGCAATCTAATTTGGATACTTAAGATTGATCACATCCTCATTGGAAGAATTGGTTACATTCATTGGAAATTGACGCCATTGTTCATGTGATTGAGACTAGTTTGATTGACATTGTTTGATTGTCTTTCAAATTGGTTTTGTATGTGCTTAATCTTGCTTTTAGGCACATCAAGTAATCCTTCGATTACTTTTGATGCACCCTGTAGCAATGATGACCTTCAATATGTAATGTCTCGTGCAATGCATGTAAAATTTTATTTATGTTGTAATAATTATTTAATATTTTGCGACAATTACGCAAGAGTTAGACACACATAAGTTTTCATCACATTCAATGTAGACATAGGGAGCAATCACTCAATCATAATCACAATATTTGAAGGATAGTTCCCCAACATCAGGTTTTGTCCAAGGACATTTAGATTTTCATTTATCCCTTCTCTCTTTATAATATATATGTATATATCATATACACCTCTTCCTCTTTCTCCACTAGGCCTTTTATTCCATTCCTCATCTTCACTTCGTTCTCCTTCCTTCCTCTCCTTCGTGACTAAGGATACAGGTTGCCGGTCACTATGCCCTCTTAAGCTCCTTCCTTTCATGCACAAAACATTTATATCACAAGTACATCACTAGGTTCTCTCTTCTTCTTCCGTCATCATCGTTCCCTTGCCCTTAAGTTCACATCTCACCAACACATACACACATGCACTTATATATATTAATCCACACCCACACATACACAAACTGGCATTATCACACATTATATACACGCATACATGCCCCCTCCCCAGTGGTCTCCTTTGAAGTTCTCATCTCCTTTCCTAACTCTCTCTTCTCTCTCGCTGACTCTCTTCCTTCTTACGTTGACTTGACTCCCTTCTTGCTAACTTTCCTCTCCCTCCTACTGACTCCTTCCCTTTCTCTCTCTCTCTCTTTTACCACGCTAGATGCCTTCTTCCCTTTCTTTTTTTCTTTCCACACTAAACGCTCCCCTTTCCCACCGGCCAGCCTTGTAACCTCCATACACCAACTACACTCCTTCACACACAGCCAGCACACATTATATATATATATCTAAGCAAGACATATGGAACATGGGAACCAATGCAATCAAAATCATTTATATATTTGTAATAACATTCACATCATACACGAATAGTAGTACATCATGGAGTCCTACTCACCTGATTTTTATCTTCGATTACTTGTAGTAATTTTCGGGTAAATTTGCAACATAATTTTCTTCTCCTAAAAACACAAGAAAATAATGCTATTACACTCTATCCATGATGAATATCATTCTATCTAGTGTATTTCTATTTATTTTAACTATTTTCTTTAAGTTCGAAAAATAAAGCTTGTTTTACGCAAAACTAGTCTAGTTTCGTAGACCCCACCTCGAGGATTGCGTTGGTGGTCCTAGTTTGTGATTTAGAGGTCGTATGTGGAATTTATGGTTTTTTTTTTATGTTTTTCTTTTTCTCCTTCCCTTCCTATTTCGTCTCGTGCTTCTCTTCTCTCGTCTTTATCTTTTTGTCTCTCTCTCTCTTTTTTTTTTCCTTTTTCTTTTTGACCAAAGGCTGGAGGTTTTTAAGCTATGAGGGCCTAAGATCCTTATACATATGTACCTTTTTAATATTTCGGGTACAGTTGTCGCATGCGATAATTTATGTAAACTTAGTAATTTTAGTATTTTATTACGAAATTTTATAACTAAGCTAATTAAATTATTCTGAGCATGATTATTTGCTTAGAATTTTTATTTGACAATCTTAAATCCATGATTTTAATTTATTTTATTTTTTATTCAATAATTTTTCACGGTTTACTTTTCACATGATTATTTCTTTTAATAAAATCTTATGAGGATATGTTTAAGGCTTTTAGTATAATCTTTTAATCATTCCGATATTATATGTAACTAAATTTTTGTGGATTTTACATTCTTCCCTCCTTTAAAAGTTTTGTCCTCAAAACTTCAAAACGTACCTGGATCTTTGAATAGTTGGGGGTACTTCTCTATCATCCCGTCTTCCCTCTCCCAAGTAGCTTTTCGTTCGGAGTGTCGATTCCATTGTACCTTGACATATCTGATAGTCTTGTTGTGCAATTCTCAAGCTTGAGTGTTGAGGACTCGGATAGGATGTTCTCGACATGTAAGATTTGGTTAAATCATCAAGACATCCATCTCGATAGCTCTGTTGGGATCTAAGATGTGTTTTGGAGCAATGACACATGGAAGACGTTATGGATTCCTAATAATTGAGGAGGTAGGGTTAATTAGTAGGCCACTTCTCCAACCCTTTGTAAAATCTCGCATGGTCCAACATATCTGGGACTTAATTTTACTTTAGCTCCAAATCTCCTTGTTCCTTTGATTGGCATTGATACGAACCCCATCAACATGTGACAAAACCCGAAACCTAGATTTGATGATCTCACAACCTAGAATTCTATCAAGAACGAGACTCATTGTTTATATAGGAGACAAGAACCTTGGTATAGATGTTAATGCCACAATCGATTATGGAAGGATCGATTGAAAAGTTTGAAGGTGAACACCACGGATTCAAAACTTGATAAGTTTTATAGTTCATTTTAAGAACCAAAGAGAAATTCTCTCTCAAAATGTGATAAGACTTTTCCAAAAGATCCTTTACAATGAGTGTATGGTGACTATTTATAGTCCCATAAAAAAATGAAGAAACAAAACAACATTAAAAAAAAACCTAACTCGACTAAAGGAAAAAAAACAAGCAAAGTCGGCGGCCTAAAATAATACAAAGTCAGCCTATATTTTTATCCTAAGCTAGCATTGAAGCTGGTAGCTTTGGAATTCCTCAAACCCGACTTTCTCTATTTCAAAGTTGTCCACTTAGGCTAACGACCTTCTTTTAACACTAGCCACTTAGGTTAGTGGCTTTCACCACCATGGTTAGCGGCCTTCCTTGGTTTTAGGTTGGTAGCCTTTACTAATCTTCCTTGATCTCTACATTTGTGATTCACACTTCAAGTAGGTTCACAATCCTTAGTTCCTCTTGACTCAAACGTGCGTGATTCTCCTCTTCTTGCACTACTTTGACTAATCCACCGAGTGCTTCCTTAAGTCTCTTAGCTTTAGCTCATGTTAACGGTCTATCCAGCACTTCAAGTGGGTCCATGCTCCTTTGATCAATCCTCCTAGTTTGATCTCCATCAGGCATGACCTTTAAATAGATATTTTCCCCTGGTAGAAACTTAATCTTTCTTCTCTTCAAATCTGCCCAACTCTTCTGGCGATCTTGAGTTTCATTTGTTCTATGTTTGATGGCAACCTTGTCCATCATTTCTTGCAGCAAGTTTGGCCTAATTGTGCTTCATTTAATTCCATCCCAATATAATCGAGACCTACACTTCCTTCCGTATAGGGCTTCATAAGGGGCCATCTTAATCAATGAGTGATAGCTATTGTTGTATGCAAATTCAACCAATGGCAAGTGTCGACCTCAGCTATCTTTGAAATCTAATGTGCAAGCCCTAAACATATCTTCCAATGTCTGAATAGTTCACTCAGATTGCCCATTTGTTTAGGGATGATATGTCATGCTGAATTGCAGTTTTGTTCCCAAGGCTTGTTGTAGACTTCTCTAGAATTTAGATATAAATCGTAGATCTTGATTAGATACTATACTGAGTGGCACTCTATAGAGTCTTACAACTTCTCGGAGATAAATCCTAGACAATTTATCTAAGGAATATGTCATATTAACAGGTAAGAAATGAGCAGATTTAGTTAGACAATCTACAATTACTCATGTGGCTTCGTATCCAGCCTTTGTCCCTAGTAAAGCTGTAACGAAATCTATGGTAATCCGTTCCCACTTCTGTTTTGGAATCAATAGTGGCTGTAGTAATCCCTTAGGCTTTTGATGTTTAGCTTTGACATGTTGGCAGATAGAACATTGAGAGATGAATTGTGCCATATCTTTCTTCATGCCTTCCCACCAATAGCCTTTTTTAAGTTCTTGATACATCTTTGTTCCCCCTAGGTGTATCATATATCCAGAATTGTAGGCTTCATCCAAAATAACATTTCTCGATTTTGTAACTTTAGGTATGCACCATCTACCTTGTAACCTTAAGACTCTATCTTGATCCACTTCAAAGGCAATACTAACACCTTGCTCTAATTTGCTTCAAAGGTTTATTATCTTCAGATCATCGAGCTGCATCTCTTTCATTATATCCAGGAGAGTAGGTCATACTTCAATAGTTGCTATCTGGGCTTCCACCTCGTGTCATAGAAACTCAATTCTCAGTTTCTCGAACTCCTGTATCAACTGTTATTGTTCAATTAATAGTGTTGCTACCTGACCGTGATTCTTTCGACTCAAAGCATTAGCTACAACATTGGCTTTCCCTGGATGATAGTTAATACTAAGATTTTAGTTCTTGATGAGCTCAAGCCATCTTCTCTATTGTATGTTAAGCTCCTTTTGAGTAAATAAATACTTCAAGCTTTTATGATCCGTGTATATTTCGCATTTTTGCCTATATGGGTAATGTCTCCATATCTTTAGGGCAAATATGATCATGACTAGTTCCAAATCATGAGTAGGGTAGTTCCTCTCATGCGGTTTCAATTGTCTTGAAGTGTAAGCTACGACTTTCTTATTTTGCATCAACATGCAACCTAATCCGTTCTGTGAGGCATCACTATAAACACAAAAAGGTTCCTTTGAGTTAGGCAAGGTCAAAATAGGAGCCGAGATCAATCATTGCTTTAACTCCTGAAAACTACTTTCTCAATCATCATCGCACTCGAACTTTACGTCTTTTTGAGTTAATCTAGTTAATGGATTTGATATTTGGGAAAAGTTCTTCACAAACCTTCTATAGTATCTAATTAACCCAAGAAAACTCCTCACTTCCATAACCATCGTGGGTTGTTTCCCGTCAACTACGACTTCTATCTTGGCTAGATCCACCATTACACCTTCTTACAATATAATATGTCTTAAGAATGCCACTTGATTCATCCAGAACTCGCACTTGGAAAATTTTGCGCATAATTGATGTTCTTTCAATAGTCTTGATGTGCTCCAATGGTAATTCAATATAAATCAAAGAAGGAAGAATAATGTATCCAATTTCTAACCAATGGCATGAACTCTAACTAGTAATAAGAACCCTAAATTGCATAAAATTAGCAGAGGAAAAGATAATCCAATTACATACAAGATATTACGCACTAGTAATAATTGGAAAGGGCTTGAAAAATTATTGATATTACACAATAATTCCTAAGCAAACTCGCTACAATCCCTAGGATAGAAATTGATAAGAGTAAGCATGAAATGGAGAGACCCTTCATGGAAAAAATGCAAGTGTTTTTCAATTTGAAAAGTGTCATCTAAAACCCTAAATAAAAAGTATTTATACCTATTCTAAATAAGGAAAATTCAACAAAATAAAATGAGGCTTAAATCGGTCCTATGGGAGCATTTGGCAATCGGTTCATCCAAGTGAAATGAAGTAAAGTATGGCCGGTTTCTTTAAGTGAAATGCAAGTAATGTAAGGCCGATTTCTCTTGTCTTTTGTAGGTCTAAGCATAGCTCACACACCAAGCATTAGTGTGTTGGTTCGCTATCCTATAAGACTGACAAATATACTTGATGAAATGCAAAGAAATTATATAATGAAAATGAAGACACTAAACAAATGTCTCCGAGGTCTAATTGTTCAAAGAGGACCCTCATTGCCAAATTTTGTAATCCTTTGGCTCTTGCTCTGGTTATGGGTCCTGTAGGTTTATGATTCCTATTAAGTCCTAAGGCAATCCTCATGTGTTCTTTATGCTTTAGTGAGGTTTTGGAATAAATTAGGATATCATCGATAAAAACCACTACGAATTTATCCAAAAACGGCTTGAAGATTCTGTTTATGAGGTCCATGAATGCAAATGAAGCATTTGTTAACCTGAATGGCATTACTAGAAATTCTTAATGGCCATATTGTGTTCGGAAGGCGGTTTTAAGTATATCTTCTGACTTGATCTTTAGCTGATGGCATCTGGATCGCAAATCTATTCGAGAGAAGATACTTACTCCTCACAACTGATCAAATGGATTATCAATTCTTAGCAACGGATATCTATTCTTAATGGTTATTTTGTTCAGTTCTCGATAATCGATGCATAGCTGCATAGATCCATCCTTCTTCTTGATAAAATGTGAATTCGTTGCAATTTCTACAATTGAATGTATTGTACTATAACTTATAAATCACACTCATTGGTGGGAGGATAAAGATTAACTAACCCCCTCCCAAGTCGAAAGCAATACAAACTCTACCACTGTTAATAAAGGGAGGGAGGAGGCATACAATAAATGTTTGGTAATATTTCCATGATCTTGATAATAAGGTTACATCTATAGCTAAGTTTCTAACATGTAAAAAGGTATTGTCTAGTAAAGTGAGATTTGGCATGGGTCATCCTATATGCCATATTGAAACACATAGGAGAAAAGGGAAAACACTAGTCCCCATGCAACCTAGGGAGGCTAGACCTTCAACATCCACTAGTCGTGGTACCAAAACTAACTTGACAATTTTGTATTTGATGATACATGTATACATGAGGATCTCATGACCATGATGACTGTAATTGGTATTTCTTTCTACGCTATGGGCCATGGAAGTTTCAAACGATAGGTTATAGGGGAAATGCAACCTAAGTTTAGGCATAAGGGGTATCAAACCCTTCAAAAGGAAACAATGAATGTTTTCTATAAGAAATAGGATACACTCAAAGAGGAGTTGTCCAACCTCCCATGCAGGTGTATTATTATTTTTTTCTCACTATCAAAATAGTGGCGATGCTATAATTATTTTTTTTCCATGCAACATTTCTTTGACATTTGACATATGGAAATTCCTGCTCAATAATGTAAATGGCAACTACATGTATGTTACAATTTATAGGATCAATGATAATTAGATGCTGCAAAAGAAGATCTAATCCTTTACTTGTTTATAGAAGTCCATATAGGTGCAAATATCTCCAATAACATCCTTGACACCCTATGATCTTATGAGATAAAGGGCATTCAATATTAGTTATGAGAATGCCTTCAACAATACAACTTCAATACAATCATTGAAGCATGCCATCGCTTTAACTTGTGACGGCAAGTTTTTTCATGTATGGTGTGTTTTCCATATATTAAACTTGGCAATTAGTGGAAGGATCAATTCTTGTGGCCTTTTGGAAAAAAATTAGTATGCAATCAACCAATGTTGTTCCTATAAGGTGAAATCTTAGAATTACAAAGATTGTTGTTGGGGTCACGACTACATTCAGAAGCTTCTACCACTTGACTACCAAATAAGGTGGAATTTAACTTTTAAAATGATGAACATGGCTTTGCAGGTTCAGAAGGTTTTGACCTTATTTCATAACATATACGTTGCCTCGACTAGTTTTGAATTTGAAAATATGGCAATTGAGGATTGGAAGATATGTACAAAAACGAGTGAGATTCTAAAGGCCTTCCTAAGACCCACAAATCACTTGTCTAGGTTGTATTATCCTACTAGCAACGCCATCCTCTCTTATCTTGTTAACATAACGTATGTGTTTATGTCACATGTTAGTGAACTAGTGCTTTACTTGACCGTTGGTGTAATGGTATCTAAACTATGGGATTACTTCTACCCATTCCTCCATCTATTCTATATTGCAACAATTTTAGATACGCATTATAAGTACTATGGTACTCAAAATCTCCATAGGGAGCTTTATAGCAACATTGTCATTGAAAATGCTGAAGTAAAAACAAATGCACTTATTTTTGAGGCACTTGGTTTTCTTAGGGAATTATATTGTTTTCACTTTAATAGACTTTAGCAAATAGCTTCAGCACATTGACCTAAATCTAGCGGTCATTAGTACAACTTATCTTCCAATAGAAGTAAACAAATTACGCAAGATGTTGAGTCCAACAGCAATTTTGGCCTAGAAGCCTATAGTGATTTGATTGCATACAATGCATAGAACTTTGGACCAAATGAAGACATAGTCAACTTGGATGTTCTCGATTGGTAGTTAGTAAGGGCATACATAATGGCAACCCTTTCCTTAGTGGCATAGGATGTTATGGTCCCATCGGCTTCAATAGTATCATCTAAGTCAACCTTTAGCTTAGGTGGGCAAGTTATCAATCCCCACCACCTGTTGCTCAACTTAAAGATTGCCAAAGCATGTGTGCTTGAAAGATTGGGCCAACATTAAGGATAGACCATAACATGTCCTACATTTTTAGTTTCTTGGTGAGAGCAGGTTGGATAGTATTGAATCATTTCCAAATAATTAGAGGGAGGAAAAGTAGGAGGAAAGGTAAGAGGAGGACAAAGACGGCGATTATTGATTCATGTTTTAGGCTTTTTCTATATAATTTTTGCAACATTATTAATCAATATTATCAAATCTTTGCATTTCATCTTAATTTCCATTCTACATGATCATAATTTTAATAGTTTTTGTGCTATTGCCAACTGATATCCAAAACCTCTCCTTTAAAATTTCAATGCAAGTTGCAAGTTCAATATGCAAATTGTTCAACATAACTTATTTAAATTTCCAATCACATAAATTTCATTAACAATCTTTCATAGAAATGAAATTACAAATCTCTTTAACTAATTTCATAATTTCAATTAAATTTACCTTAAGTATCCAATTTCATCATAATATAGCAAATAAAAATAAATCCATACTATTTAAATAATGTAGTTTTTTTTTACCATTAAATATAGTAACACTTTTTGAAATCTCTCAAATTAAATTAATTAAATCTCATCCAACAAAAAAATACTTAAAAAATTTATCAAAATTATATTACTAAAAGGTATTATTTAATTTAAATATTCTATATAATAATAAAAAATATTAACATAATTTATTAACATTAATTTAAAATAATGATATTATTTCATTTAAATATTTTATGCAAAAAAAAATATTAAAATCATTTATTAACATTAATTTAATATAATACTACTATTTAATTTAAATAATTCATACAACAAAACAAATATTAAAATAATTCATTAACATTAATTTAAAATAATTATTTGTTCCACATGCCAGTTCACTTACCTATGTGCTCATGCTTTGGCAGCTCGTGGACTTATGCCTCGTGTGTTGTGTGCCTAACCTACGCTTACTTGTGCTTTCCATTTTTCTCATGTACTTGAGCTTATGTCATCGAAGCCAAGCTTGTGCATACTCATGCTTGTATGCCTAGCCCATTTACCACCACCCTTATATGTGTGGCTAATGAAATTGTGGTTCCCAAATAATGGACTTAGCCCCCTATACTTAGAGGTGGAGTAAATTTTGAATCATGCTAATGCTTAAATGGATTAATAATAGGTAAGTACTAATAAAATTTTAATAGTGAATACATGAATAATATATATTTTTTAAAAATACCTATTACTACTATTACGAGTTTAAATATTATTTATCTTTGTAATACTATTCATTTAAGAAAATGGATTTTTTTTCTATGGTGCTCTACTAGTAGGGAAAATTATGGGAGGGAAGAAGAAGAAAACCAATCTTTATGGCACCTAAATTAATGGGGGAAAAAAAGGATCGATGCATCAGAAGCATAGGTGAGTTATTGTAAGAGAAAACTTCCTCATGTATCAATAATTGTAAGGTCATTCTATAGTCGATCGCAATCTATGTAAACTTTTTCTGTTTCTTTTTTTTTTTAATAAAATTATATTGATTGTATTGAGTATAAGTTATGACTTAATTCTTCTCCTTTCCTTCTTAATTTTTACATGCACCATCAAATTGAGAATGCATAGACAGTGTTCAAAATGGCAAAAAGTATTTTTATCGTCTTAAATTTCATGTGTAGATTATAAATGAAAGAAACTTATGTAAAACCCGAGGAAAATAAATTAAAAATAAAATAATAAAAAGGTCGAGGTAAATAAAAGTAATAAAGATTTAAGATAGGAGGCAATTTGATCATTTTAAGAGATAGGTATCAAATTGAGATATGCATGTGTACCTACTTGTGTTGTTTAGAGAAGAAAAGAACAAGTTGGGAAGTTCACAGCTAGATACACCCTTGTGTACCTGCTCATGTAACTATACACAACCAAGTATATGTCCGTATACTTGGGGTTGTAGAATGATGAAAGTGTATAGAAAAGTATATAGCCACAATACACAGTCCTATTCTCTACCATACTCATGTAAACGACCTAATGCATGGCCTTATACTCTGAAATCCTTTGTTATTCTATTTCTTTTCTTATTAATAAAGTTTTGTTAACTCTAAATAGCTAGTACAACTCTAGAAACTCAATCAAAGTAAAGGAAACAGTCTAATAACTACTAAATAATAAAATTAGGTAATTTCGCTGATACTTTAGACTAGTACTAAGATCGATTGTTCTATACTTTGATAGATTTTAGTATAATTGCTAGGCAAGGACAAATCAAGTTTAAGACCGCTCTTTTAGGTACGTAACTATCCTATTTGTGGTTTGCGCTTGATAGCATAGTACTAAAATGGGCTTAAATGATATTTAGTTAAGAATTGGTTGTTACTTGTACTTGGCTTAGCCTAGGGGCTCGTGGTCGTAGATCCTTAAGAGGCACTTTGATGATCTTTGTATGACACTACCCCTAGTGGAGTCATACATTGAAATGATTTGAGTAGATTTATGGATTCATGAGTGTTAGGGTTTGTAGTGATAGTTTCCAACATTGTACTATGTATTATGTATATATATATGGTGTAGTGGGGTCATGAGTACTCTTTTAATGTTTGAGGACCAAATGAGATAATAACCTGCTATTTGAAAGCTTTGTTGTTGCATTGGTGTATGTGGTTTAAGTTATATTTGATCATATACGTGTTTGAGAGTTACACGTACTGGGCATTAGCTCACCCTTTGAGGATCATTTTTTTAGCTGTAGGTATAGAAGATTACACGTCATATGATGAAGACTTAGGAACATACGTGCGGGATGGAGACTATGTGGAGTATTTTTACTATTATGATGATTAGGTGAAGATTATTGCTTGAAGTCTTTGAGCTTTGTTGGAAGTTAGTTTAGTCATGGAGGATTAAAGTATTGAGAATTGTTTGGCATTTAGATTATTTTATATGGATATATAAAGATAACTTGAAGAAGTGTGTTATTTGTGAATGAGATTCAATTGAACTACTTATTTATAATGTTAGACGTTTATCTTGATTGTGGATAATAGGTATTGTAGATTATATGAGATTAGCGTGTTTAGGAGCCTCAACGTATCTTTTCCTTGTAAGAACACGTGGCAGGTTGTAGTGTTTCAAGTTTTGGGACATTACAACTTAAATGGTATCAGAGCTTAGGTTTTGATTAATAGAATATAGGTTTCTGATCCATAGAGCTCATGTTTGAAGATCCCTAGGAAATAACCTAATGATCAATAGATATAGGTTTTAATAAGTAGAAAATAGGTTGTTATCTCTAGATGACTTAAGCATTGAATATATTGGATGATGAGATTGTAAAGAGAGTGGGTAAACTCCTAAGTCTAATTGTATTATATGTTATTTACTTATTGTGTAGTTTCTCTTGTTATTTCCTTTAAATGAGTACTTTAAATTCCTTTTCAACATATATATATATATATATATATATATATATATATATATGCATATGTAACTAGTATGTTAGATATTCATTATTTTACTTAACTCTTTAGTTTACAATTTATTCCACACCTTCATTAGAATGCCTTCAAAAAGAATTACTTGTCTAAGATCATCAAGTGGTGCTAGGCATGACAACCCAGATGAGGGGTATCCTCATGGGTAGCGACCACAAGGGGGATAAAGTTAAGTTGTAGACTAGACCACCTAACTCTTGGAGATTGTGAACAATTTAGTGGGGTTAATAGCACAGCAATAGCAGATGTAAAACATCCAAAAAGCTAGAGTAGTTGAGGAGTTAATAACCATGGATAGGTTTGTTCAGGTGGCAAAGGAGTTCAACCCCAAGATTGATGACCTGGTAGAGGCAAAGAACTAGATGTAGGAGATAGAAAAGACCTTTGTTTCCTTTCGAGTTCTAAAGAATAGGAAGGTAGACTGTGTTGCGTTCATGCTGAAAGGGACTATAACAAGTTGATGGGCATTAGTTCCTAAGCTAGCAAGAGGACGTGTGGACTGGAGGGGATTTTGAGAATAATTCTATCAAGAGTATTTCCTTAGCAGCATTTTTGATAGGATGGAAGTTGCATATTATAATTGTGAGTAAGGGAATAGATCGGTAGAGGAATATGAGGTAGCATTGAATTAGCTTAGTTAAGTTCCTACCTAAGGTGGTACATGTAGATGATGGATTTAAAGCAAGGAGATTTGTGAGGGGCTTAGAGAAAAATCTCTAACATGAAGTTAAATCTTTGCAGTTGACCACCTCTTGATGGGAATTAAGTCATCTCAATTACAGATGCATCTATTAGTGTTTCGGGACGACAACCGAGTAAACTAAATGATGTAAAAAAAGTATGGATTGTTACCTTTAAAAGTTGGCAACTTTTGTTGTTAAGCTAGTGGCTTTACCTTGAAGAATTGGTAGTGTAAGAATAAAGGCTGGTAGTGTAAATTCTCAACGTTTGAACCAATTTTCCTTATAATAGAACCTTGCCTTCTTTATATACTTTTGGGAATAGAAAGAGGGGACAAAACTCGATATTTTGAGATATATAAACTTGAGTTTTTCTCTCATACTCTTATCAATCTTTGGATTGTGGCGAGTGACGATATTGAGATTATTGTATGTCACATCAATAAATATGTGCTAGGACAATCCTCTTACTAGTGCGTAATACCTAGTAGGGCTTTAGAGTTTTTATCTTGTTATTGTTATTTGTTTGATTATGGGAATTGTTTGTTGTGAATCATCGGCTTAGTTTGCTATTGCTTGATTCTACTTTGGATTAGGCACATCATAATTTGGTATCAAAGCGAAGGTTGAGAATTAGGGTTTGTGCTGTAGTTTATGTGATTGTAATTAGGGCTTGTGACATGGTTGTTTGATAGTGAATTGAAATTAGGGTTTATACTATCAATTGTGTCGTGGGTTGATTGGAATTGAATTGGGGATCGAGCGAAGGTTGAGAATTAAGGTTTGTTCTTTGGTTTATGTGATTGTAATTAAGGTTTGTAGTGTGGTTGTTTGATAGTGAATTTAAATTAGGGTTTATACTATCAATTGTGTCGTGGGTTGATTGGAATTGAATTAGAGATTGAGTGAAGGTTGAGAATTAGGGATTGTGACGTTAGGATAGTTACAGTGTGTGTGTGTGTGTGATAGTTATTTGGGAATTCTTGTGTTGAGATTGCAATTCAGCAAAGTATGTCGAATGATAGTGTGAACGAAGGAATTGGGAATGAAGTCAACAGTCAGGTTGGAGAAGGAGGTTAGGGACGTTGTGCTGCAGGTGGTGGGAGAAATTTGGAAGAACAATTACAGGATCTAACCACTATTGTTGCTAATCTAGCAACTCAAGTGGATTAGATGGCATTACCCTAACAGCCAATGGCAAATCCACAGGCACCCCTACCTCAAGTGGCTATTAATTATGTCCGTAGGGAGGGAGTGTTAGGAGGAAATAGGGGAAGGCAAATTACAGGAGATTATCATGTTTACTGGGAAGAAAGAGATGACAATTTTGAGGATAAATTCTATCCTAACCATGAGTTTAGGCCATTTAGGGGTTTAGAATATGTGAAATTACAAATGCCTTCATTTGTTGGAAGGGGATCTATAGAGGATTATCTTGATTGGGAGGAAAAGGTGGAAGGACTTTTTGAGTGTTATGAGATTAATGACCATACTCGAGTACGTTTAGCAGTAGTTGAGTTTACAGGATATGCCGCCTTATGGTGAAAGAACATTGTGGCCAGTAGGAGGAGAGATTGAGATGCTAAAATATGTACTTAGTAGGAGATGAAACGGGTTATGAGGAACATATTTGTTCTAGAGCATTACAAGCATGAGCTATTCATAAACCTTCGGACCCTGAGGTAGGGAGGCTAGATTGTGGACGAATATGTCCAAGAATTTGAAGTGTTTATGATTCGATGTGAGACCATTGAGCCTCTTGAGTAGATGATGGCATGATTTATGTCAAGCTTGAAGTATGAGATTGCTTGTATTGTAGAGCTGCAATGATATGACACCCTTGATGAGGCCATCTAGTTAGCTTTGAAGGTTAAAAGATAGAGATGTTCTAGTCTTTATAGAATGATGAATAACAGGTATGGATCCTTTAATAAGTCATATGATTTAAATAGTAAGAATGTAGATAAAGGGGGATTTGGTAAGAGTGTAGAAAAGAATGCAACTATTACAGATATTGAGGGGGAGAAGAGTAATTCTGAGAAGGGGAAGGCAATTGCTAGGACTGAAAATAAAGAGATAATAGCCGGTTTGTCAGAAGGAAAGACTCATTAGATCTAATGCTTCAAATGTTTGGGTTTTAGACATATGACTGCTCAATGTCCAAACAAAAGGGTGATGGCTGCTATGGAGGTAGAGAGTAAGGATGATGAGGAAGAGATGCATGAGCTAACAGATTTGTCAATAGTGCTAGATGAGTATTATGTGGATGCAGATGTTGAGGCACATGAAGACAAAGGGAATGATCAGTGTTTAGCTATCAATGTGTTACGTAAGGTGATGATTACTTTTCCTACTAATGAGGAAGAATAGAAGGAGAACCTATTCCATATTTCCTATAGGGTCCAAAGTAACCTTTGTGCTTTTATTATTGATGGTGGTAATTGTATTAATGTAGTGGTTTCTTCTATAGTTAATAAATTGAAACTAGTCATTACCCCACACCCTAAGCCATATAAACTGTACTAGTTTAGTGAACAAGGTAGTCTACATGTTACTCAAAGGGTTAAGGTTCCATTCAACATAGGGGAGAAGTACTATGATGAGATTATTTGTGATATTCTTTCTATTTGTGCATCACATATATTATTTGGTAGACCGTAGTTATTTGATAGGAGAGTATTGCATGATGGGTTTAGGAATACCTATGTGGTTTAGATGGATGGTGAGTAAATTTTTTTGAATCTTATGTCACCAACTAAGGTGTAAGAAGCACAAAGATAGATCAATAAACCCACTAAAAAGAAGTCTTTATTTGTGGGGTGGAAGGAACTGGAAGAAAACTTGAGTGGAGTGGAGTAGTCCCAAGAGATTTAGAAGCTTCATTAAAAGGCTTTTGAACATCTTAAGAAGACATGAGAGTAGCCACAACTTTAAGGAAACAAAGGCAGACTAAGATTTTCAATCTAGGTGACTTGGTTTGGATTCTGGTTTGGATTCATCGCTGCAAGGATCGGTTTCCCTACAAGAAATCATAGAAATGTTTGCCTAAAATAGATGGACCATTCAAGATTTTGAAGCATATTAACAATAATGCTTGCAGGGTAGAGCTACCATGAGAATACAACGATTCTGCTACATTCAATGTTGGAGATTGATCACCTTACCTATCAGAAGACTGTCATGAAGAACCATCATATTTGAGGGCAAATCTTCCATAGAGTTGAGGAGATGATGGGAATCAAGTCATCTCAATTACAGATGCATCTATCAGTACTTTGGGACGACAACTAAGTAAACTAAATGATGTAAAACAAACATGGAACATTGCCTTTAAAAGTTGGCAACTTTTGTTGTTAAGCTGGTGGCCTTACCTTGAAGACTCAATAGTACAGGAATAAAGGTCGGCGGTGTAAATCCTCAACACCGGTGGCTTACAATTTAGGCCAGTTGTTTTTATGTTGTTTCGAACCAATTTTCCTTGTAATAGAACCTTACCTTCTTTATATATTTTTAGGAATAAAAAGAGGGGACAAAACTTGATAGGAATCAAAATCCGACAAGACCTATCATTAGGGTAAGAACTAAAGGATTTCAAATTTGGGCAATGAGGGCCCATTTTGAGCAAATCGACCCCGGAATTATTTATAAATTAACCTCTTTTCTATTATTCCTGTATTTTTTTTTCCAACAGGCACACTTATCATATTTATAGGGCGATGGAGAAACTCACTTAGACTCAGCTTGTGGGTTATCCATGGACCGACCTGAACCGGCGATGAGTTGGGCCGACGAATCCTATGGAAGAGCTCGTATGATGAAGATTATTTTCTTTTATTTTGTAATTGTTATTTTGACTATTTTATGTTGTATTTTCTTTTGGGACACTTTTATTTGCTTGTAATTTTCTTTTAGGACCGGCCACCTTAAAAGTGGCAAACTTATAATTTGTGACCATTTTCTAACCCTAGGAGTAGCAAGTATAAATACTTGCTTATAGTAGGGTTTGAGGAGGCCATTTCCCATATTTGAATCATACACTTAACGTGTGGGAATTAGGGTTCATCCTAGTTCTAATTCTCTTATCAATTTCAACCCAAGAATTGGAATTGTGGCGAGTGCAACAAGGGGAAATTGTGAGTCATATCAATTTCTTTCTTTGTTGTTTTTCATTTCATCTCTAGTGAGTCATATCTAGGGTTAATTTGGAGTTTCTTGGACATATTTGTGATCGCAATTTGTAAACAATTATTTTGTTAAAGATTGATTGTTCTTTAGTACTTGAAATCAACATCATTTCATTGTTGGCGTGAATTAGAATTGAAGAGGAAGTTGATGTCACGGTTTTGATCAATCCCTTTTGGTTTGATTCATGTGGATTTCAATTATTCTTGTTATTATAAGGTGGAGATTACATATATGGATTGTAATTGCATCATTTGATTTTTGGTTTTCATCAAATTTCCAAAGGAGTTCACGTAAATTATCATCCAATTGGATCGGTTTGTATTTGAGTTGTGATTTGTTTTCTTTGATTCATTTGATTGTGCTTGGACTTGGTTTTGAGCACATCATCTTTTGGTATCAAAGCTTTTGGTTGTGAGAAGGGATTATGTGATTTTGAATTTTGGAAATTTAGGGTTCATGTTCCTATATCTTCAATTCCAAAATTGGAGGTAAATTGAAATTGTTGTTGTAGTTGTTTGAAGTGGAGTGAATTGTCTTGAGTAGAAGTTGAATTTACTGCATGTTGGAGTGATTTTGAATACTTTTTGAAGCTTCTATGTTGTGGGCTTCACCGTGAAGGAAGAGGAAAGCTAGTGCTTTTGAATGTAAATTCGGAAGTGTGAAATATCTCCAATTGTGTAGAAAGAAGAAGTGTGAACTTTACTTGTTTGTTTTTCGGAAATAGTGGGTACAATTGAGCAATTTCCAGATTTGAGTTGTGTAGAAGATTTGGAAATTAGTTGATTTTCAAAACAAACATTAAGTTGAAGAAGTTAATGTGTGGTTGTTTGAATTTGAAAATTACTTCTTACCAATTGTGGAAGGGTTGCAATTAGTGAAGTAGTTTGATTTTCAAATTTGAATTGTTGTTGCCTTGTATAAGTTGCGGTTTGCTGTGGTGTTTTATAGTGGCAAGGAAGTGTATAATTTGAAGTATTGTATGTAGAGTTGTGCTTACAAAAAAAAAAAAAATTGTGGAGGTTGTTGCATCGTGGTTGTATGTGTATGAATTGTGGTGTAAAAAGGAGTATTGAATTGTTAGCATTGTGTTTGTATGTTGAGTGAGGGAATTGCCATTTGTGAATTTGTGGAAGTTGTGTGGAGTAAGGTGTTATACATTGAGGCTAAAGTGTGAGAGTGTAGTGCATGGATAGCAAACTGTGAAGGGGAAGAGTAGTGTTACAATTGTGAAGTGGAATTGTGTAGTGTGTGCATTTTCGGAAATTTGAGGAATCACAATTGTCATTTTTCAGATTTGAAATCAGAATTGAAGTGTACATTAAGAAGTCAATTTGAAATTTTAAAACACACATTAAGTCATAGTTAATTGTGTGTCATTTGAATTTGAAATAACTTCTTACCATTTGTAGAATCTTGCACTTATTAAGCTCATTTTGAATTTGAAAGTTGAGCTACCTTTTACTTTGAAGTTGTGGTTTGATTTTTTGTGTAGAAGTGGGAAAGTGTACCGTGATTTGAAGAGGTGTGTGTGTGGAGTTTTGTTTTAATACATTTAGTGAAGGGTGTGTGTAATTGGCATTGGTTCTTATGTGTGTTGTATAGATACTTGTTGTTGGTGGCGTGAGTAACTGTGGAACCGTGAGCTAAAAGGGGAGTTGTGTTTTTGTGCTTGTGTTTAAGTGCTGCCCATTGTGAAGTTAATTAGTGTGAAACCAAAGCAAGAAAAGGAAATTTAAGTAGTGGAATTTGAATTCAAACAAAACAATTAAAGTGTGAAAGTAATTGAACTCATTACTTAACACTTGTGGTTGAATTTAATTCTTAACTACTTAGAAATAATTGTGTGCACTTCATTTATTTAACTTTACTTAAAGTACCAATAAACATTTCTTGTATTGGTTGAGTGTGAGCACCGTAGGTGTGTGAGGGTCTGTTGCCGTGGTGTGGTGAAGTGTATTGTGGTTGTTGAAGTTAGTAAGTAAGAATGTCAAGTGAGTTGTATTTGTCTACTAACGTATTGCATCGGGACATGACTTCTTTTCCAACCATTGATGAGGGACAAAGAGAAAACTTGTTCCATACTTCTTGTAGGGTATAAGGAAACTTGTGCGTAATTATTATTGATGGTGGTAGTTGTACTAATGTTGTAACTGCATCATTAGTATCTAAGTTGAAAATTGAAACCATCCCACATCCTGAACCCTATACATTACATTGGTTAAATGATCAGGATAGTCTTTGTGTGACCCAAAGGGCTAGGGTACCCTTCAGTATAGGGGACAAGTACTGTGATGAGCTTAAATGTGATATTCTTCCTCTTTGTACATCCCATATATTACTTGGTAGACTATGGTTGTATGACAGGATGGTATTACATGATGGGTATAGAAATACTTATATATTAAAAAAGGATGGTAAACGTATAGTATTGAACCCTATGTCGCCATCAAAGGTCCAGAAGATGTAAAGACAGATAAAACAATCATCACAGATTCTTGAGGATCATAGCCACATGATCAAACCTTCAGAGGGCCAAACTGTGCAGACGCAGGTATGCCAACCTTCAAAGGTTCTTGAGGGCTTTAGTGACACATGCCAACCTTTAGAGCATAAAATTTTTCAAACACCGATGTGCCAACCTTTAGAGGATCCTGATGATCATAGTCAGACGAGCAGACCACCAGAGAGCCAAACTGTTCAGAGACAGTTATGTTCACCTTCAAAGGTTTCAAAGGGTAGTGAGCAATTGGGCCAACCATTAGGGGGCTATGAAGATCAGCACCATATAGATGAGTTAGAAAAAGAAGAAACAAAATCAATGGAATGGATTGAGACAGGGGAGACATCAGTAGATAATGAGTGCTTATTTATGTTGCAGATGAGATACATCCTGGAAATGGGGGAGAGAAAACAATCACCTATTATAGTATTTCAGATATTGGGATTCTGCAGAGATACTTCTTCAGATGGATTGCTAGGAGAAAACAAAGACTCTATTGCATTTGATCTTCTAGATTTCATGACAAATCTTTTTGAGGCCCGAGGAGATGATAGGAATCAAAATCTGACAAGACCTATCATTAAGGCAAGAATTAAAGAATTTCGAATTTTGGCGATGAGGGCCCATTTTGAGCAAATCGACCTCGGAATTATTTATAAATTAACCTCTTTTCTATTATTCTTGTATTGTGTTTTCCAACAGGCACACTTATCATATTTTATAGGGCGATGGACAAACTCACTTAGACTCAGCATGTAGGTTATCTATGGTTCGACCTGAACTGACAATGAGTTGGGCCGACGAATCCTATGGAAGAGCTCGCATGATGAAGACTATTTTCTTTTATTTTGTAATTGTTATTTGGACTATTTTATGTTGTATTTTCTTTTGGGACACTTTTATTTGCTTGTAATTGTCTTTTAGGACCGGTCACCTTAAAAGTGGCAAACTTGTAATTTGTGACCATTTTCTAACCCTAGGAGTAGCAAGTATAAATACTTGCTTATAGTAGGGTTTGAGGATGTCATTTTGCAGATTTGAATCATACACTTAACGTGTGGGAATTAGGGTTCATCTTAGTTTTAATTCTCTTATCAATTTCAACCCAAGAATTGGAATTATGGCGAGTGCAACAACGGGAAATTGTGAGTCATATCAATTTCTTTCTTTGTTGTTTTTCATTTCATCTCTAGTGAGTCATATCTAGGGTTGATTTGGAGTTTCGTGGACATATTTGTGATCGCAATTTGTGAACAATTATTTTGTTAAAGATTGATTGTTCTTTAGTACTTGAAATCAACATCATTTCATTGTTGGCGTGAATTGGAATTGAAGAGGAAGTTGATGTCATGGTTTCGATCAATCCCTTTTGGTTTGATTCACGTGGATTTCAATTATTCTTGTTATTATATGGTGGAGATTACATATATGGATTGTAATTGCATCATTTGATCTTTGGTTTTCATCAAATTTCCAAAGGAGTTCACATAAATTGTCATCCAATTGGATCGGTTTGTATTTGAGTTGTGATTTGTTTTCGTTAATTCATTTGATTGTGCTTGGACTTAATTTTGAGCACATCAGAACTGGATATTTTGAGATATACAAACTTGAGTTTTTTTTTTTTTTTTCTCATAATCCTATCAATCTATAGATTGTGGCGAGTGACGATATCAGGATTATTGTGTGTCATATCAACAAATTTGTATTAGGACTATCCTCTTGCTAGTACGTAATATCTAGTAAGGGTTTAGGGTTTTTATCTTGTTATTGTTATTTATTTAATTATCGAAATTATTTGTTGTGAATCATCAACTTAGTTTGCGATTGCTTGATTTTGCTTTAGATTAGGCACATCACCTATGTTGAGATGCTAGATAAGGCTAAATTCATTGAGCAAAGCAGAAAAAAAGGAAAGAGGAGTAATTAACTTGTAAGTCAAGGGTGACTTTAGGTAAGAGGCCGGCTTCCAGTGTAGCAGTTCAAGACAAAGGTAAGAGGCCCCAAAGATTTTAAAATAGGCCCTTAATTACTACAACTCCTCCTTTATAGATTTGACTAGTACCTTTAGCACTTCCCCAATAGCCCCTGTAGTTAAATGTACCATATGTTATGGATCCCATGAGCAAAGGAAATGTAAATGGGCAAAGGGTGCATGCTTTTCCTGTGGGAAGACATGTTATATAAGTAGAAATTGTATTAAGAGAGCCATTCCATTGGTGTTCTACCATGTGTGTAAGTAGACAGGACACAAGGTAGTCGACTGTACTTATAGTTAAGCAGAGAATTAAACAAACTTAGTTAGTAGGTGGTGAAACCTCTAACATGGGTGTAGGCTAGTAAACCTTAGGCAGGAGGCCCTAAATAATAGGTTTCAGCTAGAGTCTTTGCTTTATAACAACAACATTAGGATACCCTAGATGTAAACACTATAGTAGGTACGCTCCTAATACACTCTCATAGTGCTTATGTGCTTTTTGATACCGATGCTAGACATTCTTGTGTTAATACATTTATGCATATATGTGGTTTGAATGCTGAACATTTGGATGCTTCTTTAGATGTCAATACAATTTTGGGGGTTAAGAGAATTCTGACTCAAATATGTCATGATGTTAGTATAGAAGTAGAAGGCAGAGTGTTACTAGTTGATCTATTGGTGTTAGAAATGTTAGATTTTGATGTGATATTAGGAGTGATTTGGTTGTTAAAGTACTATGCCACCATAAACTATCATAGTATGGTGGTATGTTTTAGTGTCCTAGGTGAAGATCCTTTTTATTTTAAATTGAATGCTTAAAGACTAGAAGGACTGCCCACTTTTGAATTATGGGGCGAAAGTATGCTAGTAGTAGTAACTGTAGAGTCGAGTGAGATAGTAAGGTTGGAATAAGTACCCATAGTGAAGGAGTTCCTAGATGTCTTTCTAGATAGACAACCTAGATTACCCCCCATTATAGGAAATAGAGTTTAGCATCAACCTGGTACTAAGTAAAACATCAATTTTCATGACACCATATCGAATGGCGCCTTCAAAACTAGTAGAGCTAAAGACACAATTTCAAAAGTTGTAAAACAAAGAATTCATTAGGCTCAATGTATCTAAATGGGTTGCATTGGTTTTATTTGTTAGGAAGAAAGATAGCAGTATGTAAGTCTGCATAGATTATAGGGACTTAAACAGGGTCACCAATAAAAACAAGTATCATCTACCTAGAATTGATGATCTTTTTTATCAATTACAGGGAGCTTAGGTATTCTCAAAAGTTGACTTGAGATTGGGATATCACAAACTAAGGATTAAGGATATCTAGAAGACAACCTTCATGATCTAATATAGGCATTTTGAGTATTTGGTGATACCTTTTCGATTAGCTAATGTACCCATAGCTTTTATAGATTTGATGAATAGGGTGTTCAAGGACTTCTTAGATAAGTTTGTGATCGTCTTCATTGATGAAATCTTAATATACTTTAGGAGTAAGGAAGACATTAAAGAACATTTGAAGCTAGTGTTGGGTAGATTACAAGTTGAAAAGCTTTATGCTAAGTTTAAAAATTGCAAGTTTTGGCATGAATAGGCAACTTTCTAGGGTCATGTGGTAAATAAGGATGGGATTTCTGTGGACCCAGAAAAAGTAAGAGTAGTAGTGGATTGGTCTAGACTAAAGATAATGATAGCAGTTAAAAGCTTCTTAAGTTTTGTTGGCTATTACAGAAGATTTGTTGAAGGGTTTTCTAATATAATAGATCCTTTAACCTGATTGACACAAAAGCTATAAAATTTATCTAAGATTACAAATGTGAAGATAGTTTCTAGAAATTAAAACAAAAAGTTAGTGTCAACTTCAATATTGGCTTTACCCAAAAGTAAGGATGGGTTCACCATCTTTAGTGATGCATTAGTCTAGGTTTGGGATGTGTGTTAATGTAGGATGGCAGGGTAATAGCTTATGCATGATGACATTTGAAGTCATATGAAAGGAATTACCTAACTCATAACCTAGAGTTAGAAACAGTTGTGCTAGCGCTCAAGTTGTGGAGATACTATCTATATGGAGAAAAATGAAAAATCTTCACTGATTATAAGAGTTTAAAATACATTTTCACTTAGAAGGAGTTAAGTATACTCTAAAGGAGATGGTTGAAGTTAAGTAAAGATTATGACTTGGAAATCCGATACCATCCAGAAAGAGAAAATGTGGTAGCAGATGGTCCTAATAAACAGAAACAAGGTAATATTGCTACCTTGATTACATTTTAGTGGAACCTATTAGAGGACAAGCACAAGTTGGGTTTAGAGATAATAACATGAGATTTAGGAGTAAGATTAGCAAGTTTACATGTCCAACCCCCCTTAGTGGAGACCTAAAGAGTATACAATCCATCTTGGAAGCACTAAGATGTATAAAGACCTAAAGAGTCACTGTTGATGGAAGAACATGAAACAGGAGATAGACGAGTATGTAACGAAGTACCTAACTTGTCAGCAAATCCGAATTAGACATTAGAGGATAGCTGGAGAATTGCAGCCCTTCCCATTACTTGAGTGGAAATGGGAACATATGACGATGGATTTCATTTCAACCCTCTCGAGAACTAAAGAGAAACAAGATGCAATGTGGGTACTAATAGATTGATTAATTAAGTTTGCTCACTTCTTGCCTATCAATATGGGATACAAACTGGAGATTGGCCAAAATGTATATACAAGAGATAGTAAGGTTTATAAGAGTACCAGTAAAAATAACCTTTGATAGAGATACATGGTTTGTAAGTAGGTTTTGGAATAGCTTACATAAAGCTTTAGGTATAAAACTGCAATTCAATACTACTTTCCATCCCCCAATAGATAGATAATTTGAGAGGACCGTCCAAATCTTAAAGGATCTACTTAGAGCCTATGCGTTGGACTTTGGAGTTATGAAAAGGTCACACATTGATCAATCTGACCTTTCTTTCTTTTCTTTTCTTTCTTTTCTTTTTTTTTTTTTGGCACTACAACAACCCTAAAGTAAGGAAACCATAGGAGAAGAAGATGATTGCTATCACCTTGCGATCCAACAAAGTTACACATGGTAAGTAAATTAATCAATGATTCTTGATCATTATCTACTTGCATGTAATATGATTGATGATTGAATCCCTAGAATTTTGCTATAGAACGAATTGTAGCAAATCTCTACAAGTAAGTGGTTCCATTTGAGATCATTATCTACTTGTAGAGATTTGCTCCAAATGGTACACACATGTGTACCTACTTGTGTTGTTT
The DNA here is from genome assembly GCA_037954665.1 of Laguncularia racemosa. Taxonomy (NCBI): domain Eukaryota; kingdom Viridiplantae; phylum Streptophyta; class Magnoliopsida; order Myrtales; family Combretaceae; genus Laguncularia; species Laguncularia racemosa. The sequence continues at coordinate 5,748,263 of JBBMOL010000011.1, forward strand.
AGAGAAGAAAAGAACAAGTTAGGAAGTTCATGGCAAGAAATATGCCCATGTACCTACCCATGTAACTATATACGGCCAAGCACATGCCCATATACTTGGGTATATAGAATGATGAAAGTGTACAAAAAAAGTATACAGCCGTGTTCCCTACCATGCTCATGTACATGGCTTAATGCACGGTCATGTACTTTGAAAACCCTTGTTATTCGATTTCTTTTCTTATTAATAAAATTTTGTTAACTCTAAACAACTAGTACGACTCAAGAAACTCTACCAAAGTAAAGGAAATGATCCAATAACTACTAAATAATCAAATTGGTTAACTTAGATGATACTTTAAACCATTACTAAGATTGATTGTTTTATACTTTGATGGATTTCATTGTAATTGCTAGGTAAGGACAAATCGGGTTTAAGACCACTCTTTTAAGTATGTGACTACCCTGTTTGTGGTTTGCATTTGATAGCATAGTATTAAAATATACTTAAATGATATTTGGCTAAGAATTGGTTGTTGCTTATGCTTAGCTCCGCCTAGGGGCCTATGGTGGCAGATCCCTAGGGGGCATCCTGATGATCTTTATGTGATGTTGTCTTTAGTGAAGTCTTATATTGAAATGATCTGGGTAGATTTAAGGACTCATGGGTGTTGGTTTTATAGTGGGAGTTCCCAACACCATATATATACATATGGGGTCATGAGTACCCTTTTGCTGTTTTGAGGACTAAATGAGATAATAACCTACTATTTAAAAGCTTTGTTGTTTCATTGATGTATGTAGTTTAAGTTATACTTAATCATGTGCATGTGTCTGTAGGTTACACGTATTGGGCATTAGCTCACCCTTCGAGGATTTTTTTTTTTAGTTGTAGGTACAGAGGGTTACACGTCATACAACGAGGACCTAGGGATATACATGTGAGATGGAGATGATATAGAGTATTTTTACTATTATGATGATTAGGTGAAAATTAACATTTGGAGTCTTTGAGCATTATTGGAAGTTAGTTTAATTACGGAGGATTAGAGTATTGAGAATTGTTTGGTATTTAGATTATTTTATATGGATGTATCAAGATAAATTGAAGAAGTCCATGGTTTGTAAATGAGATTCAATCGAACTACTTATTCTGAATGTTAGATGTTTATCTTGATTGTGGATAACAAGTATTGAAGATTATATAAGATTAGAGTGTTTAAGAGTTTTAACGTGTCTTTACCTTGAAAGGACATGTTATGGGTTGTGGCATTCCGAATTCCGAGGTATTACAACTTATATTTTGAAGTTAAATGCCATAATCTTATGTAATAAATTATGAGTTATTGGTAACATATTTCTCTAGCGATTTGTAATCAAAATTTACAATTCCTTGTCTTCATGGATTTCATAAATATTTAAAGATTATTTTCATTTATTCTTGCTTATGTTTTAGCTATATTTAGTTTTGAATGAAATTAAAAAAAGTTTATTATCTGAAAATTTTATTATAATTTCCTATACTTTCTAAGTCTTTAAGTTCAAAATTTATTATGTGAAAAATAATTTCTCCAAATGGGATGTGTAAAATACCTAGTAAGATAACTCTATTGCACCACACTTACGCAAAGTCATGCCAAATACATGTACAACTTCATTTAACTAAATGCAAAAGACAATTTATTTGTTTTATATTTTAGACATGGTAAATGTCATAGTCATGGCATCTTAAGATTTAGAGCAACTGAAACTTCAACATACACATGTCAAATCCTAAATGACACAAATTTTGTGAATGATCATTTAGTCCACAATGGCACTACAACATTTAAAGGGAATGATTTAGGTCCATTCTGTTGTTAGTCATCATAGTCTTCTCATATTAAGTTCACCACCCTTATTATGCCATTAGGAGCATAGCTATACACAATGTTCAAATTAGTATCCCATTTCAACTTCATTCTTGCTCAAATGGCCTATATTAGCCACACTTTCCTCATATTGATGACCTCTTGAGTAATGAATCGGGACAAAAGTTCATAACAAAGGTCACATCATCTAAAAAAATTGTCCTTTCCAAGGCTACAAAACTAAACCCATGTTTATCTATCTATAGATCTTGCCCTAAGACAACCACACTTATCATATGCATTTATTGGGTCAATACTTATTAAATTCATTATAACTAACCTACACAAGACAATAGTTCTACTCATGCCTTTCGCTTTGGCTCCTTTTTACTCCTCGAATAGTTATTCTAGACCTAGGAAATGGTTGGATTGACCTGAGAAAACTAGTCTAACTCGGCCTACCTTGGTCGATTTAACTTGGCCAAGGACTTACCAAAAAAGAAGAAAATAGGAAAAGGAGAAAAAAGAGAAAAACATGAAAGGAAATTAAAGAAAAAGTGAAGATGTGAGTCACATCTAAATAAAAGAAAAAAAAGGAAAAAAAAAACAATTTGGGAAAGAGAAAAAAAAAATTAAGTGAAAGAAAAAAATGAAGGGCAATCAAAGGTTTTGAACCTACTTGTGAACCGCCAACTCACCTTATTTTAGCCCATGAATCAGTGATTCATGAGTCAACTTGACCCTTTCTCGAGTCTAAGTCATTCTATAAATTGATCCATAGCTCTTATTTGTTGTTATAATTTGTTCTCAAATAAAACTTGATTTATTCTTTTAATTGTTCCAAGGTTCTAAACAAACTGTTATTTTTATTTAAATTATGGTGTTATGTATTCCTACAAGCTACAACTAAATTAATTAAAAACTAAAGGTAGTTAATTGAGATGCCAAGCGAATTGATTCAGTAGACCGAAATACAACATGATCGACCTATTTAGTGATTAGATGAATTGAATCCGAAAGTAACTAATGCCGATTTATCTGTCCTAAATATTTTTCTAAATCTAAAACTTAAGACTTTAATTTAGGGTTTTATAATATGTTTCTGACGATACTCGCTGTTAAGTCTCTCTTTTACTCAAGTACTTCTATGGTTTTAAATCCTAAAGAAGTTTTATGCAAATTATACATGATGTATTTCATAGTTTATCGTTGAGAAAATTCATTGGTGATTCATCAGCAGTAATGTCGGACTTGAAGAGAATTTGACCTGTGGGAGCGACCCAATAAAACTTTAGACAAAGCAGTTCGACCATTGAGGAATAAGAGCTTGAAATATGTAAAAGTTCACTGAGGTTGCCACACTGAGGTAGAAGCAACGTGGGAGACAGCAGATTTAATGCAAGCGTAACACCCTGAGATATTTAAAGAACGATAGTGACCAAGTTGTGACTAATTTAGATAATTTTAGAAGGAAATAAAAGTGTGTTGTGCTATTGTTAGTTATGTACTGTGTTTTGCTTAGAGTACAGTAGTTTCAAGGATGAAACTATTTTTAAAAGGGGTGGGATGTGATATCCTGACTCTTCTTCGAGCTACTAAATGTGAGGCTTATAATAAATGTTCTTTGTTTTAATTTAAATTTTACATTGAGACTACAAAAAGTTATATGAAACAACACTGTAAAGCTTATTTTTCAAAATAAAGTTTGTAAAAATATCAATATAGTGTGCTAATGATCTAAGACTCAAAGTTCGAATTCCAAAATACCAACAAAAAAAAAAAAAGAAGAAGCTAAAGATAGATTACCTAACTTATTTAATCATTATATTTACTGTATGTTCACTTAAATGGAATGATTATTCCAATCATCCTTTATTCGATGTAAAGTTGTTATTAAGGTATTTAGTTTACCAAATAGTAATTCTTAATAAATTTCTATCACTTAAAACATTAAACAGCAATTCATGTTTCTAACCCATAAATTATTTTTCAATGATCAATTTACTATCTTTGTTATAAATGTCCTATCCTTGTAAATTATGTATAATCTATATTAGTTATAAAAAGTGAAGAAGCATATGGATTTAAGTGGTATAATGGATAATTTAATTTTTTTTCTATCTTATTTATTATTTGTTTTTATGTTAACTATATAAAATAATAGATATATAATAGTTATTATATATTTATTCAATTTTTACTTAATTGCGATTCAATCCACCTTTGTTCAATTTGGTAAAGTCAATAGGATATTAAATAAAAATGCGCGTAATGAGAATAAAAACTCATTAATGGCACATGATAAATTATCTATGTACAGATGTATTTTGGTAATTGCCAAATATAGGTAAAAGTCACCTCTAAAAATTGGATATGAAATAAACCACAATCCTTTTGCATGAAATTGAACATATGAACTAAAATGTCAAGGCATGCATGATTTGAGAAGCTCAAGGTATGCATGCATAACAGATAAGCTCGTTCATATCGAATATAAACTAAATAAGTTGAGTGGTTTGAATCGGTTTGACTCTTGAGTTGATTTGGTTTGATGTTTTAAATAGTTTTAATCTATAGTATGTAAGATAGAGTTATATTTATTATTTTTTTCTATGTTTCATTATGAAAGACTTTATGTTTTAAGGTAATTGTTACAAATGGTGGAATGATTTGAATTCAAAGTTGTGTCTTTATTGTGTACTAAATTATGAGTTTTGTACAAAACCTTTCTAACGATTTGTATTTAATGTTTATCATGGTTTATCATCATGGTTTTTATAATGATTTGAAGAATTAAGTCAATTTTGGCACATTTTTAGCTGTATATATTTAGTTCTATTTGACGATCCTTTAAGCTTTTACGATCACATGAATGGCCCAAGCTTTGTAATTTGCAAACTTACCTTCTGTTAGTGGTATGGGTCATGTAACTTCCATAACCGTTGGTTATAACATGACGACTAATTTTAAATTGAATCTAACATAAATCCAAAAGGACAATGAATATGACTTTTGTCTGGAATTATGCATTTTGTTCAAGTTTTAATTAGGCGAAAAGCCGAATGTGGTAATAATAATGCACCGTGTAAGCATCTTAAAACTATTGTATCATTAAAGGGAATGGGATTTGTTATATGCTTTAAAAAACTACGTCACCTATACATTAATGAAGAAGGGATAAAGATATGGAAGTTATAATTATCAAACTGGAATGGAAAGTACAATAAATATTTGAAACGGTTTTATAGAGACATATATCTGCTATTCATTAATAGGTGATAATTATTACATAAACAAATTGCATTCTGTTGCCTGATAGTTGGAAAATAACCTGGTAAGTACGAACAACAGGTTACATCCATGGCCACGTAGCGCATGTTCTCAACATTTACGATGATTGAAAACGTTAGATCTTTTCACGTTCATGGAAAGGACAACTCATCAATACCACTAATGAAAACCTCAACGACTTTTGTACATACACCTGGTCAACGACCGACCAAGTAGCTCTGAAACCTCAATAAAAGCTAATCACCGGACCAAAGAACAAAAATCGATTAAAACGCATCAGTTACCATGAATACAAAGAGCCAGCTATTATTGCATGTCCTGTTTTATTTTCTCTTCAAGAAAGTTCGTACTACCTCGGACATTTTAACGAAAAACCAATCACTTAAGGACGGTGATGTCTTGGTGTCTAAAGGAGGAAACTTCGCTCTTGGATTCTTCAGTCCAAGTAACTCACGCAATCACCGTTATGTAGGAATTTGGTACAATAAAGTTACGGAGCAGACAGTTGTTTGGGTTGCTAATCGAAACAGGCCCATAAATGATTCCTCCGGGATTCTGTCCCTAAATCCTAGGGGAGATTTAGTCGTTGGTGTTCAAAATCAAACTGCAGCGGTTTGGTCGACCAATATCACATCCTCATTGGTGAATGGTATTTTTGGTCAGTTATTGGATACAGGTAACTTTGTTGTTACAAATACGTTAAGCAGCAAAATTTTATGGCAAAGTTTTGATTACCCTACAGATACCGTGCTCCCTTTTATGAAATTGGGTTTGGACCGACGGTCCGGTTTGAACCGGTTCGTAACATCTTGGAAGTCCCAAGATGATCCGAAAGTTGGTAATTGCTCACTTGGGATTGATCCGATCGGGTACCCTCAATTGTTCTTGTATCAAGGCGGTGATCCGCTTTGGCGGGGTGGACCATGGATTGGTGATCGATGGAACGGAGTACCTGAAATGATCAGGAGATTTATTTTCAATTCTAGTTTCATAAATAATGATGATGAGGTTTCTATAACTTGGGGTATTCTCAATACATCCATTTTCTCAAGAATGGTTGTGGATGAAGGAGGATTTATACAAAGATCAACATGGCATGGTCCGGACAAATGGGTCCAATTTTGGTCTGTCCCTAAAGAGCAATGTGACTATTATAAAATATGCGGTCCAAATGGTAAGTGTGACCCGTATACTGGCAAAGATGAGTGCACATGCCTACCCGGATTTGAACCGGCATCACCAGGCGATTGGTATTTGCGCGACAATTCGGGTGGGTGCAAAAGGAGGCAAGGATCATCCACGTGTCGTAGTGGGGAAGGTTTCGTGAAAGTGGCTCATGTCAAAGTTCCGGATACATCGAAAACACAAGTGAACATGGAGTTGAACTTGAAAGAATGTGAGCACAGGTGTCTGGCAAATTGTTCTTGCGTAGCTTATGCTAATGCAAAAGAGACTGGTGGAGGATTTGGATGCCTAACATGGTATGGAGATTTATTGGATACTAGGACCTTTTTAACAACAGGGCAGGATTTGTATGTAAGAGTGGATGCTACCGATTTAGGTATGTTATATACTGTTTTTTCTTTATTTTTTTGTTAATAATTCTGTTGATTGATATTTTTGAAGCATTTGGTAAGTGTTTTAAAAAAAAAATTATGTTTTTTAATGTTAATTACATATAAAAAAATTATTTATTTGGCATATTAAGAGGTGCAACCGGGAGTCCATCAGCATAAATTCACTAATCTTTATTACTCATCATTATTTTTATTTAAATATAGCTCGTTTCTCAAAGAAGAATGGTCCACTTAGCAACAACGCTTTGGTGGCAATTATAATGGTTTCTATCATACTTTTCTCAAGCATTGCGTGCTGGCTATTTTTGAAGAAAAGAAAAGGTAATTTTCTTCTTTAAATTTGTTCCAAAAATTTTCATTTTTTAAATCATATAACTTTATAATTTTTTTTAAATCATTTATATTTGTTCAACCATATAATATTACATTACTCAGGGATTACTCGAAGACCGAAATATTTGGAGGACACTTCAATTTTTACAGAAGATGACTTTGATGAGAATGGAATGTTGAAGTCGGATGTTCCAGTCTTCGATCTGAGCACTATAGCTATTGCTACGGACAACTTCTCGGAGGCCAATAAGCTAGGGCAAGGTGGTTTTGGATCTGTGTACAAGGCATACTATTCTCTCCTTAATTTATTTACTTATACATATATATATATATATATCTGTTTTCATCAATATGCAAATTTTTTTCTAATTGCGTAGATTTAAAAAAAATGGTTTTGCTGACTAGTGACACTAACACACTTCATTAGTATACTTTATAAGAAAATTTACAATTTTAATATAAAAGATATTTTTTCAAAACATAGATGCGTGAATAGGGAGTTACGAGTTTTTTAAAAAGCATGCTTAACAGGTATCTTAAAACAGTCATTAGACAAAGTATATAATAGATTATAGAAGTATTTGATAGCAAAGGTAAATTATTAATATGTATTCTATTATTTTCATAGGGTGTGTTGGAGGATGGAAGGGAAATAGCGGTCAAAAGATTAGCAAAGTACTCTGGACAAGGAGTTGAAGAGTTTAAAAATGAAGTAATCCTGTTTGCCAAACTACAGCATAGGAATCTTGTGAAAATTTTAGGTTGGTGTACTAAAGATGGCGAAAAGATGTTGATATACGAATACTTACCAAATAAAAGCTTGGACTCGTATATCTTTGGTACGTGACTTTCTTTCTATTTTTCTCTATTTTCTTTTTTTAGTTTTTCTCATTAAAAAAAAAAAGCAATTTATTGCACTCACAATTTTTTGTTAGATGTATATTTGTAAGTATGGATGCGATTGGGTAAATTATTATAAGATATTTAATCTGTTTAACCCAATAAAAGTCTTATAAGGTGTAGGGTTTTATCAAGTTTTGAGATATTATACAAAACCCTATAAGGTTTACGATTGAATATTGAAACTTTAAGAAAATAATAATAATGGGAAATTCGACTTGATAAAAAAATAATATATTAATAGTAATATTTGTTCTTAACTTACATAACATGTATGCTTCACATTAGTTCTACACTATATAACGTATTTAATTTTCAAATTTTATTTATGTGTAAATTAATAAGTATAACCTTAACTCTACCTAACTATTTTTTATTCTAGTTTCTTCTAATCTTGTACGAAATTTATGAAAACTTGATCTTGCTCCTATAGGTTTATGATTCTATAAGGTCAAGTTTTAATAAAATGAGTAAAAATTTGGGTTTTTATAAGGTTTTGGGAAACATTAATCCTATAGGGATGAGTAAAGATTTTATAAAGCCCATACTAAATCTGTCATGATTGTATCCCTATTTGTAGATATAAAAGTTCAAAGATTAAATGGTAACAATTGATGATCACGATCAAAATTGACAAATAAATTTTAAAAAAATAACTTTAAAAGATTCAAACCCCTTTACCAATTGTAGCATCTAGGCCTTTTCTTAATCTCCTCATAAGGTGCCAAAGTCAACTTTCATGCAAGTGTACGAGTGATTAATCATTGCAATATTCTTTTGAGCTAAGTGGACCAAAGTTAATATAAACAAATTAAATCAAAAAAGGAGAAAAACTAGATAAAAGAATACAAAATAAACATAGAAAATAACTAACACAAAGAAGTCAAAGAAGCAGGTGTGGATATGAATTCTTTTGAAGCAGGCAATATGACCAGTAGGAAGAGTGTATTTAATAACATTTTTCGGTTTCATTTTTCTAAAATATTTCCGTAATAAAAACTATAAGATTTTCAGAAATTATTGCATGAATCTGAAGAGGTTATAGTGACGATGACAATAAAAGGTGGCAACTAAAGGCCAATTACGATTGTCAACCAGTATGAAAAATGTTTATGGAAAATAAAGATAATGATTACTTGTATACTATATGTTGGCTACAGTCATTGTTTTCCACTGCTACTAACCACTGAAAAGACAATAGTATATACTGCTTGCAATTGGGATTATTTTGACAAACATTTTACAATTGCGAAGTTTTGATTATAACAAATATTAAAGAAAATCTAAATAATATTTTCAGTGAAAAATACAACCTTAACCTCTCTCAGTTCTTTTATTTTCTTTCTTAAGTAGAAAAGTAAGTTTAATATGATTCCTAATTTGGCCTAGATGAGACAAAGTGTTTGATGCTGGATTGGAAAACACGCTTCAAAATTGCTTCAGGAGTGGCTCGAGGGCTTCTATATCTGCATCAAGACTCTAGATTGAGAATCATACACAGGGATTTAAAAGCTAGTAATGTGCTGTTAGATGATGCATTGAATCCTAAAATTGCAGATTTTGGTATGGCCAGAATATGTGGAGGTGATCAAATTGCAGGAAACACAAATCGAGTCGTTGGAACTTAGTAAGAACTGTGAATATATATATAGAAATGTGCTTGTGCATTCATATACATAAATTAGGATATAGATATAATATTATCAAGGCTAATCCTCATGATATATGAGATATTAATAGCATGAATAGAGCTAATCAAGGAAAAAAATTCAAAGTGATTATAACTTCTGACAAATTCAAAAATAGCAATTACAATTATGGGACATTGATCAACACGATCTTATTGAGTATAATAGCATGATATATGTTTTGGGATAAATTGCAAATAAATTTCTTTTAATTATTGATTAAATATAATAAATTCTTTGAACTTTTAAAGTATAATTTCGCCTTCTCATAACATTTAAAAATATAAACAAAAGCCCATGGTTCTTTAGGCAAGAGTAAGGAGAATCCAGCTATGATTTGGTGATCTAGTTGCATATTTTACAAAATAATCAGAAGGTGAAGCTATATTTTGAATGTATTTAGCCAAGTGTATCTAATAAATAGTTTAGGAGATTTATTTGAAGATTTTCAAAAAAAAATCTGAAGAAATTAATTATTCATATTAATCCACATTTAACTAATAGTTTACAATTATCCTAATGAAAATGTCTGATAATAATAACCACGTAGACTCTGCTTGTATATTACTTGTATGATTTTTGTTGAGAAAATCAATTAATAAACTTATTTACCTTTATATATTTGTCTTATATTACAGTGGTTACATGTCACCAGAGTATGCAATGGCAGGTGAATTTTCAATAAAGTCGGATGTATACAGCTTCGGAGTACTGCTACTAGAGATAATATCCGGCAAAAAGAACGGTACCCATTTTGAAGAGAGTTCTTCCTCTAGTATAGTTGGCCACGTAAGTTTGCCTAAACTTTCAATATCATATGTAACATTAATCTCGTTCTTTACATTCTCAGCCAAAGATGCAATTTTAAACGGTGAAAGCTGAGATTTAAAAAAAAAAAAAAAACTGAATGGGGTCTAGATATATATAAAAAATCAACTAAGTTTTTACGGTTTTAAATTGATTATTTAAGTTTTATATATTTGTCTTCCTACGGTAAATAAGCCCTTTTGTTGGTGCTTTTGCATGTCTATAAGCAATTTTGTATTATATTAGCAATTAGCATGTCCAGGCTTATGGATGCCACGTTTCAGCGTATTTTAATTTAAAATTATGCATGAAAATATTGATGAAAGAATTGATGTGGTTAGCTAAAACAAATATTGAGTATTATTTAAATAACTTAATTGAAATATAAATGGATTATAGATAATATCCTCTTTCCTATCTTGTGAAAGTAGATTTTATAAGTTTAAAATAAAAACATCTAATAGCTATAAAGAAATATGCATGATGATCTTTTAGTATTTAGGAGCTAATAGGTTCTAGTGATATTTCTAATAAAATTCCAACACATTTTCCAATAAAATCATGCACATAAGGATGCAACTAGGATGGGTTCAAGACGGGTTTTATAAAGCCTTAACCCGTCCCTATAGAGTTTAACATTTCTCAAAACCCAACTCTATAAAGTCATGAACCCTATAGGAGCGAGTTGGGTTTTTGTAGATTTAATATGAGATAAGGAGAAATTATAATAAAAGTAGTTAGATAAGGTTAAGGTTGTACTTACTGACTTATATATAAATAAAAATTTAAAATTAAATGTGTTTTGTAGTATAAAATTAGTATAGAGCGTATGTATTATGTAGGTTAAGAACAAATATTATTATTAATATATTATTTTTTATTGGGTCAAGAATCCGATTTTTTTTTTTTTAAATCCTAAAACCTAACTATAAATTACATTGGGTTTTGAATTGTGTTCCAAAACTCGATAAAAAACCTATAAGGTTTTCAAGTTAAATGGGCTAAATACCCTATAACAACCCATTCAATTGCATCCCCACATTCATTAGAACTATGAAAAGAAAAGAAACTTAATTTGACATGTTACAAAAAATATTTGTCTATCTTGCCAGGGTATACCAAACTCATACCCATACGCTTAATTTCAATTTCTTAATGAATTTTTGCTTAAGATTCTACTTGAGCATTGGCATAGTACTATCTTTGAACTTCAACAATTGGTACTGTAATGCCATAGCTTAATGATAGTTTAGGAATAAGCCTATATATGACTAATGGATTTTTATATTAATTTAGCTTAATAGTTTCTATCAAGTATTAACCGGATATTCGCTACTTTGTCTTTATAAACCATTATTACTTATATCCCACAACTGATCATGTGGGACTTACTATCACTTACAATCTTTATTGTATACTTCAAACACTTAATGGTATCACAATATCCCTCCTATGAATGTGTGATGACTTTGTCGTGTCACATTACAACTAAGCCTTGATTTCCCCACCCCTACCTCTTAGATATACAGCTTATTCTTACCTCCATCTCACTTAAATGATTTGTCAACCAAGAAGTATATTAAGAGTAGCTCCTAGCCTCATGACACTCCCCACCCTCATTAGATGGCCTCTTAGAGTTAGGATGCTACAAGTTTAGTAGCTTCCATATTGATTCATCCATAAATTTTCCATATAATGGCAGTGTTTGATTAATGGAATAGCTTTCCTTAATCCTCCTTCATGTTTTTATACTCTACTTATGAGATCCCAATCCACAATCAATCCATCGAGTAGACCACCTAAACCTAAGCCTAGCCAAACCACCTTACTACAACTTGTAGACACAAGCAACTTAAACCATGATACCACATCAACCCCTACTAAATCACTTGACTACAACCACTAGACCTATGCAACATGAACCACCTAACCATCAAGCTAAACTAGTTAACTATGACCATTGAATCCTTTAACTTAAACCACCTAACCATATTAAACTTCTTCAAACCATGCTAATTACATTGACTCCCTACAAAACAACACAATCGTAACCATTAAATCAAACAACTCAAACCACCTAACCACATCAAACTCCCATAAACTACCTTAATAGACTTTTGTTGAGCTGCCTCGACCCATCTCAATAGACACAAGTCATAGACCGGCATAAACCCAAGTTACATTTAAGTTGAGCTAATGAACCTAACTTGGACTATACTTAAGTAAATATCTCTATGTCATGCAAATCGGTCACTCTTAGGTTAACCTTCTTAAAACCAGTGATAACCATAGGCAATCTAAAATGCCACTAGTGATCCAAGTGAAAGAATGAGTAGTTCATTGGAAAGTAAAGTTATGGTGATTTGGTCGTATACATTGAGCTAACTAAGGTGTGTGGTCTATTTATAAAACTTCTCTTTATATAGGTAATTGTCGCTAGACATTTTAAGATTTACTAAAGGTTTCATTTGTATTCTTTTTCATGATTATGAGTTTCATGATGTAAAAGACATTTGTCTTGAAATTTCCCTATGATTATTGACTGTTTAACCTCTTTAATCCTTACGTCTTTATCAATCATTACCAATTTGTCTTGAAATTATCAATCATTACTATTAACCTCTTTAAACCAAAGAAATTGATTTATCACAAGCATAATCAACACAATAAATAAATATCGAGAAACTTTAGTGATTTATCAAAAATCTTACAATTTAAATACATAACTATATCTTTATTGTATATTTTAGGAATTCTTGTCATGGTAAGGGATCTTATAATACCAAGTATAGTCCAGTCATGCATTTCTTAACCTATTTGATAAGCTATAATTGAATATTGAAACTAACATAAACCTAAGGTTAGTAATTTCCAATCTTTACATCATCTGTCTTTTACTTTTGTGTCCTAGGTGTGGGATCTATGGGGTGAAGGAAAATGCTTGGATGTAGTCAAGAAATCAATAGTGGATGGCTCAAATGTTGAACATGAGGTTTGTAGATGCATCCAAATTGCACTCTTGTGTGTACAAGAATTCGCCATAGATAGACCAACGATGTCTGAAGTCGTGTTCATGATGTGTAATGATGTGATTCTTTCACCCCCAAAGAAGCCTGCATTCGTGCACAAGAAGAATAACTACCAAGAAGGACAAGCATTCTCCACAAGTGAAGCAGCTAGCTCTCATAATGATGTATCAATTACCATGGTTGAACCTCGTTAATATCTTAGTCTTATAAGAGGACCATAATATTAGTACTGTAAATCTAGACTAGATAAAAGCATATACAATATTTAACTGTTTGTTATAACATGACTACTACTTAATATTAAACTTAATAAAAATAAAAAAAGGACAATGAGTATGACTTTTGTATATGATTAATGCATTTTTTTTAAGTTTTAATTCCTGATTAGGAATGTTTATTTTGTTCCCCCTTTCTTTTAGGTGCTTTATTAGCTTGGTGTTCTCGTAACTAGAGCTAATAGATACAAAAGTTATGGGGTAAGTGCACAATTGAAAAAATTAAGATGTAGTATGTAATTTTTATAGTTTAGTGGTCGGTGTATTTTACCTAAAAAAATAATGGTAAACTCACAATTATACTAAAGGGGAAGGAAGAATTTTTTATTTTTTTTTTTAAAGAAAGGATAAAATCATAGAGAAAATAAAATAATATAATATATTCTTTTCTTGAAATTTTTCAAACTACTTTAAGGAGGAAAAAAAAAGTCAAGAGTAAACATAGGAAAGGATTAGGGTTGAACCGGAAAACTAGCCTACCTTGGCTAGTTCGACCCAGCTAAAGACCTGCTGGTTCTACGAGTCCATGGTGGTTTAGGCATGGAAACCCACCAAATCGGTGGGTTAACTTGCTTAAGAAAAAGGAAAAGAAAAAAAAAGTGAAGATATAAGTGACATCTAAGTAAAAAAAAAAAAAAGCTAGAAAAAGGAAAAAAAATTGTTTAAGTGAAAATAAAAAAAAAAGAAAAGAAAAAAATGAATAGCCTATTCACATGAATTGGCCTGGCCCTAGAGTACCTTAGGTCAAGCTTGATTTAACTATTTTTAACCCGTAAACTGATTGTAATGCCTCAGAACCTAAAGCGAGTACAACTCACCACGTGTCCTCACTAAATAACGATACACAAAGACTCAAAATTAGCTAGGCTCCACAATTAATGTCCAATCATCAAAGTCTTCAATAAAAGAGATCTTCACATATATGCATAAGATAAGATAAGGAGAAATTATAATAAAAAGTAGTTGGGTAATGTTAATTTCAATTTCTTAATGAATTTTTGCTTAAGATTCTACCTGAGCAGAGGCATAGTACTATCTCTAAACTTCAATAGTAAGTATTGTAATGCCATAGCTTAATGATGGTTTAGGAATAAGCCTAAAAATGACTAATGGATTTTTACATCAATTTAGCTTAATAGTTTCTATCAAGTATTGACTTGATGTTCACTACTTTATCTTTATAAACCATTATTACTTATATCCTACAATTGATCATGTAGGACTTACTATCACTTACAATCTTTATTGCCTACTTCAAACACCCGCCGTCAATGTGTGATGACTTTGTCATGTCACATTACAACTAAGCCTCAATTTCCCCACCCTTACCTCTTAGATATACAACTTATTCTTACCCCTACCCCTACTTCTTGGATATCAAGTATATTAAGAGTAGCCCCTTGCCTCAACCTAGCCTCATGACATTCCCCACCCTCATTAGATGGCATCTTAGAGTTACGATGCCACAAGTTTAGTAGATTCCATATTGATTCATCCTTAAATCATCCATATAATGGCAGTGTTTGGTTAATGGAATAGCTTTCCTTAATCTTCTTTCATGTTTTCATACTTTACATACAGATCCCAATCCACAATCAAGCCATTGACTAAACCACTTAAACCTAACCTCAGCTAAACCACCTTACTATGGCTTGCAAACACAAGTAACCTGAACCATGATTCCACATCAACCCCTACTAAATCACTTGACTACAACCATTGGACCTATGCAACATGAACCACTTAACCATCAAACTCATGAGACTTAAACTATTTAACCACATCAAATCCTCACTAAACTACATGATGATGACCATTAAATCCTTCAACTTAAACCACTTGACCATATTGAACTCCCTGAAGCCACGTTAACTACATTGAATCCCTATAAAACAACACAACCATAACCATTGAATCTAGCAACTCAAATTAACTAACCACATCAAACTCCTATAAACTACCTTAATAGATTTATGTCGAGCCACCTCAAACCACCTCAATAGACCCAAGTCATAAACCTACATAAACCTAAGTAACATTTAAGTTGAGCTAATGAAACTAAGTTGGACCACACTTGAGTAAATATCTCTAAGTCATGCAAACCCAATCACTCTTAGGTTAACCCTCCTAAAACCAATGATAACCATAGGCAATCTACAACACCACTAGTGATCCAAGTGAAAGAATGAATAGTTCATTGGAAAGTAAAGTTATGGTTGTTTAGTTGTATATAATGAGCTAACTGCGGTGTGTGGTCTGTTTATAAAACTTCTCTTTACATAGGTAATTGTCACTGTGACAATTTAAGATTTACTAAAGGTTTCATTTGTAGTCTTTTTCATGATTATGAGTTTTATGATGTAAAAGACATTTGTCTTGAAATTTCCCTATAATTATTTACTGTTTAACCTCTTTAATCCTTACATTTTTATCAATCCTTACCAATTTTGATGAACTAGTTACTTGGATAAATATTTATCTCCTCAAACCAATGGGGTTGATTATCACAAGTATAATTGACATAATAAATAAATATTGTGAAACTTTAGTGATTTATCATAAATCTTACAATAAAAATACATAACTACATCTTTATTATATATTTTAGGAATTCTTGTCATGGTAAGGGATCTTATAATACTGAGTATAGTCCAGTCATGCATTTTTTAAGCTATTGGATAAGCTATAATTGAATATTGAGACTAACATAGACCTAGGATTAGTAATTTCCAATCTTTACATCATCCGTCTTTTCCTTTTATGTCCTAGGTGTGGGATTTATGGGGCGAAGGAAAATACTTGGATGTAGTCGAGAAATCAATAGCGCATGGTTTAAATGTTGAACATGAGATTTGTAGATGCATCCAAATTGGGCTCTTGTACATACAAGAATTTGCCATGGATAGAACAACAATGTATGATGTCGTGTTCATGATATGCAAGGATGTGATTCTTCCACCCCCAAAGAAGCCTGCATTCGTGCACAAGAGGAATAACTATCAAGAACGACAAGTTTTCTCCATAAGAGAAGGAGCTAGCTCTCATAATGATGTATCGATTACCATGGATAAACCTCGTTAATATCTTAGTTTTATAGGAGGACCATAATATGAGTATTGTAAATCCATACTTGATAAAATCATATACAATATTAAATTGTTTGTTATAACATGACTACTACTGAATATTGAACTTAATAAAAATAAAAAAGGATAATAGGTATGACTTTTGTATACATTTGATACATTTTGTTCAAGTTTTAATTCCCAATTGGGCATGTTTACTTTGCTCCCCTTTCTTTCAGGTGCTATATCAACTCAGTGTTCTTTTAACTAGAACTAATAAATATAAAGTTATAGTATTTCTAGTGTACAATTGAAAAAATTGAGATGTAGTATGTAATTTTTATAGTTTACTGGTCATCATAATACACCTAAAAAATAATGGTAAACTCACGATTACACTAAAGGGGATGGAAGAAATTATTATTCTTTTAAAAAAAAAAGAAAGAAAGGATAAAATCATAGAAATAATAAAATAATATATTCTTTTCTTGAAAATTTTCAAACTACTTTGAGGGGGAAAAAAAAAGTCAGATGCAAACATAGGAAAGGATTGGGTCAAATTGAAAAATCAACCCGCCTTAGCCGGTTTAACTCAACCAAGGACCCACTAATTCAGCGAGTCCATGGTGGTTCAGCTATGGAAACCCATCAAATTGGTAGGTCAACCTTTCTATAAAAAAAAGGAAAAGAAATAAAAAACATTAAAGAAAATAAAAGAAAAAAAGTGAAGATATGAGTCATGTGTAGGTAAAAAAGAAAAAAGAAAAAAAGCCTAGAAAAAAAAGAAAAAAATTGTTTAAGCAAAAAAAAAAAGGAAAAGAAAAAATGAATGGCCGATTCACATAAATTGGCTTAACCTTAGAGTACCCTAAGTCAAGCTTGATTCAACTATTTTTAACCCATAAATTGACAGTTTACGAATTGGATAAGAGTTGGTTCAAGTCCTTCCCCGTGTTAAGAGATGAGATCTACCTTGGTGCCCAATGCTCAAAAAATATATCCATGAGCAACATATGCATGGAGGTACACTAACGAAATAATAAGAATAGTCAATTTCTTATCCGGTGAAGCCAGCTATTCGTCATTTGATTACCTGCGTGCTAATGGACTATGTAAAGATCATGATAATGAGAGGCTACTTCAATGGGGAGGTAGCTCATGTTCACAACATTTTATGTTAATTGAAAACATCACATCTATCTAAACTCATGAAAAAAGGCAACTTATTTATTGTAAAGCTCTGAAACCCGGGACACCACAACTTGCCATGTGTCTTTACTAGGAAAAAACACGTTAAGGCTCTTAACTCAGCTGATATTCTGTAACTTGCAATACTTGGTATTCACAATTGGAATATTTCATCTGACAAAATTCATAATGCTTCTAATAAATCCTTTTATAAACCACCAAATTTTAGAAAGCAAATATTGATGCATCATCCTTAATCAAAGTCTTGAAATAGTTAAACTTCTAGAAATTTTCCACCCTATTATACTCCAATAGAATTCACCATTCAATACATGTAAAGAACTTTATGTTCTTTCTTCACTTAATCATCATAGTAATAATAGAAATCCATATTGCTCCCTTCCTACGCATATGAACCTAGGTCTTCGTCATAGTAAGTGTGTTTATCTATGCTTGTAGCTAAGGAAAAAAATGATCCCCGAGGGGTAAATTAATGCCCAATATGTATAACACATAAACACATACGCATGATTAAACATTTATTGAGTCACATGCATCAATGATGATATCAACAATCATACAACAAGTTATTAATTCGTTTAGTCCATAGAACAAGAAAGGGTTACCCATGATCCCACCAAACCATATATATACTTAATAAATAATACAGTGTTGAGAATTGTCACTATAGACCTTAACACTCATGAGTCCCTAATTTTACCCAGATCATTTCAATACATGAATCCACTAGGGATAGCATCACACAAAGATCATTGAGGTGCCCCTTAGGGATCTGCCACTACGAGTCCCTAGTCTAAGCCAAGCACAACCAACAAACAGCTTAATACAATCCATAATAAATTATTCCAATTCCTCAACTATCCTAACAATCACTAGTAACAACAAAGATTACATGAACTTGAAAAAGCGGTCTTACACACTACTTATCCTTGGCTAACAGCTAAACTTTAATATGTCAAAATGTAAAAAATTTATTCTTAGTACTAGTCTAGGTATCGTCTAAGTTACTTAATTCTGTTCACTTAATCATTATAGAATTGTTTCTCTTACTCTTTTGGAAATTTGAGGGTTACACTAGGTGTTTAAGTTGAATGAAAATTTGAATAAGGAGCAATAAATCAGGTAAAACAATTTTTCTAAGCACACGACCTTGCATTCGATCATGTACTTTGGCATGGTTGGGTATACGATCGTGTATTGTAGACATGTACCTTTCTGTGTATTTCCATAATTTGACACGCCTAAGTACATGGACATGTCCTTTGTCCATATACCTTTTTGTACACATTTGTATTTCTACATGAACATATACCTGACATTGTATTACACTATTCCATACAAATTGCTTTTGCTCTTCTTCAATTTATTCCTCAACCTAATTTCTATGATCTTAAGTCTAATTAGATCTTAAAGATTTGTTAATCTATTATGTTATATGGATTCTTATCTCAATATGTGATTCGAACCCTTAAATCGCTTAATTCCACGCTCATTTCATCTTGCTCCTTGTTTTGAATTATATCAATATGTCATAAAATTTGCTTTAATTTACAATTCCATCATCAGAAACAATATCTTGATTGTTAGAATCCCTTACCTAATGAAATTGAATTGGTCTTTCTAGGTGTTCGTTAAGTCACCTTATGAGTCTCTAAGAGCGTCCTTTTGATTACTATTACACAAATGAAAAAAATGGAAGCACTAGGTCAAATGGGCCTATATATCCTAACTAGGAATAGATCAAATTACCCCCCTATCTTTAGAATTTTACATGTTTGACCTTGGTATTAATTTTTAATAAATCTTAAATAATTTTTCATATAACTGTGTATTTGAATAAACCTTTGCAAACCCTAGTTACATTTAAGTAGAGCTATTGAGCCAAATGTGGACCATGCTTGAGTAAATATCTCTAAGTCATGCAAACCCAGTCACTCTTAGGTTAACCCTCTTAAAACTAGTGATAACCATAGGTAGTCTACAATGCCACTAGTGATCCAAGTGAAAGAATGAGTAGTTAATTGGAAAGTAATGTTATGGTGGTTTAGTTGTATACAGTGAGCTAACTGAGGTGTGTGGTCTATTTATAAAAGTTCTCTTTACATAAGTAATTCTCACTATGACATTTTAAGATTTACTAAAGGTTTTACGTGTAGTCTTTTTCATGATTATGAGTTTTATGATGTAAAAGACATTTGTCTTGAAATTTCCCTATGATTATTGAGTGTTTATCCTCTTTAATCCTTACGTCTTTATCAATCATTACCAATTTTGATGAACCAATTACTTGGATAAATATCTATCTCCACAAACCAAAGGAGTTGATTTATCACAAGTATAATCAACATAATAAATAAATATTGAGAAACTTCAATGATTTATTAGAAAAATTACAATTTAAATACATAACTACATCTTTATTATATATTTTAGGAATTCTCATAATGGTAAGGGATCTTATAATACCGAGTATAGTCCAATCATGCATTTCTTAAGCTATTTGATAAGCTATAATTGAGCATTGAAACTAACATAGACCAAGGATTAGTAATTTCCAATCTTTACATCATCTATCTTTTCTTGTGTCTCCTAGGTGTGGGATCTATGGAGCAAAGGAAAATGCTTGGATGTAGTCAAGAAATCAATAGTGGATGGCATAAATGTTGAACATGGGATTTATAGATGCATCCAAATTGGGCTCTTGTGCGTACAAGAATTTGCCATGAATAGACCAACGATGTCCAAAGCAGTGTTCATGAAATGTGTCGAGCCTAATTTGAATTTTTCCTTAATTTAACCTATATTAAACCTAACCTACTTAATATAAGTTACTTAACAATAAAATTAAAAAAAAAAACTATATTTTTAATTATTTAAAAAAATTGAAGTCACCACCAGTCTAAGTTGAAAAATAAATCAAGTTAAGGTTAATTAAGTGGATTAATTTTTAACAAGCTACTAGTCTATGAATTTTCCTAAAAAACTATTTTAGAAAAATATTAACTAGAAATTCTAGACTCGGGACTATATTATTAAAACATAAATGGTTACCACTTATTATTTTTCAAGAAAAAAAATTAAAAGGCTTTATTTAAATTCCTTTCATGATTATGTATAAGAATAATAACATTTTCATGCAAATAAGATACAAAGTAAGTCAATATAACATTAAAAATTATTTATCTATTTTTATGATGAATTTTCTCTTTATTATTATTATTATTATTTCTTTGAAAACTTAAATTAGAAAATAATTTTTTTACAATTTTTATGGTTGTCACATAGGTACCTACGTACCTATTAGTCCAAATCAAACAAACATAGTTATATTTTTTATCTTTATAAAACTTTAACTCGTTGACCAATTTTATTTAAAAAGAAGCGTTAGATTTATATTATTTAATCAAATTAATTTTTTATTAAAAAATTCTAAAAAACCTAGATTTTCAAGTGAAAACTTAAAATAAATCCTAAGAACACTTTGCTTGGAAACAACCATATTATTATATTTACCTTTTTTAAGGGAAAAAAAACTCTAAATGACAAAATACTAAGATAATAAATTTTGATAAAGACTTTTCTATGCCACTTTATTTATTTATTTTTTACATTAATAATTTTTTTTATTTTTTATTTGTATTTGTATTTTTAAATATTTTATTATTTAAGCCGTTCACCATCTAACAGTGGTATATACCACGGCAACTTAAGGTACATCTCGTTATCCACCATTTGTCTCTTTCTGGATGAGGTTATATCCTCTTATTTATTTTCTATATTCCTATATATATATATATATTCTTCCAAAGTCGCTACTCGTCTACTTATTCCATGAAAAATCGACATAGGACTCGAACTCTACATGTTGTCTATTCAGTCTCTTTTTATTGCCATTTCTTATTTTTATTTATATTCATTTACTTATTTATTATTATTATTATTATTTATTTAATTATATATATATATATTTTAAACAAACCATCTATCAGACATGTTGACAGTTTATTATAACGACTAAATTCATTATGTTAAATAAATAAATATACGGATCGACCAATTAAACTCATCAACACAGAGAGCAGTGAAGGCACATCTTACTCCACGAATCCATGCCAATTAATAATGACGAAAAAAAACCACGACTAGCCATGCCAATAAACCCATCATGCAAACACGGAGCCAAGCATGCTGTTTACGGTGGAACTACACATATACCATCAGACTAAACAAAATGCTACATTATTATTTCATTTTATTTTGTCTTTATTTACCTAAAAAACATGAACAGCAAGACTTACTTGCGCACACCATGAACCGATCGTAGGTCGAAGCAAAATCCCAAACAGTGGCTATCGTCGGAGTTTCCAAGGTCGCTGAGGAACGCTCCACTTCATGGACGATTATTATTGAACAGTAGCCAGAAAAAAAAAAAAAATCAAAGATGCCTAGCGGCAATAGTTTAGGTCGTGGTGCTTGCGTTGGTGGTAAGGTGGTTTGGTGAAGGTATATAGAGGGTGGGATGATGACGGTCACGGTGGTAGACAGTATTGCGGTGGTGGTGGCGGTGCGTTTTGGAAGCGGGGTTAAAAGTTCCATGGTTATTGGTGTTTGATTGGTTGTTTTTCTATGTGCAGTCCATCCCGATTTGTTCATCTTCACCTCTATTTATAGAGTATATATAAATTCAAATTTTTTACGAAAATCATAATATTTAAAACCCATTTTTTATCTCTTTGAAATTTAATTTTATTTTTTTCTTTTTTAATGCAAATCAATTATATAAAACAAATCTTTACATTGTAACTTGTTCATTCGCATCAAAAATTTGATAAAATCCATTCGGTTTTGGTTGAATTTAGGATGCAGTCGTCCCACATTTTTTCTTTTTTGTGCGTTTTGCTGGACAGGAGTTGAAGACAAGCATATGCATTGCACACGACTTGCTCCAACCAATTGGTGCGTGCCACGTGACATGCGTGAAGGAAGCCAAAAGAAGAATGGTACAATAGCGCTTAGTGAGAGACTTCGAACCAATGACCACGGACACCCAATGCATGGACTAAGAGGAGACACAAAACAACTGAATTGTTCATTTTCTTGCGTCTTAAGTGCAAGTGACTGGATCGAATTCCATATAACTAGAAGTGGCCTGAGCTTGACTCCAAGATTTTATTCTACACTTTTTAATTTTTATTTTTTCACATTTTTCATTTTTCTTGCCATTTTTATTTATTTTCATTTTTTTCCACACTCATTTTTATTATTTTTTATTTTTAATTAATTTTTTATTTTTTATTTATTTTAGTATTCGTAAACTTAACTTTATTTTAATGACAAATTAACCTAAAAAGAGCAAAAATTAGGTATCTATAATGTATAACGATGTGATTCTTCCACCCTCGAAGAAGCTTTCATTCATGCACAATAGGAATAACTATCAAGAACAACAAGCATTCTCCACAAGTGAAGGAGCTAGCTCTCATAATGATGTATCAATTACCATGGTTAAACCTCGTTAATACCTTGGTCTTACAAGAGGACCATAATATTAGTACTATAAATCTAGACTAGATAAAAGCATATAAAATATTAAACTATTTTTGATAGCATGACTACTACTCAATATTAAACTTAATAACAATTAAAAAAAAAGGATAATGAGTATGACTTTTGTATATAATTGATGCATTTTGTTCAAGTTTTAATTTTTGATTGGGCATGTTTACTTTGTTCCCCCTTTCTTTTAGGTGCTATATCAACTTGGTGTTCTTGTAACTAGAGCTCATAGATACAAAAGTTATAGTATTTCTAGGGCTAAGTGCACAATTGAAAAAATTGAGACATATTATGTAATTTTAATAGTTTAGTCATTAGTGTAATTTACCTAAAAATTAATGGTAGACTCACGATTATACTTAAGGGGACAGAAGAAATTTTTTTTTTTTTTAAAAAAAAAAAGAAAGGATAAAATCATAGATATAATAAAATAATATATTCTTTTCTTGAAATTTTTCAAACAACTTTGAGGAGAAAAAAAAAAGTCAAGTAAACGTAGGAAAGGATTTGGTAAAACCGGCCCACCTTTGCCAGCTCTACTCAGTCAAGGACCAAGTGGTTCAATGGGTCTACGATGGTTTAGCCATGGAAACCCACCGAATTGATGAGTTTACCTACCTAGAAAAAAAAGGGAAAAGAAAAAAAAAAGAAAAACATAAAAGTAATAAAAGAAAAAAAATGAAGATATAAGTCACATCTAGGTTAAAAAAAAGTTGAAAAAGGGAAAAAAAATTGTTTAAAAAAAAATAACTGCTAGTTCACATGAATCAGCCTAAACCTAAAGAACCCTAGATCAAGCTCATCTTACCCAGTCAACATGGCCAACAAACATTATAACATATATGTCCTTTTCTATGTTAGTTAGGTCCGGTTTCCTATAGCCTTCAATTTGACTTTAAAATTTGCTCTCTTGACAGTGAACTGTAAAAGGAAAAAAATAAATAATAATATTGAGAAGACATGGATCCATTGGCTATAGAAAGAAAACAATGGACAGTAACACAAGAAAGGTTACAATTGTATTAACAAATGATATAGATTGATTAATGGTAAATAAATACTAATAAAATTCTAACACAAAAAAATATAAATAATAGTTTTTTAAAAAATAACTACTATAAGAGTAGCTAAGATTGAGAGCTAACTAATCTATATGCTTTATCTCTATTTAAACCATGATATATTATTTGTAATTTACTTAGACTTGAGGGAACGTGTGAGCAAACCCTATTAGTATTTTGTAAAATGAAATTCAATACTTGACCTGTGCTATTTATATTTTTATTTGATCGATGGTTATATTTAACTATATTATGTGTATCTTTATGCCACATAGACTAGTATGACTTATTGGAGTTACTTTAAATAATGGTGCCTTACATGTTGTATCAAAGCTTCTAAGCAATAGTGATACCAATCTTGAGCTTCTATATAGTACATGACAAGCTATTATGATAAGAATACCACTTAGGGTGTAACACATTGACCCTTTACTAAACTGTCCACTTTACCCTTTACTTATTAGATGTTTACCAATTACTCAATCCTCTATGCGACTCTTAAAATTGCAATTTTTACAAGTTTTCATCCGTTACGGTCTTCATACTTCAATCCCAGCTAAAAGCACACAAGTCTTTACATCTTAATAACAATTTTCACTTACCTAAACAATATTTAGCAACACCTAACATAAATTTCATCATAATGAATATTAACTTGAAATTTTCGTTCTTCACTTTCACTTTATTCTAATTTGTGAAACTCTCAAGTATAGTGGGTCATTGAGTGATGCTGTAAGGTTTAAACTATGCCCTTTCTTCTTGGAAGATGAGCTGCAAAGTTGGTTCAATTTACTCTTAGCTTGTATGATTACAACATGGAATCAATTCATAGAAGAATTTTTAGAGATATTTTTTGCACTAGCCCATATTGCTAAGCTAAGAAACGACATACAATCTTACATGTTATACAATGGCGAGTCCTTATCTGAAACCATGGTTAGATTCAAAGGCTCATTAAGGAAATGTCCACATTGCAAGCTACCAATTTAGTTATATGTTCATACATTTTAAATAGTTTAGGAGTCTTTCTAAAATGATGATAGATAATATCTTAAGATTTGTTAATGTGTAGGTTGCTAGATCATACTTATGAACTGATTGAGGAAATGGCAATGAACTCTTATAATTGTCAAACTAAGAGCGCAACACAAAGAAGAGTTATTGAGGTGCTTGAGGTAGATGTAATCACACAGTTGAAAGCCTAGGTAACAACCATGACAACATCGGTAGAAAAGCTCAAATCTGCCTTGAGCTCAAATTTTAATCCTCTAGTTATCTGTGTCTCATGTGTAGCCAACATGGAAGCACATATTGAAATAAAACAAAGTACATAGACATGCCCTTGAGCTTTTAAAATCACATGAATATCCTTAGCTTTGTAAATTGCAAAGTTGCCTCTTATTGGTGGTATGGATCATGCAACTTTCATAACTTTTTTCTTTTTCTTTTTGGCCATAGATGTAATATTTCATTAATACTCAACTAGTATCCAAATGACAACAACCTGATGGCTTTAACACATTACAAGATAAACTATCAAAGTGGATAAACTTCTAAAGGACTAATGGGGGGTTACACCACCAATCCATAGAACATATTCTCTTTCTCACATTTGAAGTTAGCCAATCTGCCACCATATTGGCATTTCTATTTACTACACTAAATGATACAGAAGAAAAAAAAATACTTAGAAGAAGATAAACGAAGGGCGATATTGACAAAATCTATTGTGAACCACTTCACGTGGGCATGAGAACCACCATGTCTACCGACCATTATTTGTTTGTAATGTCTGTTACGGAACTTTAGCATCCATCTCAAGGACCACTTCATAACTGATTATAACATCAATATTAATCTTAATGGAAGTCAACAAGGACAAAAATATGACTTTTTTATGTAATTGATGCATTTTGTTCAAGTTTTGTTTATCGACTGGGCATGATTACTTTGCCCCATCTATTACCAAGGATAAATGGACAACTTATATAATTGAGACGTAGTATATAACTTTAAAAGTATACTGATATGATTGGTGTACTTTTATTTAAAACAATGGTAAACTATAATAAGAAATAGAAAAGGTAAAATCATGGAGATAATAAAATAATATATTGTTTTCTTCAAATTTTTTTAAGTAAATTACACAAATTTCCCCTATAAACTTTAGAAATCATTTGAATCCTTAACTTTCTTAAAAGTCGATATTTATATCACTTAAAAATCGATATGATAGTTGTCATATAAATTTGGCGCAACGGTTGCATTCAATTAAATAAAATTTACTTTCAACTTTGTTTTTTCTACTTAATGATATTAAATTTTATTTGTCACAAAATTATAATAAAATAAATTAATTCTCTTAAGTTATTATTTATTTCTTAAGTAATTTTTTATATAAATAATTCTAATATTGACTTACAAGTTTGACCTCCAGTTGCATGATTCTGTTTTTGCTCTTGGTGCAACTTATAGAAATTTTCAATTAGAAGTGTTTGCTAGAAACTAAAATGGAGTGAAATGCATGAGAAACTAAAACCTAATATGCAAGAATGAGTTTTTAGTTTTAACATGCACGTGTACAAGGTTAACAACCGATCGAACTTCCCAACATAGTTAGCTACTCACCCTAGGCGTTCGACGAATTGCCTGAGTCAGTATGTGCTGGCTGTGGCTGAGGCATGCCCACAAACTTCTTTTTCTCTTTTTTTTTTTTAATCTTTTGATCCGATTTTATTTTATTATTCGTTCCATCCTACTTTTCTTTTAATTTTTTTATTTTATGAATTTTGAAGTATTTTATAAATACTATTTAATTAAATATATTTTGTTAAATATCATATCGGTACTAAGTTAGATAAATTTGCATGTTAATCACTACCTCAACTTTTTAAGAAAAATAAGTATCGATTTAAAAAAAAAATGAGAATCTTATAATTTTTGTAATTTTCAAAGAAGATCCATATAACTTATCCAAATTATTATGTTAAAAAAAGTACATTTTTTTTAGACGGCCCTACAAATGATTTAATTACTTGATTATTTACTATTATTTGTTTACCAATGACTTGGAAGCCAGCCAAAACAAGTAATAATGAGAGGTTACTCGCATAGTCACGTAGCTCAAGTTGACAACATTTTATGTTGATTGAAAACGTCAGTATCTGTCTAAACTCATAAAAATGGCAACTCTTTAATACCACTAGCCCACTACAATAAAAATCTCAACTACTTTGCACAACTATCTGGACAATGAGCCACTAAGTAGCTGTCTGGCGACTTCAGTAATTAAGCAAATTTCCCAGATAAACTTTAGAAATTATTCAGATTCCAAACTTTTTCAAAAGTTGATAATTATATCCCTTAAAAGTTGATATGATTGTCAAGCAAATTTAGCCAACTTAGAGCAGTCATTACTTTCATTTAAGTAATGCGTATAAAATATTTGATGCCATTGACACCTTAGATAACTTTCTTTTTTACGGATCTTTTCATTTTATTTCTAGGTTTTAAGGAGAGTTTCTTCACGTTTAGAAAAATTGATTATTCAAAATTATTATTCAAAAAAATATATACATTGTATGTATATTTTAAAAACTAATCATTAAGAAAATATTAAATACGGTTTAGTGGTTAAAACTTAGACCTAAAGGCTTGTGTGATGAATTCAAATCTTTGAAGGAGCCATTTTTCTTTTTTATTCCAAGCTGTATTTACTTTTTTTTTGTTATTTAAATAACATTTAACAACCGATCGAACATCCCAACAGAGTTAGCTACTCACACTAAGCGTTTGACGGAAGGCCGAGGCATGCTGGCAAACTTCTTTTTCTTTTTTCTTTCTTTTTGATCCGATTTTATTTTATTATTCGTTTCAACCTACTTTTCTTTTCTTTTTTTTCATTTTATGAATTTTTAAGTATTTTGTAAACAATATTTAATTAAATATATTTAGTTAAATAACACATCGACATCAAGTTAGATATATTTTCATGTTAGTCACCATGTCAACTTTTTAAAAAAGATAAATGTGGATTTAAAAAAAAAAAACTGAAGATCTTATAATTTTTCTAGTTTTCAAAAAAAATTCATATTATTTATCCTAATTATTATAATAAAAAATCAAATATTTTTTTAGACGGCTTTCAAATAATTCAATTACTCGATTATCTACTATGTTGTTTTTTTAAGAATCCATATCCTGGAAGCCAGCCTACACGAGTAATAAAATAATCAGAGTTTACTTCCACAGTGACGTAGCCCAGTTCACGAAGATGGCAACTCATTAATACCACTTCTCCACTACAATAAAAATCTCAACCACTTTGCACAACTGTCGAGACAATGTGACAAGTAAGCAGCTGTCTGGCCGTTGGACTCGATAAATGCTAATCACTGGACCAAAGAACGAAAATGGATGAAACACAACAACTAGCTACCATGAATACAAAGAACCTCTTGATACTGCACGTTCTGTTTTATTTGCTATTCAAACAAGTTGATGCATCCTCGGACATTTTGAGTAACAAACAATCACTTAAGGATGGTGATGTTCTGGTGTCTAAAGGAGGAAACTTCGCTCTTGGATTCTTCAGTCCAGGTAATTCGAGCATGCATCGTTATGTGGGAGTTTGGTACAACAAGATTCCAGAGCAAACTGTTGTCTGGGTTGCTAACCGAAACAGGCCCATAAATGACTCCTCTGGGGTTCTGTCACCGGATACTCGGGGAAATTTAGTAATTCGTGTTCAGAATCAAAGTACCACGGTTTGGTCGACCAATATCACGTCCTCATTGGTCAATGATACTTTTGGCCAGTTATTGGATACAGGTAACTTTGTTGTCGCACACAAGTCAAGTGGAAAACTTCTATGGCAAAGTTTTGACTATCCTACAGATACCATGCTTCCTTTTATGAAATTGGGTTTGGACCGACGGACCGGTTTGAACCGATTCCTAACATCTTGGAAGTCCCAAGATGACCCGAAAGCCGGTAATTGGTCATACAAGATAGATCCAATCGGGTACCCTCAATTATTTTTGTACAAAGGTAGGGATCCGCATTGGCGGTGCGGATCATGGATGGGTGACCGATGGAGCGGTGTACCCGAAATGACCCGCAATTTTATTTTCAATGTCAGTTTCATAAATAATGAAGATGAGGTCTCCATTACCTATGGCATTACAAATACATCTATTTTCTCAAGAATGGTTGTGGAAGAACCAGGATTTGTACAAAGATCGACATGGCATGGTCTAGACAAGTGGGTTCAATTTTGGTCTGCCCCTAAAGAGCAATGTGACTATTATAAAAAGTGCGGTCCTAATAGTAATTGTGACCCATATATTGCTACCCAATTTGAGTGCACATGCCTACCAGGGTTCGAACCAGCATCACCGAGCGATTGGTACTTACGGGATGGCTCGGGTGGGTGCAAAAGGAGGCGAGGATCATCCATGTGTCAACGTGGGGAAGGTTTCATAAAAGTGAAACGAGTCAAGGTTCCAGATACATCAAAAACACTAGTGAGCATGGAATTGAGTTTGAAAGAGTGTAAGCAACAGTGTTTGAAGAATTGTTCTTGCATGGCTTATGCTAGTGCAACGGACATTGGTGGTGGATCAGGGTGCCTAACATGGTATGGTGATTTATTGGATACTAGAACCTTTTCAAATGCTGGGCAAGATCTATTTATAAGAGTCGATGCTATCTATTTAGGTACTTTATTTATAGATTTTATTTTTGTTATAGTACTAATAATAAATATTTTAAAATACTCATTAAGAGTTAAAAAAATTATACATTCTAATATAGATTATAAAAAATATATATATATTTTATTTAATATATTAATAAGTGTAATCGATATTCAATGGACATATATTCACTTATCTTTTGCACTCATTTTCTCTTTGATCTTAATATAGCTCGTTTTTCAAAGAAAGGTCCACTTAGCAAAAAGGCTTTGGTGGCAATTGTATTGGTCTCTGCGTTGTTCTTCTCAATCATTGCTTGCTGGCTATTTTTGAAGAAAAGAAAAGGTAATTTTCTTCTCTTCTAAATCATATATTTAAGTAAAATTATCAAGGTAAAAGGAAAATATAATAATACGTCTTTTTGGAAATTACAGGAAGACCGAAATATTTGGAGGACCCATCAATATTTACAGAAGATGACCTTGATGGGAGTGGAATGTTGCAATCGGATATACCAGTTTTCGATCTAAGCACTATAGCTAAAGCTACAGACAATTTCTCGGAGGCCAACAAGCTAGGCCAAGGTGGCTTTGGATCTGTGTACAAGGTATACTGTTTTCTCCTTAATTCATTTGCTGGTGAATGATATATAACTTCTTTTTTCTTTTTTGGAAGATTCAGTAATTGCAATGAATGATATATAATTTATTTTCTGTGTACAAGGTATACTGTTTTCTCCTTAATTCTTTATCTTGCTTTACTTACGTGTACCTTTCGAAATAGTTCTGCTAACTAGTGATCCGAAGATAATTCTTTTTTCAATATTAAAGATTTTCTTCACAAGATAGATGAGTGAATCGATGGTTACTTGTTTTTTTATATATTTGTTAACCAAAATTTTTATGGAATATTGAAGGTATCCAATATTAAAGCGGGGAATCACTATTATTGTTCAATTTACTAATATTCACAGGGTGTGTTAGAGAATGGAAAGGAAATAGCAGTCAAAAGATTGGCAAAGTACTCTGGACAGGGAGTTGAAGAGTTTAAAAATGAAGTGATCTTGATTGCCAAACTCCAACATAGGAATCTGGTGAAAATTCTAGGTTGGTGCACTAAGGATGGAGAAAAGATGTTGATTTATGAATACCTACCAAATAAAAGTTTGGATTGTTATATCTTTGGTATGTAACTTTCTTTTTATTTTTCTGTCTTGTTCTTTTTTACCCTTCATAAAAAATCATTAATTTATGAATAACTGCAAAATACCAAGTTAATGACAATACTATTATAAAAGATAAAATGGATGGTACATTATAGCATATGTTTAAATATTATTGATATTTACTTTTAACTTATCCAAACAAATAGCGTATTAATATCAATGAATCTATTTTTATGATAGTAAGATATTAGATCAATCCGGACAATTATGTATGTTCCGATATATATATTTGTGAAGTAGAACATGGAAAATCTAATGTGTGATAATCTAATGTGTGATTTACAAATTTGGCCCAGATGAGACAAAGAGTTCGCTGATGGATTGGAAAACACGTTTTGGGATTGCCTTAGGAGTGGCTCGAGGGCTTCTATACTTGCATCAAGACTCTAGATTGAGAATCATACACAGGGATTTAAAAGCAAGCAATGTGCTATTAGATGATGCATTGAATCCTAAAATTGCAGATTTTGGTATGGCCAGGATATGCGGAGGTGATCAAATTGCAGGAAGCACAAATCGAGTTGTTGGAACTTAGTAAGAACTGTGAATATTATATATATATATATATATATGAATGTGCTCGTGCATGCATATACATAGATTAGTTTATAGATATAATATTATCAAGGATAATCCTCATGATATATAAGATTCATTGAGTAGGGTGTAACAGGAAAAACAAAAGATTCCAAGTGAAAATAACTTTTGAGAATTTCAAACATAATTATTGGAATTCATACAAATCAACACAATCTTGCACGGTACAATAGATATTGTTGTATTTATCAATTTTTCGTTTGTAAATACTTAAATATTTCATGTGTAACATGATATATATGAGTTTTTATTAAAAAAAAAAAAAAAGTTTAGGACAAGTTGCAAATATATCTCTTAGCAGATAGTGACAGATCCCCTGAACTTCCAAAAGTGACTTCATTGATTCATAACTTGTGAAAAATATGTGCAAAATCCTAAACCTTTTATCATCCTCTTAACAAAGGTTTTGGGATGTTAGTTATATTTTAGCAATCTTTTTGCATATTTTAAAAGGTTTTTAGTGGTGATTAAGTCACAATTTGGGAGCTTAAAGGTTTATTTGCACCTATGTAATACTTTAAGAGATGTATTTACAATTATCAAAAAAAAAAAAAATTGTGATGCCCATGGGACTTTTGTTGAAAAAATTAATTAGAAATCCTTTTTTCCCTTATATTTTTGTTTCATGTTACAGCGGTTATATGTCACCGGAGTACGCAATGGCCGGTCAATTTTCGATAAAGTCCGATGTATACAGCTTCGGTGTATTGCTATTAGAGATAATGTCTGGCAAAAGGAATTGCACCTGTTTTGAAGATAATCCTTCCTCTAGTTTAGTCGGCTATGTGAGTTCGTCTAAACTTTCAACCTACCATTTAACTTTTTTAAACTAACCTAAACCATATATTATGTGAAGCCTATAAATAATGCATATCTTGTATAACCTATGATTTTCTTCGATTCTATTTTCAATAAAATAACAAAATCAATACATATAGCTATTATCATTTAAACAAAAGCACCTTGGATGTTAATCAGTTAATGTACAAAGAATTAGTTGAACATCAACTCTAAGAATAAATTACTACTCCAATTTCATTATTTGTATTGTATATCATCATTATGAAATTTTATTTCCTAATTTACTAAGGATATTTAAATGAGATAATAGTTGGTTGAAGGGAATAAGTATTCTTGAAATATTTGTTTCCACAAAGGAAATAAGTTGGATTATCACAAGTATAATCAACATAATTAAATGAATATGAAGAAACTATAGTGCCTTACCACAAATCTTACCATTTAAGTACTTATGTACACCTTATTATTGTCATGATAAAAGACCTTATAATACTATGTATATAGTCTAGTCATGCATTTCTTAAGCTTTTTGATAAGTGATAATTGAATATTGAGACTATCGTAGGGTTGGGATAGAGATTTCCAATCCTTACTTTGACTTCTATACTCTTATTACACACATCATTTGACTTTTCCATTTGTGTCTAAGGTGTGGGATCTATGGAATGAAGGAAGATGCTTGGATGTAGTCGACAAATCAATAGTGGATGACTCAAACATTGAACATGAGATTTATAGATTCATCCAAATTGGGCTCTTATGTGTACAAGAATTTGTAATGGACAGACCAACAATGTCTAAAGTCGTGTTCATGATGTGTAACGATGTGATTCTTCCACCCCCTAAGAAGCCTGCATTTGTGCTTAAGAGGAATAGCCATCAAGAAGGACAAGCAATCTCCACAAGTGAAGGAGCTAGCTCTCATAATGATGTATCAATCACCACGGTTGAACCTCGTTAATATCTTGGTCTTACAAGAGGACCATAATACTGGTATGTATGTATGGTTTAGATAAAAAGCATGTGTAATATTTTGCTTTTATTGAATTAACTCCTCCTATATTTGTATCCTAAAAATTTATTAATGTATAATTGTCTTTTTTAGCTTCTCTATACTTGATTAAGTCAAATATCTGACATGGTATCAAAGTATATACCGAGACACAGTAACCTACCAGCATCTGTAGAGCATGAAATCAATGGTAGAGAAGTAAACCCTCTATCATATCATCATAAATCTTACTTTGATTTCGAAGCTTTCAACATTACCATGGTTTAAACATTGATCCAAATCCAACTTCTAAATGGAAGTGGGTATACTACTCCTTGTGGCGGAATAAAGCATAAACATAAGACAAAAGGAGTAAGCATGGATGGTCCTCTAGGAAATAAAGCACAAACACTACATTTACCTTTATCCCCTCTTACACCGTAAGTTATTTTCTATAATTGAGGATTTCCATTTTGTTGTTGAAAGTAAGCTTATTGCTACTAATGATTTAGGTAAATTGAATTATAGATTCTCAAAGTAACTGGTTACATGACTTTTGATTCACAAGAAATTATGTGATTATGAAGGATATCTGTAGTCATCCACCAATAAGATCACATATCTTGTCATAAGGGCTAAAACAGTTTCACTAGCAAATACCTCAATGCTTCAATTTTTCTCCACTAAATTATTGTTTATCGGCTAAGTTACTAGGAACACAAATTCTTATCTATTAATATATTCAAGTTTCTACTTATTTTTTCATGTTTCACCCAAGTAATCATCGCAAGTGTTATTAAGATAGGAAAGATTTGCTATATGGAGGATTGTACTATATGCTAAGCAGATAATGTGCATCAAAACAGTAATGACAAAGCAAAAGCTTTGTTGTGGCATCTCCATTCTGGCATATACCATTCTCTTATTTAAAGTGTCTATTTCCAAATTAAGGTTTTTAATGAATTTGATCTTAGATTTGAAACTTACATTTTGATGAAGAGTTATTATGTATCATATCTAACTAATTAGATCAAACAAGAGACTTGTTTACATAGATTTACTTAGATCCAGTAGCCTATACAAGCAACAAAACATGTTCTTCAATATCTTTAGAGCACACCAATATGGGGTCTTCCAATCATTTGCATATCTCGTACCCCTCTTACTACCTTTACTAATCCCAAATGGGCTTAATGTTGAGATATATATCATTCCATGACAAATTATGTCATTTACCTTAATTGTAACCACATCTCATAATGATCCAAGAAGCAACGCACATCTTAAAGTTTAATTAAAGTTGAATACAAAGTTCTTACCTATGCGATTGTAGAATCTACTTTAATCTATCATCTTACTCATGAACTCAGAGTTCCGATTCAGCTCCCCATTATATTATGGTGTGACAACCTTAGAATAGTCTGTTTGCCAACAAATCCTCTTCAACATGACCATATCAAGCACGTCGACACTGACTATCACTTCATTTGATAATAGTTATTGTTAAATAGGTTTTGGTTCATTACATTTCTACACATGTTGTAAGTGCATAAACATCCTCACCAAGAATTTATCTACATTAACCTTTCTTGGTAATTGCTTCAATCTCATGTTAACTTTCCCACCTTAAGGTTGAGGAAATGTATTATTGTATATATATCTATATCTTTGTATGGTTTTCTTACCTACGATTATTTTACTCTTTGGCATTATTTTTATATTAGGGTTAGTATTATCTTATATATATGCTTTATAATCACACATTGCAAATACATTATTCAATGATATACAATAACCTGTCTATACATGTATACTTCAGTTGATGTGGTAAATGATAATGAAAATTTAGCTTTCAAAACAAAGCGTCGATCCCATAAGAAATGCACTAGTATATTATTAAGGCATGTTCTTAATCAATTTTAATTGGACAATTGATCAAAAGATGGCTGCAATTTTTCTTAGCTAAGCTATGCTAATTATTCAACTAAGCCCAACTAATAAGATTTTGATTATCAAGGATAACTTTCACTATAGCATCTAATTTGTTGGAGTCTACTATTAATGATTCTTAATTTTGTTACTTCAACTTTAATGAGTTTGCTAAGATAGACAATTTTGACTCTTCAAACTATATCAAACCTATTCTACTTACTACCGCCTATGTTTTCATTGGCAAGTGGAATGGTTAAATCTTACGAATGCTTTTTATGTGGACCTCTTTCAATATTTGAGAAACTTAAATCAATTGTTAAGCTATATCAAAGGTTAATGCTACCTTATGGCCTAATCGTAATTCATGTTTTACAACTAGACAAATCAATTAATTAAGTATTACTTAATTAAAGGCTATGAAGAAAAAATAACTCAATCAATCACAATTTAACCAAAAGCTAAGCTAAACACAATTTCATAAAAACTCACAAGTACAAAACAATTTAGGGAGAGAAAGTAGGATTACTTAGCTTTAACAATGAAGAAACCTTCTTAATCCAAGACAAAATCCACCAAAAATTCTAGGCTTCCATTCTCCAACCAAAATAAAGTTTACAGAGTGTTTTTTTTTTTTTAAATACAAGAAATGAGATATGTAGATTACAAAAAAAAAAAAAAGGAAAAAAAGAAAAAAGACATTAGAACTTGATTTGGGTGTTATTCAATTTTATTTGCACATTTTAGTGAAACACTTCAATCCAATATCACCATCCATTTGAATGAAATGTTATAAAATGTTTTAAACTAGATCACTTTATTCAAATAAAACAAACAACATTAACATAAAGTGCTAAAATACATACTTCATTTGAGTGAAAGCATGCACAGTGCAAATACCACTTTTTCACACTTACATCACATTTATTGGATTAGCTTAACCATTAAATGGATTAATTTTGTCTCATTAAGGTTGGTCCTAAAACACTCCTCTAAATCCAAAATCCAATGAACAGCTTTTATATCGATTTGGTCAGACTAGTCCGATTTGTTTTCCTGATGAGACCTATCTTCCTATGAAATTTGGAGCTGTTTCAAGTTTCAACTCCATCTTGGTTTAATGTTGTCTCGTAAGAAGATTTAATGGTATATTGTTCTTATGATTTGTTACCATATTGGTTATTATATATTTGGATCTTATTCCCATTTGGGCTTGGTGTTTTTATATGCTTGGATCTTAGTTATATTTGGGCTTATCTCACTTCCTAAATCTTCTTCACTTGACCTTGGATTCTGTATCTTTCGGATTCATTCTCCTACAATAACCCCACACACACATGTATATAAAATGCAAAAGTAAACCAAGTTGATTTGGATTATGAAAAATATTTCATCTAAAAATAGAGTTATGTTTATCGATGAATGACGCAATTTTAGTTTTAAATTTATTTTAATACTTAATTTAATTTTAAAACATTTTTAATGCTCACCTAAATTAACAACATGTTTAGAAGGTTTGAGGTTCAATCTATTATATAAGTGTAGATACATGGTGTACTACATAGTATCTAGTAAAACCAAAAATACAAAGTATACTATTAATTGCACATTATTTAAAAGGATGAGATTTAATTAAACATTTGAAAATATCTAGGAGGAAATCAAATATTGATTGAAAAAATAAAAATAATTACAAATACACCTCTTGAATTGTTATGCCCAAAGAGTTTCTTTAAACTTTAATATTATATTTTCACTTCTAAATATATACAAATGACTTTTAAAAGATTATTAGAATTCTAATAATGTATTAGTGGTTCTATAGTTTATGGATGCATTTTCAATTTGTCAAAAGAAAAATTAAATTAAAAGTTGAAATGTCGTCTAATCTAAATAAATATTAATATGTGATCGATTAATCAAGCATGCCAATGGTGGACCTCGAAACAGACACTCGAACCATTCAAAATGTGGAGCAATAAAGGTGAACAAACATGGAGATGAAAAATAAATAAATAAATGAAAAGACGATCATGTTAGGAAAAAAAAAGGTGCTAAACAAAATCCATAGGCATTTTACATCAACTTCGCAACTCCCGATAGCCTTCCGCGTGGCAATCCTCGTGGATCACATTCTCTCTTCCTTTTATTATTAAAAAAACACGTACGATGAAGATGAAGATGAAGAGAGACAAAGTCGACCCACAAACTTATCCTTATGCACACCAATATTCATAAATTGATATGAATTTCGGACCCATTTCCTAATAGCTAAGTGTTTGTACGAAAGATTTCATATTCGAGTATGGACGATTGTCTTTTAGATCCGATCAAAGAAAAAAAAATTATTAATTTATATGTTACATATTATGTATATATATATATATATATATAGTATATAAATATTAATAAGATTTTAATATATATAATAATAAAATAAATAATTTTTAAAATAATTATTATTTATATTTTTTATTATTTACATATGACATATATTAATTATTAGTTTTTTCTCTCAAAAAAATATAATCCCATTTCTCTATTATAATTACTAAAAAGATATTTACACCCAAAAAAATTTGAGATCCCTTTAGCTGTATAGGAGGAAATGTGGACTTAATGAAAAAAATTTGACGTCTATAACTTTTTCTAAACATGCGATGGGTCATATCATATTGTAAAAATAGCTAGGCTAAATTACACATTGAAAATGAAAATTTGAGAATTTAATTTAGTTGCCAGATGATCTATGATCAAAGTAAGCCTTAATTTGGATATTTAAGAAATTAAAATTATAGATAGATCAAATGAAACTTTACTAAAACTAGGTCATTAGTTTTTTTTTTATTTGGTTAAATAGTGTCTAATTGTGATAAAAATGTAATGATATGAATTTAAATCATAGTTTGTCAAAACGAGCAAGCGTGTCCCACTTTGCACTTCCTATCATTTTCAAATGCAACGAGTGGTTGGAAGTGTTGTTGTATCCTCTCTTTCTTTTTCCCTCCCCTCAAATATGAATCTTAAAGCCATATTTTTCTCTTTAGTTGTCACCTAAGTGTATGTGTAAGAGCTCCTTCCTCTCTCTCTCTTCCAAGAAAAATTAATTTATATTTTACAAACCATTATTTGAATTGAAGAACTTAATTTATACCCACAAATATGTTTGAAAATTTTAAATGTTAAATTCTTAATCCTATCTTATGCGTTTTTAATGTTTCACAAAACTCAAAACAAGTATCAATTAACTGAAATATCACAAAGAATAATCTCTTAAAAGTCTAGATAATATCACCTAAAAATATCTCAAAATAAAACAACTTTTGGGGTGTGGCTTATACTCCCATATGACAAAAAAACACGTGGATCCCGCTCCATACTGAGCGGATGGAGGTTTAGGAAAGTCGTCTTGACGGAGGTCTCAAGAGAGTAGTACCCCCTTGATACCAGAGAGCTTTTAGCATTTAAATTTATATATGTTCATTAAAAGTTTGGGTTTTAGCTCATGAATAGCTGTTACTATATATTCTTTTTTCACTTGTAATTGTGTGATGTAACGAGAGAGTGGGGGACTAATTATAGTGGAATTCTTTGCTGGATATAACCTTAGCTAACCAGGTAAATCAGGATAAAATCTTATACCTTTATTTTTCTTCCTCTTTTAACATTACTAACAACTTCTTTTTGTTCAAGGTGTGAAATGGTTTGAAATTTCTCAACAAGTGAAAATTTCAGCTTTTGAATAAGCTTCGAATAATTTCTTGTGCATTTCAAAGAAATACTAATAAATTTAAATTTCTATCTCAACTTTTGATATTGAATTCATATAGTAAAAAGGTCTTGAGAGTTGAGAGTCTTTTTATGTAAGTAGGCAATAGTAAGAAAAAGATCTTATAGCAAATCCGTGGAGAATCTGTTCGTTTATGGTAATATTTGAAAAGTGTTTCCACTTAAAACTAATAATATTATTTTCCATGTTTGTCTTTCCAAAAGGATCTTCATATAAATCAACTTTCCTTTTAAAAGCAATCCCTTATTTAGATTTTGAAAATCTGCTAAACTTATTTAAAAGATGAGATAAAATCTTTTATATAACGAAATAATCTTTAAAAAGAAAACCCTTATATTTTGAGCATGTGATGTTTGATTTTCTTTCAACAAAACTCATGCGAAAAATGCTTTGAATATTCCACTTTAGATATTGAAAAGTTACATTCAACAAATTTCACAAACCCACAATTTTTTACCATACTTTCCATAAAAAGCCATAATACTTATGTGTAGGCAAAGTATTATAACTTGTAGAATTTGTCCGACTTTTTTGACGAACTTGTCTTTTACAAAATTAAGGTATGGCATAATCATTGTAATAATTTTCTTACAAATCTTGTGAGCAGGATCTTAAGATAAATTCGCTTGTGAGAATTACCTACAAACACATATAGAACTTAATTAATAATAAGAGAATTTTATCATTATCGAAGCTGGAAATACAATCTATCACAACAATTAATAGCGGCACATATACCCCAGCGATATTAAGCAAATACAATAGTTGAATAGTAATTGTTGCTTACTTGATGAATGAACATTCCATCTATGGAGTGTTCGACAAATATTAGGATGTATTGCATATGTTTGTCTCCACAAAAACTAAGGAACAAAGCATAGTCCATGTGTTTGTTCGTTGTGTTCCTTGGGGTGTGCAGCACATGGTATGGCATTAGTACATTGATCACACTAATAGGTTCTTTACACCATGATGGATGTCAACTTCCTTGAACTAGACTTACTTTCCTAAATTTGGATCTCATTTTTCTGTTCAAGTACGGGAAATCTAGAAAACTATATAGGATTTCTTAAGTATACAAACTTAAAAGGAAAGTGAGCAAAATGAAAATTATGATATTTAATGGTCACCTAGTCAGAGAAAAAAATGATGTTTGAATAAGAAAAAACCAAGCAAGGGTAGATGATGATGATGCAGAACAATCTAGGAAGCAAGAGAAAACTGATGGTGCTAATCAAGCACAATCAATCATGCAAACTTCATTGTAAATCTCTTTAGTATACTTCTAACTTCTAAGGTATAATACGTAAAACTCTTCTTCTAATAGTAGTTAGCACTATAGTTGTTGACTATAGATTACATTTCATACATGATTGTGACATTGCGATTGAGTTAGTACTTTTAAATTCATGCCATGAAGAAGGCGGAGTATTTAATTTCTAACGATGATTCCATTCACATATTACCACTACCTCTCAAAGCTTTTCTATGTAAACTGTATTCTTTTTGAGCCTATCCTAAGTACAATAGGAGAGGCCTTAAGCGTCGTGCCCCAAAACCGATGCAAGTGATGTGTAAAGAGATTATATAGCATTAGAGAGTAAAATTGCATGGAAACTTGCACTAGACAATGATTTTATCAAGTATACATATTGTTAGGGTTGATGTAGTAAGTGATAATAAAATAGATTTTTCTTTCAAAACAAAGTATCCATCTCATAAGAAATACATTAATGTTTATTGAGCCATGTTCTTAATCAATTTTATTTAGATGACAAATTAAAGGATAATTGTAATTTTTCCTTACTAAGCTAAGCTAAGCTAATCATTCAACTAAGGTCAATTAATAAAATTTTGATTACCGGAGATAACCTTCACTATAACTCCTAACTTATTGGAGTCTATTATTGGTGATTCTTTAATTATGTTACGTCAACTTCTAATGGGTTTTCTTAGACATACAATTATGATTATTTTAAGGTAAACCGAACCTATCTTGCTTATTGTTAATTATGTTTTCATCTGTAAGTTAAGTGGAATAGTTAAAGCTCAATAAAGCCTGCCTATGTGGGATTTTACTATTAATATTAAAGAGATTTTGCAATAATCAAGGAAATAATTATATAATATAATCGTTTTTAAATGAGTATACTATAGAATTCTCTCTATATTATTAGTCAAATATGAAGATCATTTAAAGTTTAATATTATATTTCTACAACTTTTGAGTATATACAAATAACTTTCAAATAATTGTAAGAATTCCAATGATATTGCTACAAAGACCTATATTTATTTTTAAGCCAATGGTTTGAAGCTTTATAGGGTATATGTATAATTTCAAAAGATATAAAGAGGTAAAATCATATATTAAAGCTTTTTGTGAGTGTATGTATTTGTGATATAAAAAATATATTTAGTCTAAATAAAGATTGATACATGATCCAATCAAGAATGCCTTAGGTGGACCCTTTAAATAGAGACTCGAACCATTCAAAATGTGACGTAATACAGGTAAACAAACATGGAGATGAAAAATACATAAATAAATAAATGAAAAGGCCATCATTAAACCAAAAAAAAAACAGGAGAGAGAGACAGAGAGAGAAAGGTGCTAAACAAAAACCATAAACATTTTACATCAACTTCGCAACTACCGATAGCCTTCCGCGTGGCAATCCTCGTGGATCACATTCTCTCTCCCCTTTATTATTAAAAAACACGTACGATGAAGATGAAGAAAGGGAAAGTCCTTTTACACACCAAAATTCTTAAATTAATATAAATTTCGGACCTATTTCCTTATATAATCAATCCCCTTTCTTCTTTATAATTATTACTTAAGAAAATATTTGCACGAAAAATAAATAAATAAATAAATAAAGCAATCGTAAAAATTGAGATCTCTTTTGTTGTGTGGGGAGGAACGCAGATTTAATGAAGGTTTATAACTTCCTCTAAACATGTTTATGAAAATAAAAACTATAGATAAATCCAATGAAAGTTAATCGAAATTAAGTCGTTGATTCTTTTTACGACATCTTCATATATATTTTTATGATAATTGAATTTTTTATTTTTTATTTTTTGGAAATAATTAAATAGTGTTTAATTGTGATACAGATTTAAGGAGACAGATGTAAGTCATAGGTTGTCGAAAAGAACAAGCGTGTCCCACTTGGCACTTCCCATCGATTTCGAACACAATGGATGGTCGGAACTGTTGCTGTATCCTCTGTTTCTTTTCCCTCCTCTTAAATATAAATCTCTAGCTGTCTCCTTCCCCTCTCTCCCTCTTCCTAGAAAGATCGATTTATATTTGAATTGAAGAGCTTAATTTATATACACAAATATGTTCGAAACATTTAAGTTTTAGATTCTTCGTCCTATCTTATACGTTTTTAACATTTCACTTAACTCAAAATCAGTATTAATTTATTAGAGATTAAACTTGACTAAAAAATTAAATATCAAGTTCACGTCTTCATTCTTTAAATGATAAATACTAAAACAACTCAATTAATTTTTTTTTTTTAATATATGTAGATTAGATTTTAAATTTGAAGTCAGACTCAACTTAGAATTGATTTATACTGAAATTAAAAATCAAACCCGACTAGATTCATTATTATATGACCAATATAATTAGTTTGAATGCATTTACTCGTAAAACACAAAAATCATTTGTGCATTTACGTTGTTGACTGGTGTCAAAATAATGGGGACAGTTAACTCCACTTTTTTCTATAACGATTCCATTTTAATTTCCAATACTAATCAAGCACTAAATCAAAATAAATAGTAAAAGTAACTAATCATCCCATACCTT
The DNA here is from genome assembly GCA_037954665.1 of Laguncularia racemosa. Lineage (NCBI taxonomy): Eukaryota > Viridiplantae > Streptophyta > Magnoliopsida > Myrtales > Combretaceae > Laguncularia > Laguncularia racemosa. The sequence continues at coordinate 5,791,740 of JBBMOL010000011.1, forward strand.
TTTCTTTCTTTCTTTTTTTAATTTCTTTCACTATATGTGGCGAAGAAACTTTCTCAACAAAATAGAATCAAGCATATTTCGACTTTTTCAATATGTAAAACATTAAAAAAAAAAAGATATATCTTTATGTGAGATAAATATACCTATTAATTTTTTTAACAAGTGAATTAAATATAAATATTGTCTTACAAGGATTATAAGTATTAATACTAACCTATTATCTAACAGGTAAATTGTAAAAATTAATTAATTTAAAACCTAGAACTAAGTATTAACTAATGAAATAAAGATTAAATTGAAAAAAAGAAAAATAAAGTAAATTATAATTAACTTTAAGATGGTAAAATAAGTATTTAGACTTTGTTTCCTCTATGATTTATTATATGAAATCAATCCTTCTTTAATTTCATTAACCAAGAGAATTTCTAAATTAATTTAATAACTTTCTCAAACTTATTAACATTAATCTTAAAATTTTCTATTTAAATCTCTTTATAATAGCACATTTCAAATATTATATTAAAAACAATGAATTTCCTAAAACAAATTAATTAATTTCGGAAAAATTATCTAAATTATGTCTAAAATTATATTAATTCTCTTCAAACATATTAGATCTAATTACACATCAAACTTCTCAATCATAACATATAATATCAAATAGATAAAATAACACTCTAGAAATATTAATCTAAACAAAATAAAAAACACATGTGTGAATCAAGAAATCTAATAATTCATTAAATAATAATAAATCCAATCATATAATAATCTTAAGATTCACAAATCTAGATATTAAAAAAAATTAACCTCTAATCATATTGAAAACAAAAATTCTTAATGATGTAAAAATATGCATCATCAAAGAAATCAAAGAAAAAAAAAAACAATTCTTGAACTATAGAAAAATATTCTTCTATTCTTTAAAAAAAAAAAAAAACCTAAAGCAAATAAAAAAACATCTTCTCTTGTTATGAGGTCAGGTCCCTCTTGTCTTTTATATAGTGGGCATCAAACACTTTGTTTTTAGCTCAACATACTATCTAACATAGTTGTGCTTCAGGTCATGTCGAAATCATCAAACAAAATTTCATAAAACTAAACACTACAGTTAACATGGCTTGGATACGATCATGTCTAAGTCATGCTTAAAAATAATTATTTTCAAGAGATACACAACTAGTAAGCATGGTCGTGTCTTGCCTCCATGTAACTCTCGGCTTTTATTTCTTCAAATTTCAATTTTCAATATGATCTGGGCATGGTCATATGTGCTATTTGTATTTATCTTAAAAAATTCATAATTTCTTCTATTTAACTTCAAATTGAGTAAAGTTTGATTCATTTTATTCCTTTTTAATTCAATTATCCATTAAATCTTTAAAATCAAAATATTACTTAATTAAAATTTAAATTCTTTAAAAACATGCCAAAATAAGGAAAAAAAATACTTTAAGTCTCATTTAATATATATATACATATCTAATTAAACACCTATTACATCTATTTTTACATATGATCCATTTTACATTTTTCTTTTCTCTCTCTCTTTCTTTTTTATCCATGCCATCTCTCCATTTTTCTCACTTTGATCCCATTATTAGCTATAAAGAGATATAACACTCACCTAGTTCTTTAGTCAATTGCTCGCACAAAATTAGCTTCATAATATTTTGCACGAACTATAAGTGGATATCAAATTGGAAGAAAAATTAATAATTGTTAGAAAATAAATTTAAATCGAGAACTTTTAGTGATTGTGCATGCAACACAACTTATAAATAGAATAATGACGTGCATTAATTCTCTTATTATTATGGGAAAGCAGCAGTCTAGAACATGTAATTTCATAATTTAATTCTTTTAAGGCCAAAAGTAGAATATGGAATTTCATTACTTTATTTTCTTAATAAAAAATGACAAAAAATTTTAAGCTCCTTGTCATAAGGATTCTTTTCTTTTTCTTTTTTGGAATCAATATGATAATCTAAAAATAATATTACTACATGTATTTAGCTTGTAGTCAACAAAAGTCACAGGATACTATGGAGTCTTGCTATCCACCTCTGTTAGTGGCTAGTACGACCCATTACCGTAAAAATTAAAACAAAAAAAAACTAAAAACTATACATATATATTAATTCTACTTTTCTTTACTTTCAAACTTCTTAGGTAGGACGTGCTACTCATCAATGCGGGTGGTTGGTTTACAACCATGGGTCGATTCACATGATACACCTATATTAGCAAATAACGTCTAACCAACATTGGTGAGCAATGCATCTCATGTAGGATGGTGGTGGCTATCCAATAGAATTAGTAATTCATATTAACATATTGTATTTATACTTTCAAACCATGGCCAATTCATGTTAGTATAAAAAAATGTATAAGATTGAATGGAAATGATAAACAATCCAATTATAAATAATAATGATTTTGTATCATGTATCATGCCTTAACTGTATTGTATTATGTCTTGTGCTATTGTGTCATTTCAATAATTATCAGGCTTACTACCCACCACCTTAAAAAATGAATAAATAAATAAATAATTTAACATGACCTAGGGGTCTTAATCAGGTAGACATGGCCTACTAGGTTTTCTTTTTTGTTTAGCCCTTCCTAGCCATCATAGGACTACAAGGTATCTGAACCACTATTGGAGTCACGAGACTTCTCCAAGTGGTTACCCATAAGAGAATCCTACGATTTCGATTTGTTAGTCCTTTTTTTTGTATTTTATTTTTATTATGTCATTTATTTAAATATATTTGATAATATCTTTTTAATAATTTAATTATCATGGTTAATCAGAAATTGACACATGTTAGCAAATGATGGAAATTTAATCAAGGTAATGGAAGTCTTCGATCTTTTGTAAAAGTTAAAAATATTAAAAATTCAAATATAAAATAATGATGATTTAAAACAAATAGTTAAACATTCAGGACTATTTTATACTTTTCCTTTATAGTAATTAAGATAAGGGTTAATTCATAGAAGACAAGTCTCTTGATTTATGCTTTTTCTTTTACATATATATGTTTTGATTTTTTAAGCATCAGATACATGCGTAAAGCACGTGGACGCATGTGGGAAAAAAAAGGTGCCTATTAAGGTTAGAGAAATGAAAGAGAAAAGAGATTTTGGTGCCTTTTTGTTTTTTTTTTCTTTTTATTAGTTGCAAGCACACTCTTTGCATCAATTTTTAATGTCTAACTTAGGTTTTATAAATATGTAGGAAAGCATAATATGCAAAGTGCAAAAAAAAAAAAAAAAAAAGAAGCAAGCATAGATCCATAAAGAGGAAAAAAGAAAGTGAAAGCACAACTATATTTTTTTTATAATTAATCCTTAAGATAACCTAGAGCTTATATAAGCAATAATTTGAATTGGTTTCTAAATAATTCAATCTATTTTAGATTTATCCAAAGTCATACATGTTTTTGTATATTTCAGTTAAGTTTGAATATAGTTTAACTTAATTTATTTTTTTTATATATATAACTAAAGAAATTAAATTGATCCATTTCATTTGAAGATTAGCACTTACATCACTAATTTATAAAACCTCTTAATAAGTTTACTTAGTTACTATCTTATCACTCCAAGCAAACTAATAATCGATTTTATACAAAAACAACTGTTTAAGCAAAGTTAGGAACAATTTTGTATTGAATACAGAAATATATAGATACGAACGGAAGACCAATAATAGGAATCAGTTACATAATGTCCCTTCAATCATTGATCATACTTTCCATAGTTACACATGTCGGTCGGAGTTTCCTAAAATATGTACATCTTGTATCTAAGAGCCTGTCCCTACACGAGGAAAGCCGCCTAGAGTTAGACCTCAACAATGATACTTTTTTTAATTGTATCTCTTAATTTACCTTCTTTTTTCAATTTTTAAATATTTTTTGTTAAGATATTGTTTTGTATAATTAATTTTTAATATTATAATAAAATTGATCATATCATAATGACTTGTTTAAGTTTTTAAGCGATTCCAATCATTAGTAAGTATATTAAAGAAAATTAAAAGAATGATTTTCTTTATGTAGCAAAATGTCCCATTCACATCTTTGACTACACATGTGACAAAAATATATAAAGGGAAGAGAATCCTAATTCATTCCTTGATGAATGTAGTGATGGTTGTGCTTGGGAGGACGAATATGTATATTGTCATTATTATTTTATAGTAATAAAAGATAGTACTATATATATTCCATGAAGTTTAACATGTTGAACTTTACCATGTTCCACATGTCATGGTGCAATGTGTATCTTTTCTTCAATTGAATAAAATCAATAGAAATTTGAAAAATGATAAGAAAGGAAAAAAAAAAATTAGAACTTTTACTTAAAGTTTAAAGAATAAACATGAAAAGATGTGTAATAATATGTTGTTATCAAAAAAATTTATGTAAAACATTAACAATAAGGTTGGTTAGAAAACTAATGTTATTTCTTGTTTATGTAATTGTACATAACACATAATAATGTTCTTTGATGGATGAGAATAAAACTAGGGAGATTGAGTAGTTTCCATCCAGTTGACGGATCTAGCTATATAGTCAGATTAAATCTTAACTACTGTAATATTAGAATTGATCAAAAAGTTGAAATATAAATCCAGTTGGATAATAATTGACTATATGGGTGTAATTTTTTTTTCCAATGATTATGTGAGTGTACTTGAAATCTAAATATTAGTTAAAATCAAGACCTCTCGTAAATTTCAAGGATGTACTCGGAATATTCATGCTTTGGAAGAGTTAGGTAAGTTTCTTAAGTTTGTACTAAAATTGTCTTCTCTTGTGATGTTAAATTGTTAGGTAAAATGTAAATACATCTCTAAACTTGTTATTTATACACTTTTAAAATTTATGTAAAAATAAAATCACACTTTAAGAGTTTAGATGATTGATCGATATATAGTTAATAATTTCGAAAATATGCAATTATTTTTTTTAACTATTTTGGTCTTCATAATCTCTACTAATTTCTTAATCTTAGTCATGAATTTGAATTATATACATTAAATATAATATATATATATAATGCATCCACATTATGGATGTAAAAGTAATTTTAATTTTTAATAAAATTTCAAATAAAATAAGTTACATATATGTAAGCATCCTCGCATAGAGTATAATTGGTTTAATAGGTAGAAAGAGAAAAAACTGTAATAAGCACCATCCCATAGAAACAAGAGATGTTATTTTGTTTGTATTATATACTTAATAATATAGATTATTATATACATTTTTTTAAAGAAAAGGATGTAAACATTAATTTGGATCATTGGTTTTAATTATAGATAATCACAATGATTGTTTATAATATGCAATACATAGGATCTTACATGTAGTCTAAATTTCTAATCTTGGACATATGATAATTTCACTCCCTTTTTGGAAAAAAGAGCTTGATGATTAAATGCAATTAGATCATTGTTAATCTTAGTTTAGCTTGAAGAAAGCATCTTTAATTGCAACCAAACTACTTGTTTTGTCAACAGTTCTTTAATTTTCTTAAGGTAGCGTTTGAATTATAGTATTGTACAGTATAAAGATAATTGAATATGATAAAATAAGATAAATAGGATAATATAAATTTCATATTCCACGTTTGGTGTTTGTAGTACTGGATAAAATTTTTTGTGATATCTACTATTTATATATATATATAATACTGTACTAAATACGATATTCAGAGTACCGGATAAGGATTTTTATGTTTTTATTTAGTGAATTGATTATTATACCATATTTTAAATGATACAAAAAATAAATATTTTATAGGACTTTAGGATTATTGTTGACCAATAATAAAAAAAAATATACAAACTAAACAAAAAACCAAAATATTTATTTAGTATTGTACCATAAATTTTTTACCTATATATTATTGCCTATATATAATAACCATAAAAGAATAACAAAGAAGAACTGACAAGTGATATCAAAGTGGGTGAGTGTTGGAATTTGCACCCTATATCTTATTAAGTATGCATTAGTTTTAAAAAAAATTAGAATTGGTATATATTCTATGATCTCTCTCGAAAGCACGCTAGAACATATCTGAAGCTCAAGTGCAAGCTTTTATATACTATGCTAAACATGTGATTTTTTTCAACCTTTTTTCAAGTTAAGATATTATTAGTTATTAATGTCTAATTTCATAATGTATAAATAGTAATTTAAAATTTTTTCAAATATAAAAAATGACAAGCATAAATATAAATAATTTTAATAAAGATACAAAATAATAATGGAATACAATAAGAGTAAATTACACATATACCTCTTATGTTAATTTAATGGGCATTTACCCATTTTATCTTTGAAAACAAACGTTTAGACATTCAAATATTTAGAAATAAAAAATATGTTTCTATACCCTATTTCTACTATTTTGTTATGTGATAAAATAAAAAAAAAACTAAAATTATATAAATAAAATTGTATAAAATCAAGAATAAGATGCTCATGTAGGAATTCAAATGAACTTCTTTTTAAAAAATTGAGAGTCTATTTAGTCAATTTCTAATATAGAGAATCTAAGAGTAAACATAACCTAGTATATTTGCAATTAACCATATAATAAAGATAAACCATGTACCAACTCAAAATGAAGGTCAAAGATATATTAACGATTCAACTACTAAATAATGGGTTTCAAGTAAGACGAATATGGTTGAATTTCATTGCATTTCCTAGGTTAAATTATGTTGGTACTAGTTAGCAAGAAATTGTGCATAAACTATTGTTACCTTATACTATGATATTAATAAAAGCATGTGAATTTTTGTTTATAGTTCGTGTTTGTGTTCTCCTTTACTTACGGTTACTTTTATTGTTATTTATGTGTGTTGTCTTATAGATATATTGATCATTATAGACCAAATTGAGTAGCAATTGAACTTATTTATTATTGTAGAGATAAGACAGTAAATATCACATAATCTTAATATATTGGCGAGAGCTTGAAACAATAACAATTTATTATAAGTTGCTCTAAAATTTAAAATTTATAATATATAGAATACATGCTTTGAGCATCTCACACTCTACACATAATGATTATAGGTTTTATTTCAAATCTATAGTATTTAATACAATATGTTAGAGTAGTATTATTAAATCAATCCAGATGGTTGATCTAGATATGTGAGGAGATGAAGAATTAAAGAGAATAATAGAATTTGACCAGAAAGCTTAACTAAAATGAAATCGAGTCAAATTATGGGGGACAATCAGGATTTGATGGTTCTACTTAAACTTATTGTAAACGTTTTGTAGGTTCTAGGAGTTTCGTGTTGAACCTCATTAATTAAGAAACGTATGAAAAGTAAAAGGGAAAGCAAAGAAGCGCGTAGCTTCATCTGTAGGCTTTTTTATACGTTTGGTTTGGGCACACCATTTGGACTTTCTTGGGACAGTTGAGTTGACCAACCACTCATCACGGGATTTTACACATCATTGTACGTCATTTTACACATCACCATCGAATTCTCAAACCCACATCATTCACTATTCACTAACTGTACACTGTTTCTTTTCTTTTGTTTTTTTTTTTTTCTCTTTGAATTTCCGTGAACACCAAGGTTCCATTTTTTTTTTACCCTTAATTTAGGTTGTTGATAAATTTAATGGACCGTTGGGCCCCCTACGCACTCTAAGACAAATTGAAATGACAAATTCACTTTCCGAAATTACCCTTCCCCTTGGCATCTGCCGGAAACAGGGCTTTTTTATTGGCATTGATTGGTAAAGCTAGGGAGGGTATCATGACTTACTTCAAACCCCCCCACCTCGTTCTCTCTCTCTCTCTCACTCACTCACAAAATATTCCCCTTTCTTTCAAGCAAAGTTACCGACAGATGAAACTCAATCATGAATTCAGTTATTCCTCACCGTTATGGGTGCATGCCTACTCATCAATTGGTGTGAACCCTTTTTTTTTTTGTTGACTTTGATATTTCAATGCATCTTTTAAGTGGTGTAAAGAGATTAGTATGATATTAGTTAACATTCTCTTACGATATATATATTAAAAGTAATGGAATATTATTGTAGCTTTCAAATAGTTAATTAAATAGAGTTTGAGAAAAATTTTCACCAACGTTATTGACCAAACATTGATAATTAAGCTCATAAAAGAATCATAAATCTAAAAATAAAATCAAGTTACCTTAAGATGTTGCTATTATATTTTTGGTATAGAGTGAGGTAGTTTCTCTTGTAGATAATTAAGCGGGGTTAAGTAGAAGAGAGATTATGGATTGAGATTACAGTTTGGACTATAGAAAAATGTAAGGATGTAGGATCCTTCTTTGTGAAAGTTGAAATTTGTACAATTATTAAATCATCCAATATACAAAAAGAGAATGTTGTGGCTTTCATATTAAGGTTAAATGCAAATATCCCCCTTCAATAATGTGTAATTAGCCATTTATATTTGAAAATGAGCTTTTACACATTCATATCTTTTATGTGCACTTAAGAGATTATTAATATGATAGAAGCACAAGACGAATGACATAACTCAACAAGTAGTAGTAGCCATTAAGGACTTGACTAACCAAATTAAATTGTCGACTGAATTACCCAATTACTTCCTATTGCCCCATATGTCCTGATATCATGTTAACCTAGTGATCCCCTCCTGGGATAATGCCTTCAACACTCCTCAATTCAATGTTAGCTCAATTCTAGCCATCAAACTTGTTTAGTTACCAAACTATCCTCCCTAACCACCCTTCCCTCTAGAGGTGTGCAAGTGGTTTAGGCTCACGGGCTAACCCATTTGGCTCTTTTTAAAAATGGGTTAAGGTAAAAACATTTAACCCATTTAAAAAATAGGCTAAATTAGCTCAACCCATTTAACCCATGGGTCAAAGCAGGTTGGCCCCCATGGTGGGCCAAGTTGGTTTACTTATCCTGTAAAAAAAAAAAGCCTGAACTTTTATCGCATAGCATAAGAAAAAATGGGTTAAATGGGCTGGAAAAGTAGGTTAGCTTGTTTAACCCATGAGTTAAAGCGAGTTGGCCTATGGCGACCCGGGTTAGCTCACTTATCCTTAAAAAAAAAAAAAGAAAAAAGCTTGAACTTTTACCGCATAGTAGAGAAAAAAAATGGGTTAGGGAAGTAAGTTAAATAAGTTGGAAAAGTGAGTTAAACAGACTGAAAAAAGTGGATTAACTTATTTAAACCATCAAATAGTAAAAGTGGGTTTAATGGGCTAAGTTAGTGGGTTAGCCTATTTAACCCACTAACCCGCATGAATTGGGTTTGGCTAGTAAATTTTGACCCATTTTAACTCATGGGCTAAAGTGGGCTAAGTTAGGTTGGCCTGTTTAACCCACTTGCATACCTCTACTTCCCCAACCCCAATCATTCTCTCCATAGCCTTATTTCCAACTTTACCCTTGCTTCCTTTTTAAAACTCCAAACTATCCCTTAACCCCTCTACCTCCAAGCCCTCACTTCCTCTTTAACCCCACTTAGGACCTAGCTTGACTTGTTCTCCTAACTTAATAAACCCACTAAATGTAATTGGGGTTTCTATGACTCAACTAAGGACTTTATCAATATTGCTTAACTTGGTTGATTTAGTTTTGAAAGAGAAGCTTATGAATTTGTTGCTAAATCTTCATGATGTTTAGACACGGGGGATCTGATTGTGAAGATAACTAGTGTAATTAGCCATATAATTAGATTAAAGTACTCATAGTATGGTACTAATTAGTTGTATGCTTGCAAAATAGTAATAGTGAAAATAATTCATGAATGTTTTTTTACTAAACAACAACAATTAAGCTTATACAAAAATTACAAATATATAGAAAGATAAAATTATATATTCGGATGTTGCATAATAAGTTTGTGGTAGTTGTAGGGGGTGTGGAGTCTTTGCATTAAGAGGATGATTAAGTAGGTTTAGGTAAATGAGAGATTATGTTTTAAGGTTGGAGTTGGGCTCTATAGAAACTAAGCATGTAGAATCAAAACCATTAAATTGTTATTTAAAAAGTTATTAAAACATCCAATATATATAAAAGAAGGTGGAACTTTAATATTAGCATTTAAAGTGCAAATTACTATTTTTACCCTATATATGCTTAGCCTCTTATATTTTAAAAAGAGCTTTTACACATTTAAATCATTTAAAATGTGTTTATAGACTAGTACCCAATATGACCCTTTTGCCCATTGGAAACACTAATAAAATATAAGGATAATATAAATTATAAAAAATATAAAGAATGAAAAATAAAAAAGAAAATCACTAGAAAACTTCATCTATGCCTAACCACCTTAAGAGCAAGATTTGCTAGCCACACCACCTAAGGAGGCTTGAGCTACCTCTCTAATTGTAGCCTTTTAAGTTTATTGTGGCATCATCAAAATATTGGTGGTTGTTAGCAAACTCTAAGGGTGACTTGTTTGTGGGTGACTAACTATCTCCAATGGTCTCTAATGCAAGCCACCTAGGATCATGAGACATTATACTAATCACCAATTATGATTAGAAAATTAAAAAGAAAAGCTTTCACATCAAGATTTTTGACCCTGCTAGCAATTGATTAAAATTATCAACTTGTACTTATTTGCTTTCAAATTTTAATGGTTGTAAGTGGCAATCGTCCATCTTAGAAAAGTTACACCACCTACTAATATAGGTAGGCATTGCTAGCCATGACCAATGGCGGGTCATGACTCACTAATGTTTTATTGGCAACATGGCCATTATAGGGTTAGTATCCGCTACTTATGACTTAATGAGGGTTATATGACTGTCCTTGGTATTGGCCTCCCATAAATAAGACAGGTAGCTATCCCTTAAGGGTTTTTTTTGGTGTAATTTAGAAAATACTTCATTATTTATATATTTTATTATTTTCTCGGAAGGTAAAAGGATCAACTAGGGATGTAGTGAAACATTTGGAAAGATTTGATGATATAATGATTTTAGGAACTAAGTGCAAATTGATAATCATAAGAGGATTTTTTTTTTTTCGCAATTTACCCTTAATATTTTTTATACCGTGGACTTTTCTTTTTCCATGCTCCACGTACCGATGATTATGCAGAGTGATACCTTTTTTCTCAATTAAAAATTTGAGCAAAGTCTACTAAAAGAAAATTTTGAAATTCATAGAAAAAATCTTTACAACTTTACGAAAGGTGCACAAGTAAATTTTAAAAGATATGCATAACACATGGTCAAACAAAATGTTTCATTTAAAACTTTAAATAGCGATTGAAAATATATAGTTTTTTTTTCTTTTATTTTATTAAAAAAAAAGAGAGAGAATCCATAGTGCATCACAAGGTAAGATGGCTTTTACTACTACTTCAGTAGAATTTTTTTTTTTTTTTTTTGTATACAATAATTTTAAATTTTACTTCCTCCTGGCAATGTAGCCATGTCGTTTTTATAAGTTAATAATTTAATAAACTTTGAATACCAACATATCATTATGAAATCTGTCAAAATTACCTTCCTCCTGCTCTCCTATTTGAAATATTTAAGAGCTAAGCTTTTATATAAGTTTCTCATTTATAAACCCGTTAGGCTCATTCGTATAGGGATGAATATTTCAGATATTTGGATGAATATAATGGTTTTTTAACTCATTTTTTTAAATTACATATTATAACAATCCATGGATGAAATTCTGTACTTAAATTATAAGTTAATATCAATTTTAATTATAAATTACAATAAATGCAAATGTAATGATTTTCAATAAAAATAACAAATTAACAAAAGGAACAGCATACGTAGCACTATAATATGGACTAAAACTAAAGTGGTAAGATAGCTTTGACTATCCAGCCAATTGTTAGTATATAATAATTGGTTATAAGTTTGGTCAATTTCGTTAGGCTTCCATCATATTTATTAAATTTAAGTATAAATATTAGTAATAAATTACGAGCTGGGTGCATAATGTAGCCTGTATATACAGTAGCCTACATAAATTACAATAAATGTAAATATAATGAATTTCAATAAAAATAACAAATTAATAAAGAAACAATAGACATAACACTACAATACCGACTCGAGTTAAAGAGGTAAGATAGCTTTAGCTGGCTAACCAATTGTTGTTGTATATCAATGGGTTATAAGATAGGTCAATTTTGTTAGACTTTCATTATACTTGTAAAATTTAATTATAAATATTAGTGATGAAGTAAGAGCCAAGTGTATAATAGCCTATATATATATATATATATATATATAGAAATTTGAGGGTATTATAAAAATTGAAACCTTGAATATACAAAATATGAGTTTTAGTATGATTATAGGATCATATCGTATATCCTATAGTTATCTAAAATTTAGAATCAAATCCGATCTTATGATGTTTAATGAAGGGACGGCAATAAGGCAGGGTGAATACTAGTTTGATTATCATCATGCCTTACCATATCTTAAACTAATAATCCTCAGCCCCACTCCATAATTCGTGTAACTTACACGATCATGGCCTTTTCCTTTATGCAAGTTGCCATGACCCAAGATTAAAGTGAAGACTTAGTGATAGTATTAAAAAAAATTGGCAACATTTTGAAATAAAGGCCATAAACTAAAAGTAGATTAAATATTACGTTGAGTAATAAGTCGATAACAGCACCAAAGTCTATGCGATTAAACAACATATATAATAGTCTTTTCAGAACTTCATTACCATTCACAACTTAACCACAGTTATCAAACTTTGTAGAGAATACAAAATTTGTCATTTAACCTTTTAGATTTGAAAAAAAAAACAAAAAAAAAAACCCTACTAAAATGTTAGAAAGAAAACCTGAGTTAAAACATGCAGTGCTGGTTCTGGATTGAGGCCCCGGTTTAAGCTCAAACATTTCCGACTAACACGAAAAGTAACAGTGTGGGGAGGGGCAAATTTTCGCCAGCACAAGTGAAATTGAGATGTGTATCTTATAGTTTATGAGGTGGAATAGGTTCCAAGGTTCAACATGTTCATATGCTTAGTCATAGGTTAGACCAAAATTACTATATCCGTATTTGTAAAAACACATCATCATTTTTTTAATTCTTTTTTTTTTTTATTTGAGTTCATCAATATTTCATGTGCAAATCTTAACAAGCACTTTATTAGGAAAAATTGCAAATATATCCCTAAATTATTAGTTAAGTATGATTGGAGTCCTAAACTTCATAATGTAGTTTCTTTCATCTCTCTAAATCTATCAAAAATATGCAAATAACCTTCAAATTTATATTACATTCTATAATTTTAAAGTTTTAGCGATGCTTTGGGGGTTATTTACATATTTTTAAACTTATGATGCGATGAAATTACACCTTAAATATTGATGGGGTTATTGCATCCAACCAATGGTCTAGGGTTTGCTTTTGCAATTATCCCTCATTAATATTACCCTATTAATTCTTTTTGGAGGCCTATTTTATAAGGATGAAGCAGAACTTAATTCATTTTAGTGGAAAATCATATAAAATACGTGTATATAAAGAAGTAAGCAAATATAAGATGAGTAGGAAAGTATTTCACCCTATATATGTATGATTTTCAAAATTTTAAAATTAGATTTTATCTTGTGACTTCTTAAAATTGCCTTGAGATTCATACTCTATAAGATTTTCAACTTCTCAATTATTAGTCATTCATGTAAAAAATCAACATATTCAAGTTGTAAGTTAGTAGCACTTTGAAATGTAAATTATAACAAGTGTAATGAGTCTAAAAATTATAACGAATGTAAATATAATGAATCTTAAAAGAATCCCAACTAATAAAATAAGTAAATATAAACTAAAATAGCGACTTAAATTAGGAAATTAGGATATATATGACTATCTTACAAAGTGTAGGTTCAAAATAATGGGTTATGAGTTAGGTCAACTTGATTAAATTTCCATTATATACCAGTAAAATAATTAATATTTATTAAGTACACATGCACATCAAGTTCTTGTTCTTCTTCATATATTGAGAATAACAAAGTACCCTACAACTTAATAGCTATAATATACAAAATCTAGGTCTTAGGGTAGGTACATGTTGTATCTTGTGAGTAAAAATCCAAAAAGTTTAGTGTCGAAATCTATTTTTTGTCCTATAGAATTTACTATTTATAATCTAAGTAATCAAGCAAGGTATGATAGGTTCCATAATTTCATAAGTTATGATAAAACTACTTCCCTAAAACTCATAACAAAATTTTTTGTAAAATAATAGATTAGTAGGATTTTTCTCATAAGAAAATTATTTTTATATATGGTAAAACAAAAAAGTTACGTTTATGACGAAATTTAAGAAATTTATTTCCGACCTTGGGCTAAACTTTATTTTTTGGCTAGAGAACATACAACAAAATCATATGAAGAATGTGAGAATACTAGCCTTAGAAAAATAAGTAGATAATAAATTATTTTCCAGTAAATTGAAGTTGAGAAATCGACACCATCGTAGCAAGTACTTGCCAAGAGTGCTTATGTAACTTTGCTTTTAGCACTTTTGGTCGTAGATAATTGTTTATTTTTAGTTAGTGTTTTTTTTTTTTTTTTATATTTTAAGTTTGTAGGTTAAATAAGGCGAGGTCATAATGTAATTATGCATGCTAGTTTGTCAATTTGGGCATATAAGATGTCTATGTAACTAGGATTTGATAGACTAATGTCTTCAGTAGCAAGCAGCATCAATCTTGAGTAAGTTTTGATGAGTCGATTTCATATTCTAAACCATACATTTGGAAGTCAAAGTCGTAATTGCTTCTAATAATAGCCATCCTATCTAAAAAAATTGGAGTTTTAATGTTGAAGCATATTGTTCTCTTCTATCTTATCCTTAGTAGAAGAGGAGCATCTTTAGAGTGATCTTTCTTTCATAAATTTTGGTAGCCCTCAGAATAAAATTTTCATTATTTGGGAAAAGATGTCTTCATATAAAATCAACCCATATTTGACTTAATTAATTTTGTTAGAGAAACCAAGATATCAGCATAGAAATCGACGAGAAACTTTCTTCCCTAAAGACTTGAAATATCAGTATTAATACAGATTAGGGTAGATCGAGTTGTTCAACCCGTTTCCACAACTTTAGTACGTATGCATATCATGTCTTTGTTCCTCGTAGCTGTAATATAAAGAATCTAGGTCTAGGGGGTGGGTATGTATTGCATGTTGGGAGTGCAGATTCTAGAAGTTTAATGTCGAAATCTATCATTTGTCCATGGGATGTAGAGTTTGATAGGTTCCATAAGTTTTGATAAAATTATTTCCCTATAAATCATAGCATAACCGATGTTAAATAATAGATCGGTGTAATTATTCTCAATAAGAAATTATTCTTTTATATGATAACCCAAAAAGAAATTAATTTCTGGCCTTTGAGCTAGAGACTTTATTTTTCAGCCAGAGATAGTATACGACAAAATCATAGGAAGAATGTGAGAATACCAGCTTTAGGAAAATAAAAAAAAAAATAGTTTCCATTAATCCTATAATCCTATCCGGTACAGGGTCATTTTCGTCATTCCACAAGTCCAGCCTCCATATGCTGCTTTAACCCTCCTTCCATTTCAACCGTAGCGGAAGAAGTAAAATCATCCTCAAACACCACACACACACACGCCCTCTCTCTCTCTAAGACTCTCTCACAAAATCTACAAGGCTCATATCTTTCCCAAGAGACCAAGAGATTGATAGCACGGTTGGAACCCAACACACACGACACGATACGGCGACACATAACATAAGCAGCCGAAGGCAGCAGGGACTGTTTCTACCGACCGACCAAAACCGAAATGTCGACAGAATTACCTAATGATTTTCGGTGTCCCATTTCCCTTGAAATCATGTCGGACCCGGTAATCCTCTCCTCGGGTCACACCTTCGACCGTGCCTCAATCCAACGCTGGCTTGATTCCGGCCATCGAACCTGTCCAATTACCAAACTACCCCTTCCTGACCACCCTTCCCTCATCCCCAACCACGCCCTCCGCAGCCTTATTTCCAACTTCGCTCCTACTTCGTTTTCGAAACCCCAAACAACCCCTCAAAACCACCACCTCCAAACCCTCGTCCAAACCCTCACTTCCCCCTTAGCCCCACTCGAGACCAAGCTTAACGCGCTCTCGCAGCTCAGTAGACTTGCAAACCGTGACTCGGGGTTTCGCAGAAAGTTGACTGAGTCGGGGACCGTGTCTGTTTTGCTTAACTCGGTTGACTCGGATGACTTGGTTCTGAAAGAAAAGACGTTGCAGTTGTTGCTGAATCTTAGTCTTGATGATGATAACAAAGTGGGTTTGGTCGCGGAAGGTGCAATTGGGAAAATAATTGGTGCTTTGAGGAGTGATTCTTCGGGCTGTCGAGCGGTCGCGGCTACGATAATTACAAGTCTAGCGGTTGTGGAGGTCAACAAAGCGACAATTGGTGAGTACCCTTTTGCGATTAGTTCGTTAATTAGGCTTTTAAGAGATGGGAATAGTAGGGAAAAGAAGGAAGCTGCTACTGCTTTATTTGCTATATGTTCATTTCCTGAGAATAGGAAAAGGGCAGTGGTTAATGGGTCGGTTCCGATACTGTTGAGAATTGCGGATTCAGGGATTGAAAGAGCGGTGGAAGTGTTGGGTTTGTTGGCAAAATGTAGAGAAGGGAGAGAGGAGATGGAGAGGTTTGATGGGTGTGTGAGGATTTTGGTGAGGATTGCAAGGAATGGGACTTCAAAAGGGGTGCAATACGCGCTGTCGACGATGTATTTGTTGTGTTGTTTTATCGAGGAAATGTGTCTGAAGGTTTGTAGAGAAGGGGGTTTGGAGATCTGCTCGAGGTTGGTGGAGGATGATAATGAGAAGATTCGAAGGAATGCATGCAATTTGGTTCAGGTGCTGCAGGGGAATTGTTCAATTAGGTGATTGAGGGACGTGTAATTGGGTTTTGAATTGTAGAAAAATTTTGGTGATAAAGGAAAGGTTGAAAGAGGGGGGTTTTGCTGTTGTAATCTTTTTGCTCTGAAAAAAGAGTTGTTTTCAGCTGAATAGGTGAGTCGAGTTTTTCTAGTTTTACCACTGTGTTTTTTCTTTTTACTTGTCATTGTTACTTATGTTGTTGGATAGTTTTTGTACAAAGCAAAGATTAGATTTTGGAAAGGATTTGTTGTTTATTTATTTATTTTTTTAATCTTGTAAATTTGATGAATAAATGTTGCAGTAACAGGCTACTGCTCTCATTTATTTGGTTCAAGTGAATGATAGGTTTCTTTGAGATTATATTCTTTTAAGATAGAAACTGCTTTTAGTTTGAGAGAATATTTAAAACAGAGCGCCAGTATCCAGTTCAAAGTTTCTTGATCTAGAAAGAGAACTGCAAAATTTCACTGCTGTACTTCTCTGGAGAGTTGATTTATGTTCTGTTAATTACATCCTCTTTTGAACCTTGTGAATGGAATGTTTACACAAGTGTCTTTTTGAATGTTCATTTACATGTATGGAGAAGAAACTGATGCTTAGTCTTTGTTATCATGTTGCAATCCATGTTGTAATCTGTTTCCTGAGATTGATTATCCTCTTAAATGTCTGAATTTGTATTCTCACTTCCTGACATCATATTCTTCCTGAAAATATTATCCAATATGCATTATGCTTTTCAATATATTTGTTGTTGTGGTGCATCATCTGACTTGGCATCAGTAGAATCTACGGACCTTTCTTGACAGTTTTGCTACATGTTTTCTCTTTCAGATTTTTTTTTTTTGGTTAATTAGTTGAAAATTCCATGAGCTTACTCTTGGTATGCTGGAAATCTCATCTATATTCTAGATGTTTGAGGATCAAATATTTACATGCATAATTACCCAAAACAACACTTACATGCATAAGCACATCTATGGTCTCTCTCTTCATTTAACCTCAAAAGAATATGGCAATCAATTACCACGAAAGAAAAGTCAGCAGTTAGTGAACATTTTGCCCTTATCCAAAAGGCTATTTCCATTGACAAGGTTATCTTTGATTTTGATCCTTTTGACTTTCTTGGTTTTGTTGCATGTCGTCATTCTTCAATCTATGGGATTCAAAGGATGAGGGTTCATTCCTAGTGTGGTTTTTGTTTTGATCGGACTTAGAATTTAAGGGCTCTTATTCAATTTATTCTAATGTTTTTGATTGATGTGAGCAATATCTTGACAAGCTATTTTTTCCCTGAATGATTGCACTTGGATGGTGCAAAGATGGTTTATTAAATCATAATAAGTTTTTTAGATGGTAATAAAACCTGTTTAGATGGCCTTCTTAATATAGCTATTTCTAAACCTTGTCGGGTTGTCAGTACCTTCTTCCAAGATGACGTGAAGTTGTGTCGCTCAAAAAAAAAAAAAAAAACAAAGAAAGGTGTAGATACTTTGATTACATGTGGAGTGTTTTGCTGGAGCATTTAGCTTCAGAGAACATGTATCATTGCCGCTTTCTACTATATTATGTGAAAAGGAACATCATAAGATTACATTCTATCTTTGGCTGGTCTTTTGATGTTGACATGGTTCCAGTTTGGTTTTCTGTTAATGGAGAAATCATCGCTATCCATCTTTGTTGTCCTATCTCAACTGAAGTTGATCTTGTCCTAAGCTATTTTTACTGTGGAATATGAGAAATTACGATTTACAATGGCAGTGAAATTGGATTTCTGTCCTTCATGAGTCATGCTCTTAACATTGAAATTGAATATCAAGGGATTGTGATTGTGGTGATTATAGAGTGGACTCTGGATACCCTCCCTGGTTTGATCTGCTTGCTTGTTTGTCACTAGACTTTGGACAACTTCATTGAAGTTCAGTATGAGGTGAAAAACAACTAAAAAGGTTCTTTTGTTGCAACAACCATGGAAAATTTTCTTTGTTATCGGTAATATTTTTTTTTCCTGTGAGTGTGAATACATTACTGAATCACTGGCATGAATATATTGGTACGCGTGATTTGGTAAAGAAAAAAAGGAATACACTGATTGTTTAGGAAAGGTCAATGTTGGTTTAAATTGGTTTACCAAATCAATGTTCTTTGGCCAGTGACTCTGCTAGTTGACCATGCATTGCGATATTTTGATCCAACTTCCATTGACAAAAGCAAAGGCATCATATTAAATGCCTAACAAAGTTCTAGCGAGTTGACTCTACTCTTGTTTAGTAGTTTTCTTTGCAGACACGCGTGTTGTAGTTGTGCACGTCAGTTGCAGGTTTTTTACGGATAACATCGTAATGCTCGGCTACCTGGCGAGGCATTCATGACCTGTGTTAAATGTAATTTACAAGGGTGTGCATGGGCTTCCCAGGTGTGGGCTATGATGATAGCAAACGACGAAGATAAATTTGATTGGATTATATATAATCTTAAGCTGTTAGAATGGCTTATCTAAAATACCTATGGTATGTCTGATGTCTCTCTTACCTTGTTATAACCTATCTGGATAGTATATGGAAAATCTAAGAGCTCAAAAGAACCAAATCGGATCAAACAATATTAAGTTCAGTTGAGTTTAAAATTTTAATCTCGGGCTTAGTGCAAACTGCTACTTAACATGTCCTAGCTTGGTTACTCGGGCTTGATTATTTAGAAAAATTTATGGTCCTTTCAAAGATTGATTTGGACTTGAATTCTATGAAACTTTGATATAAACTTAAGCTTATTGAAACTTGATTACATTCGCAAGCTCAACCAAATAGGTTGAAATCCAGTCAACCTTATAAGCTAGATGAGTAGCTCAAGCCTAAGTATATATGGGTTGAGATTATTTACATCTCCGAGAATGTCTCTTGCTCGAGGGATAAGCTGTTGATGTATGGGCACTAACTAGGCGTGGTGAAGGATATGTTTGAGATTTTTCCAACGTCACTTTCATTGTATTTAGCATCGGAGAAGAAATTAGAAAAAAAAAAAAAAGAAATAGAGAAAAGAATATTGAAAAAGAATTATGAAAGTATTTGATTTTTTTTTTCATGTGTTTGAATAATTAAGTAAAGAAAAATAGAAGGAATCATAATTATTACCAAAAAACAAAATAAAATATATTGCAAAATTACCAATACAAAATAATTTAGGAGGAAATAGAAATAAGTGGAACGTAAGAAAATAATTCCTTCCTTACTCCTTTTGTGCCCCTAGTTCATTCTCCCCTCTTCCGAAGTAATAAAATTGGATGTTTTCCTTTTCATTTGCTTCTCTCCCTATTCTTTCCTTTCCCTTTCCTTTTTCCAAAACACAGTGTAAAGGAGTAAGAGAAGGAATGACGCAAGAAGATATGGGAACCTAGTACAACGAAATTGTACCCCTAAAGCAAAAATGAACACGATATTTGAATTTTTAAGCATGAAAACATAGAAATTTAAGGCCGCATTCATCTTTGCTATAGGCCAAGCGAACTGCATGGGATGTCGACTTATTATCTTTAATTCTTTATATATTTTTGGATGGAGAATGAAGCAATACTTCAAAGCAATTAGCCTTGTCGATGGTAAGATTAAGATATGAGATGCATCCACATGTTTGGATAGTTTGGCAATGATGTAGTAGTTTAATGTAATATTATGGCTTAACTTCCTCAACATGCAATAAGTACAATTTATTCAAGCTAAGTAAGGTTCTGCAGTTCACATTGAAATGAAACTAGACTATGTACAACATATATCTTTACCAACCCCCCCACCACCACTAAATCTCATGTTGCTACTGCCAAAGTGAGATTGTGTAGAATTGATCATTGAAGCCAAACGTAGTGAGATTCTTTGTGAGAATATGTTGTCGAGGAAAACTTATGTTACGATCCTTCACGCAGATCTTCAATAATAATAAATTCTTTAATAATTTTAGGGTTTTCTTTATTTGGTACTAACGAATAAATAAGAGATATGGATAAATTTACCAATCTATAGATGTCAAGATTGATAAAATTAAATTGGTTCGCAATTAAAACATAGAACGATAGAGACCACATTCTATAAATTAATCACTAAGATTAAAGAATTCCAAGAATTCAATAACAATGTTCGCCACAAATTCTATAGGAACCAAGAATCTGATAAGAACAACTAGAATAAAGGGAAATCCAATTCTCAATATTCAAGAACTCTCCAAAGAGGATTCACACACTCAAAGTGTTTTTCTTTTAAACAAAATAACATCATATCCTTCAAAATACCTAAAAGAAGACTATTTATATCATGCCTAAAAGTAATCTAAGGACATATTAATGAAATATTAATAAAATAAAACGGAATAAAGAAAAATTGGTGCGAGGCCATTCAAGGCCAGCCAAAGGCCGACGGCCTATATGTAAGTCAGCACCAAGGCCAGCGGACTTGAAGCTAATTTGGACGACCTTCATTCAAGGTCGGCTTAAGGCTGGCCGAATTTCGCCTTGTGTCCTCCCGATGCTTATTTCCTTCCTTTTTGGACCCCGTACTACCACCTATAATTCGGATTGACTTTGATTTCTTTGGTGCTCGTATCTTAACTCTTGGAATCGTATCATTCCCTCCATGTTGAAAAAGATTCGACCTTGAATCTTTATCGTCCATCCTGCTAGACCACATAAACAAACTCCTCTTTCCCTTAGGCTTCTTAAGGCAAATCAACCTTGTTTGTTGTACCTCAATTGGACTTATAGGAAGAAGCTTGTATGCCTTGTCCTGTTGTTGAATGGTATACTCATTGATGTATCCATCATACTTAGCTCTGAGATCATACTACCAAGGTCTTCTAAAAATCAAGTGCGTAGCTTCCATGGGAACTACATCACATACAATCTCGTCAGTATAGTCACCAATAATTAATGGAACATGAACCTATTTGTGTACATGAACAACTCCTTGTGGACTCAACCAATGAAATGCATAAGGTCTTGGATGCTGCTTCACCTGTAAACCCAACTTAGTAACCCAGCTTGTTGAAGCAACATTGGTGCAACTACCTGTGTCAACCACAATCAAACAAGTCTTCCCTTGCACCATGCCTTGAATATGAAATAAATTGGCTCTCTGATTAAGAACAACTTTATCCTGCTTAACCATTAACAAGTCTCCCTGTACTGGATACGTTATAATGTCTTCATCTTCCTCTTCTACCTCAGTACCCTTCTATTCTTCTTCCTCACTCTCGACTTTGTCACCCTTTATGACCATAACCCTTTTATTAGGACATTGAGAAGCAATATGGACAAGTCCTAAACACTTAAAACATTTTATATCCCTACTCTTCTTTTGCTGTGTTTGGTTAATAGCCTCACCAGCGACTGCCTTTCCTTTTTCCTTCCTTTCCTCCTCCCTCTTACTATCATCTGATTTATGGTGGTGATATGATTTCTGATCCCGCCTGCGCTGATGCCGCTCAACCCGACTGGCTAATTTAATCACATCCTCTAGAGTCTGATAATGCTGGAGTTCCACTATACTGGCAATGTCCATCTTCAACCCATTGATGAAACAAGCTATGGATTCATCTAATGATTCCTTAATATCACACCTTGCTATTAGTGTCTCAAACTCCTTTACATACTCTTCTATGCTTTTCTTACCCTGTGATGCGAACCCTAGGTATATTAAACCTAGAACCCGACGATCGAGATTTGAAACCGGATCCCCAAGTATCGTCTTGAACAAGTGATGAACGGAACTAGACCCCAACCACACCTGTTGATTGAAACCTAAGTTATCAAGATGACTTCCCCAAGCGTTTAGATCGAAGAAATCGAAAGGAGTTCTTTCGCAAAGAACAAAAGAGAGAGATCTCTCAAAATGTGTATTCAACAATGAAATATCCGTAATAATCATCCCCTAGCGTATCTGACAAGAGGGTATTTATACTAAGAAATAATAAAATACACGCGTAGTACACGGCCTCCATACACGGCCGTGTCTCCAAGCCGTGTATGATGCTGGGAATGCGACGAACAAAGTACACGGTCTCATACACGGCTGTGCCTCTAGGCCGTGTATGTGTCTGTGTATATGACGAGCACAATACACGGTTTCATACACGACCGTGCCTTTTGGCCGTGTATTCTTCTGTGAAATTTCGACTGGGACACACGGTTGTGTCGCTGGCCGTGCTGTTAGGCCGTGTAAGTATACACGGTCGTGATACACGGCCGTGTATAGAGGCCGTGTATGATCCTGTTGATTCCTTCATTCCTTCCGGTTCCTTCTCTTGCAGCTCCATCACTAATCCTTGCAAAGCTTCTCTCATCTGCTTAGCTCTGGCTCTTGTCATTGGACCTTCAATACCATGTAACGGGTCATTGGACTTTGACTCTTGAACTCTTGATGTTAGCTGATCCCCATCATTCCCTCTGTCCTCGAAAAGATTTGTCCTCGAATCACCTGCATCATATAGAGTAAGATCAGAAACATTAAAAGTTGCGCTTACATTACCATAGTGACTTGGTAAGTCAATCTTGTAAGCGTTATCATTGATGCGTTCCAACACTTGGAATGGCCCATCTCCCCTAGGGTGCAACTTAGATTTTCCCTGTTCGGCAAATCGCTCCTTTCTCAGGTGCACCCACACCCAATCTCCTGGATGAAAGACAACCTTCACATGACCCTTATTGGCCTGGCGAGCATAATGCTCATTCTTCTTCTCAATGTTAGCCCGAACCTGAGCGTGCAATTCCCGCACAAATTCTGCCTTTTTCTTTCCATCATCCATAGCAATCCCATCTGCACCTACAACAAATCCAAGAAAAACCACAGATTCCATACAAAAGGTGCACTTCTTCAAGTTTGCATACAACTTGTTTTCTCGTAAAACAGTAAACACACTTTGTAAATGCTGAACATGTTCATTTAAAGTCGTGCTGTAAACTAAGATGTCATCAAAGTAGACAACAACAAACTTTCCAATGAAAACGCGAAGAACATGATTCATCAACCTCATAAATGTGCTAGGCGCATTTGTTAATCCAAAAGGCATTACCATCCACTCATATAAACCATGTTTAGTTTTAAAAGCCGTTTTCCTCTCATCTCCCTCTTTCATGCGAATTTGGTAATAACCATTCTTTAAATCAATTTTGGAAAACAAACAGGCACCATGCAACTCATCAAGCATATCATCAAGTCTAGGGATAGGATGTCTATACTTAACTATGATCTTGTTGATTGCTCGACAGTCAACACACATCCGCCATGTTCCATCCTTCTTGGGAACCAGGATGACAGGAACTGAGCATGGACTGAGGCTTTCTCTCACAAACCCCTTCTCTACTAGATCATCAACCTGCCTTTGGATCTCCTTAGTTTCCTCTGGATTGGCCCGATAAGCTGGCCGATTAGGAATGGAAACACCCGGGATGAAGTCAATTTGGTGCTCAATGCCTCTTATTGGAGGCAATCCCCTTGGTACTTCCTCAGGAAACAAGTCCTCATACTCCTGCAAAAGAGACACAACCATACTTGGCAAAGAAGAGTTAAGGTTAGTAATAGTAAAATACAAATCCTTGTACATGAGTACAAGTAGTTGTTTCCTGGCCACTATTGCACTCTTAACCTCACTTTTTCTTGCAACTCCACTCTCTCCTGCATTTTTCTCTCCACTCAGTGTGTTAAGCTCTTCACTCTCTTGGCTCACAAGTGTTTGCCTCTCACTCTTTCTTTCTCTTTCACTCTTTTCTTGTCCACTCAAGTGTTTCTCTCTAAACTCTTTTGCTAGCCTCACTTGATCCTCACAAGCCTCCCATGGTTTCTGGGGAGTTAGAACCACATTTCTCTTGTTTAAAACAAAAGAGTAATGGTTCTTGTACCCATCATACGTTACCCTCCGATCGAACTGCCATGGTCGCCCCAACAATATGTGACTAGCCTGCATGGGAACTTCATCACACATCACCTCATCATGATAACTTCCAATAGAAAATGAAATAAGAACCTGCCTGGTCACCTTCACTTCCCCACACTCATTCAACCACTGTAACCGGTATGGTTTCTGATGCTTCGAAGTTTTCAACCTCAACTTATCGACCAATAAGGTACTAGCAACGTTAGTACAGCTACCACTATCAATGATCAGGCTGCATACCTTCTTCTGCACATGACACCGGGTGTAAAAAATATGCTCACGCTGAACCCCTTCACCATCATCCTTAGGCTGAGTACTAAGGACTCGCCTAGTAACTAGCAATTCCCCACTCACGGGTCCCTCAACGTCCACATCACTACAATCCTCCAATGGTGGCATGTCGTCATCACTGGAACTAATACTCTCCACATCTCCATTATCCCGAATGATCATGGCCCTTTGATTTGGACATTGAGATGCAATATGTCCAAACCCCTGACACCTGAAACATTTGACATCACGAGTTCTAGTGAATGGTTTAGTGTCAGATTTACCTTTAGAGGAAGTAACTGGACTCTTGGCCTTCGCATCCTCTTTTGGTTTTAAGTCTGCAGTGTTCTTCTTCCAATTTGACTTCCATGAAGAGTTAGAAGTCGCCCAAGATTTAGAATTCCCTTTATACTTCAACTGCTTCTCTACCTTGATCGCCTTATGCAGCAATTCCTCAATATCCACATAATGTTGTAAGTCTACGACATCAGCGATCTCCCGATTCAACCCATTGAGGAATCTAGCCATTGTAGCCTCATCTTCCTCATCCACTTTAGCTCTAATCATAGCTATCTCCATCTCCTTATAATAATCCTCTACACCTTTTGATCCTTGTGTCAACCCCTGTAATTTCCTATGCAAATCCCTATAATAATGACTAGGGATAAACCTCTTCCGCATAATTGTTTTCATCTCATTCCAAGTGCTAACAGGCCTCTCACCATACCTTCTCCTATTACGCACCAGCTGATCCCACCATACATTGGCATAATAAAAAAATTTCAATTGCAGCTAACTTTATCTTCTTCTTCTCCTCACTGTAATTATGGCAATCAAATACATGGTCCACTTTTCTCTCCCACTCCAAATACAGCTCTGGATCATTCTTCCCTTGAAAGGAAGGTATCTTCATCTTAATACTACCCAAATTACCATCTCGCCGTTGGGTATCTCTTCTCTCTTTCATGAAACCATATTCTCCTGAATCAGTATCCTCCTTCTCTTCTATACTCACTCCCCCTCTTGAATGCCTATTGGTTCTTCTCCCCACAACATTACTACCTGACGGTTCCCTACTCTGCTCCATCTTATCCAACCTCTCATGGACTTGCTCCATTTCAGCACTCAGCATTTTTCTCATCTCACCGAATAATGCCTCAAACATCAATTTCTTATCTACGCCTCCCTTCTCTCCATTAGTAGGACTTTGATCAGACATATTGCTGCAACAAAAGGGTTAGAAATAACACACAAAAAAAAAAAAATATAAACCTCACAATTCACTCCCTCACCTGTTTACACTCACAGATATGGATTCACTCGTGTTTCGTTCAATAAATAGATGATCCTCACAACTCGCTCTTACAGGCTCTTTGACCAGAACTCAATCAAAATTTCTTTAACATAAACCACTAAGGCAACTTAACTTTTTAAACAAAAGGTTCCAATTCAACAGCCAATTAAGAGAAACACGGACAAGGACTCCAATAGGGACACAATGAATACAATCGAATGAACGGAAAAATATAGATACTGGATTACTAAAATGTTCTTCTTTTTTTTTTTTTTAATACGAATTTCTCTTCTTCTTTTTTTTTTTTTTTTTTTAAAGAAGACAACGATAATTAATCGAAAAGGATAGAATTACTTGAATCAAGAAGCCGTGGCTCTGATACCAAATGATGCGAACCCTAGGTATATTAAACCTAGAACCCCCGACGATCGAGATTTGAAACCGGATCCCCAAGTATCGTCTTGAACAAGTGATGAACGGAACTAGACCCCAACCACACCTGTTGATTGAAACCTAAGTTATCAAGATGACTTCCCCAAGCGTTTAGATCGAAGAAATCGAAAGGAGTTCTTTCGCAAAGAACAAAAGAGAGAGATCTCTCAAAATGTGTATTCAACAATGAAATATCCGTAATAATCATCCCCTAGCGTATCTGACAAGAGGGTATTTATACTAAGAAATAATAAAATACACGCGTAGTACACGGCCTCCATACACGGCCGTGTCTCCAAGCCGTGTATGATGCTGGGAATGCGACGAACAAAGTACACGGTCTCATACACGGCTGTGCCTCTAGGCCGTGTATGTGTCTGTGTATATGACGAGCACAATACACGGTTTCATACACGACCGTGCCTTTTGGCCGTGTATTCTTCTGTGAAATTTCGACTGGGACACACGGTTGTGTCGCTGGCCGTGCTGT
The DNA here is from genome assembly GCA_037954665.1 of Laguncularia racemosa. NCBI lineage: Eukaryota > Viridiplantae > Streptophyta > Magnoliopsida > Myrtales > Combretaceae > Laguncularia > Laguncularia racemosa. The sequence continues at coordinate 5,819,069 of JBBMOL010000011.1, forward strand.
TAGGCCGTGTAAGTATACACGGTCGTGATACACGGCCGTGTATAGAGGCCGTGTATGATCCTGTTGATTCCTTCATTCCTTCCGGTTCCTTCTCTTGCAGCTCCATCACTAATCCTTGCAAAGCTTCTCTCATCCGCTTAGCTCTGGCTCTTGTCATTGGACCTCCAATACCATGTAACGGGTCATTGGACTTTGACTCTTGAACTCTTGATGCTAGCTGATCCCCATCACCCTGCCTCAAGGATTGTAACTCCATCAGCATCTCTTGTTTATAGTAATCTGGCACAAATCTGCGTCTCATTAATCTTTTCATCAAAGCCCATGAATGCACTTTCTCCTCATCCGCCCTACGTCTCTCAGTTTGTACTTTATCCCACCATAGATTAGCATATTCAGAGAATGCTAGAGATGCCATCTTCACCTTCATGCACTCATCCCACTCATAGCAGTCAAACACCTTCTCAACTCGTAGCACCTAGTCTAGGAATTCCTCTGGTTTACTATTACCAGTAAAAGGTGGAATTTTTAGCTTTATGTTTTCAATCCCCTTACGCCTGTCATCCTTGTTTCCTCTCCTACTCCTTTCACTACCGGCATCAGATTCATCACTAGAATGTCTCCTCCTAATTCCTGCACCACTATGGCTTCTTCTATCCTTAACCTCCAATCTCTCCATAATCAATCTAATATTTTCTTGGAGTTGATTGAACTCTGCCCTAGTCACAATCTCACCCCCATTATCAGCATTATTCCCATTGTTGTTGTTATTAGTGTCATTAACACTTCCATGCGACGACATCTCTACCACTTAAAATTTCAGCAATAGATATTCACAAAAACCCCAATTCTCACCAACAGCCTAAAACACCAATTCAACACCTAACAATCGAATTCACAGCAATACTTATCAAAACAAATCCTCAAATTTTCCGACTAACGGCAGTATTGAATTAAAACTACAATTAAGTTGAGATTCAACAGCCTTACCGATTTAACCTGCGTCGATTCACAAATCCACCACCTTCGCTCTAATACCAAATGTTACGATCCTTCACGCAGATCTTTAATAATAATGAATTCTTTAATAATTTTAGGGTTTTCTTTATTTGGTACTAACGAATAAAAAAGGGATATGGATAAAATTACCAATCTATAGATGCTAAGATTGATAAAATTAAACTGGTTCGCAATTAAAACATAGAACGATAGAGACCACGTTCTATAAATTAATCACTAAGGTTAAAGAATTATAAGAATTCAATAACAATGTTCGACACAAATTCTATAGGAACCAAGAATCTGATAAGAACAACTAGAATAAAGGAAAATCCAATTCTCAATATTCAAGAACTCTCCGAAGAGGATTCACACACTCAAAGTGTTTTTCTTTTCAACAAAATAACATCATGTCCTTCAAAATACCTAAAAGAAGACTATTTATATCATGCCTAAAAGTAACATAAGGACATATTAATGAAATATTAATAAAATAAAACGGAATAAAGAAAAATTGGTGCAAGGCCATTCAAGGCCGGCCAAAGGCCGATGGCCTATATGTAAGCCGGCACCAAGGCCGGCGGCCTTGAAGCTAATTTGGCCGGCCTTCATTCAAGGCCGGGTTAAGGCTGACCGAACTTCACCTTGTGTCCTCCCGACGCTTATTTCCTCCCTTTTTGGACCTTGTACTGCCACCTATAACTTAGATTGATTTTGATTTTTTTTGTGCTCGTATCTTAGCTCTTGGAATCGTATCAACTTAACAATCTAATACCTCACCAAAAAGGACTTTCTCATGAGTAAAAAATGGTAGTCTATGTACTTGGTGGGATTATGGTGGACTAGATTGGCAAAGAAGTTGACAGAACAAAGGTTGCCATAACATAAACTGATGGGACATGGAGTGGAGAGTAGCACCAAGTTCTCTACGAGATTACTTCTATAGATACATTCAACAAATGCCAGTTTGCTAAAAGATCTCAAGGATGCCATTTTCTTCTCAAGATTGAGGTAATCCATGCATTTCAAGCCTCCTCCTTTCCCCAGACTCAGCGTACTCAGTAATCTACTAAAAAAGCTACCAACAGGATTTGCCTAAACCTGTTCATAGACCCTTTTGCCATGATATTTACAGCCTAATGTACATGGCTTTCTCCCACACCATCTAAGCTTGGCATTCCATGAGATCATTGGCCATCTCTTTGCCTCAATATCATGTGCCAAACATTTCCTTAATGCTTTCTTTTTTTTTTTTTTCTTCTCTCTCTCGCAAATTAAGGTTAACAAGAACCACCAAAAAGCCAACTTAGAGTAAATTATTGGCTAGTAGAAAATCAAAATGAGTTGTGTGTAGGGGATACCCCAAGCACATGAAAAATGAAAAAGAGAATCTATATTTACCTCAATATAGGAAATAAATAATATCCAAGTATAAGCAATTAAAGATGAAAAATAATTAAAAATATGATAGTTTCTAGGAATACTTGTTAAATTTATATTTATGTATATATATTTCAAAAATTATTTACATATTTCTCAAAAAAGTAAATATATAAGAATAACGGAAAGTTTTTTATTTGTCATTCTACCAAATCACAACGTGGAATTCTAAAGTAGTCTACATCCCTTTGAACGATGAATCTCTTTTAAGAGTTATAATTTATTACGGATTTAATGATAATGGTTTCTTAAATTAATTACTACAAGCTAATTAGAAGGTAACACACCTCGACTCTCAAATCAAGTTAAAGTCGTTGTACCCATTGTCAAAAGCTGGGAACTCAAATAAAGAAAAAGAAATGGAAATTTCAAAAAAAAAAAAAAAAGAAAAGAAAAATAGTAGTCAACCGCTAAAGGATTAATTTCACACTTCTTTGATATTGTGTAGAAAAATTTTATTTAATGTTACAGAGCCGTGCTTTCTTCACCTTCTCTTTCCTCGGCATCTACACATCTAATGGAAAAATGTTATCAAATTCGGAACGAATTGTTATACCGAGTTAACTAAAAGGATCCATGATGCTCATACAGACGAATGCTCAAACAATGCCAACAAAAGGTTCACTCGGTACAAACAGTGAGGGGCAACATGATTGTCATCAGTAATCATACCAAGACCCATGCACAAGCAAAGAGCAAGTAGAGGAAGACTCCGAAGACCAAAAGGGTTACACAAAAGGAAGCTCATATTGGAGTCATTAATCATTGTTAGGAGCATAAAATAATTACAAGGGTTTTGTTAATAGATATTTCCTTTTTCTTTTTCTTTTTCTTTTTGTCAACTATTACATAATTTATACTATTGAAATAGAACTGATTTATTGTGTTGGAAGGTTGTTGTTCATGTCATTAGCATACAAAGCAATCTTCATACAATTGGTAGCATTTGATTTGTAATATTGACAGTACAAAATGAAAAAAATATGAATTTTTTTTTTGTACCATGTTGACAATTATATCCTTTATATAATATCATGGTTATTTAATTATATTTTTAATATTATAAAAAATACAATTTGAAGAGATTATTTAATTCATGTAATTAAACAAATTATATAAAATAATAAATGTAAATCCATTGATTAAAAAAATTAATAATTCATATTATAAATTACAATAATTTGTGTTATATTTAATAATATAACACATTATAAATATTATATTAATAATATTTAATAATTTTCATAAAAATTATAAATTATATTTAATAACTGTAATGTTAATTATGCTAATATTATAACAAATAATATATATTAAATTACAATAATTTTCTTTAATATTTGAAAACTATAATTTTAATTAAATTACAATATTTTGATGCATATTGTAAATTCTAATAGTAAATAAATTAAATCAATATCTCCAATATAATATGCGATAATATAAGAACTAATATTAACAAATTGACATTATCATCAAAATAAAGTTCAATACTCCAACACTTTTTTTGTATTGTATTTGATATGGTATAAATTTTAGCCACTTTATCCGATACTTCAATACGTTTTTTGTCCAGTACTTAAACTAATTTTCTTAAACCAAATGAAGGATAAAATTTTTTGTCTAATCCAGCATCACAAAATATTGGGAACCAAACGCCACCTTAGGGTATAGGGATCATAGTGGTACCTTTTTCTTTTTCTTTTTTTCGATTAAGAGCTTTGAAAAAAAAAAATTCACTCTTTTCAATATTAATCACAAATTTTACAAAAGAGAAATTATATAAGAGATTTAAAATTTCCTCTATTTAATATCTTAATAATAAGTATTTTAGGACACACTTGTAATATTTTTCATAATGACAATACCTAATGCAATTGCGTGAATGGTACAAGAGTTGCGGGCGTGGGCGGTGGCCATTGATAGGAGAAAGCGTGCTTCAACAGACAAAAAAAGGAGTTGAATGCAGCTCCTTAGATTCCTTGGGAGCCACCAGACACTCGAGAAAAAAGTACCACTGCCAAGTCCTCTTAGATCTTCTCGTGGCCTCATTAGTTCTGAAATGTTACAATTAGAAATCATTGTCAATATAATGCTTTTCTTATCATCTCTCGTGGTAAAAGAGGGACACAAGCAGTAAAAAGTGCATTTCCTTGGCGACATAGAAATTTTAATTTTTAACAAAATAATGTCACCAAATTCAATTTGATTCCAAGAGGAGGACTTCTGCACCGATGATATTTTCTTGTCATGAATGGAAGAATAATTATACTTAACAATTATTCATCGTAACTAAGATTGTATTCGTAGCACAAAATGTTTTGTATGTTTATAAAACATAATATAAATGGAACAAAATTTGATATTGTATTACATATATAATACATTTTTTATCACATTTGAAATATGGTTGAGTATAAATCACTCCACTCTATACTCTTATTACAACAAGAGCATGTAAGATTAAAAAACTAATTAAATACCATAAATAAACTTTAATTTCGTAAACCTCCATGATCTCTTGAGTATAACTTTGTTTATAAAACTTATTAATTATATTGATTATGCAAAACCTAACAGGTTCAAGATCTCAAAATTATAATTATTATTAGTGGGTTTTCTTAATTATTGAGTTTTTACTAAAAATTATTTTAGTGGCATTTTCTAAATTTGGCCATTTTAAAAAATGTTTTACCAAATATATATTCATTTGATGGTGTGTTTTCAATTTAGAATTGGTTTCAGTAACAAGGAGCAAGCAAAAGTATAAAATTTTTTCATGCAATCTTTTATTTTAAAGTTCTTATAGTGGTTTTGAGTTTGCAATACTCAAGAGAGTGTTATAATACCAACTAAATTGGCTAGTGTTTGTGAGATACTAGTCAATATTTTATTAAATGATTGAAATTTCGAATATTTCTCCCTTTAAGCCTATTAGCATATTGTATTTTCGTGCAAGTGAGCCAAGCATGAAGTTTTAAATTTTATTAGTTTACTTGTGTTAACCCCCTTATTTTGTAGGTATAATTCCTTTGATTTCAATCAAAATCTTTTCGATTGTTTAATTAGATAAATTTTGCAGTGCTTTAAAATCAATAGCTTTTCCTCATTCCTTAATGAGATCAATACTTAGGTCTAAAGAGAAAACCTTTATCTTTATGATGATTGAATAGTCATGCTCAAGAATTTTTTACTACTTAAAGGCTACCTTATCCCATGCTGGATTATAAGTCAAGCAAGGACCACAAACATAGGTCAAGCTGAATATGTGTTCACATAAGCACAATCGTTTTACTTGATTTCACCACTTTCTTTAATAATTGTTGAAACTTCATGAGTAGTTGTGCAATTTCATCTCGAATAAAATGAAAGCAGCAAATTAATATAAAAACATTTTCAAAAGACATTTTTTAAAACCTTCTACTCATTTTTTCGTAAGTACATGCTTTATCTAAGCCTGTTTGGCTCACCCATACATAGACCTTTATGTGGGTTTTCCGAAGGTTGTTGAATCCACTAATCCTTAGGATTAACGACACTCAAATTCATATGATTTTCCCCTAGTTTGATGCCATTAGATGGAATATTTATCTTATTTCTCAGTAAAAAACCATAGAAAACAAGTAAAACTCAATAAACCATTGAATTGTTGAAGGGCATCAAAACTTGGGCTTAATGGTATACTTCTTGAAGAATTTGTCATCTACGCAAGTACCTTTTGAGGGATATTTTGAAGGAACCAAGGTGAATCAACAACAAGAACTTGAAGGTATCAAAACTAGATTTTCGTATGAGCATTTAGAGAAGTGGGATTGCCAAAATTCTCTCTTGGGAAGGCCTTCAACTAATCGTTTGTAGTTCACACAAGGGTGATTTGGAGACTGTATTGGAATATCCTTTGCGGCATTTGAACAAAGTGTTTCATTTAAATATTGTTTGCAACTTTTAATTGAAGTATTTTCTAATCATCATATTTTACTCATACAATAGTTCATTTGAAAGTTAACTTTTGATGTTTAAACCAAAAAGATTTTATCAATCACAATTTTTTACATATTAATGTGGTGAAACATCCATTTTTTACATAAATTTACCAAAAAAAAAAAAAAAAAACCTTGTAGTAGGGAGTGAAACATTTTCCTATTCCAAAATATTGCCTGGAATTGCCTCCTTTTCTCCGAATTTCGTGTGGCGAAGTCTTCTAATCCTTAGGACTTGCAACCAGATTGTGCATTGGATTTAGGTTATATTTCTCAATTGTAGTGATTCCATCTTTTGTATTAAATAACAAGTTATATCAAACACTAACTCTTAATGATTCTTAACCCTAAAACTCAAGAAAATTATGATGCCATTTAATTTATAAGGACTCGACTAACGTGATTTTATTGAAAAACTATAATACCTTGATGGGAAAATGAAATGCCTCGTGTTATCAAATATATATATATTTATTGAGCGAATAATATCTAGAATGTCCGCATGATTTCTAGGTGAGAGGGAAAATAAGAAAAGTTGTACCCTATCCATGTCCCCCAAACCTAGTAGAAGTCAATGATGTTAACCCTCTGCTCCAACACTTGATGACATCTTGAATGATTGTACTCTCATCACGCCCTTCCGTCCAGAGGCACTGGACCGTCCTTCATGACCATTAATTAAATTTACAATCTGATAATCAGAGCCGGCTTTGAGACGTGGATGGGAGAGTAATTAATAGAGGCCCAGCATATGGCTCGAATTTCCCTGCCGATGGACAGGTGTCTTTTTTCACCATTTGCTGTTGTGACTTTCGGCCTTACCTTTCATCATCTCCCTTGAATATACTTGATAAGAAAAGTCATATATATATGTATTATGGTCTGCATGGATACCAAATTTATGATTTAAAAAAATATATGGAATCATAAATTAGGCCGACCAAATCAAATAGAATCATAAATTATATATATATATTTTAAGTTCAAAACAATTACAAATTATATCGAGTGACACAAAATAATTTTCTTTTATATTAAAAAAAATTAAAAATTGAATTAAACTATTTTAAAATGAATTAAACCCATAAGAAGTAAAAAAAGAAATGATAATGAAAGTATAAAGAATATATTGTTAAAAAGTGGATTTTATATCACTTATTCAATTTCTTTTTTTATTTTATTTTTATCGAATGATTTACTGCTTTTTTTAATTTTGTATTTTTGTTCATTGATTAAAATAGAAACTAAAATTACTTAAAGAAGATAATAAAACCTTTTAAGTATATCAAGTGTACATTAAAGATGGTGAGTAATATTGGAGAAATGATAGTGAATTATTTCTTTTTTATATCGAATATAATTTTATATGAGTTATTAACTTATATATATATATATATATAAATTAATAATATGTATAATAATGATTTAAATTGTATATCAAATTAGATTGAATCGATTTTTTTAGGTTCGAAAAAATTATAAATTAAACTGTATAATTAGATCTGGTTTAGAAAAGAAAACCAAACTGTCCTAACTTCTAGTAGAATAAATCAGTTTGAATATCCATTCATATTATAATTACCGAAGAAAGAAAAAGATAAGAAAAGAGTTAGTGTTGAGTGTACCTATTATGTATATTGCATAAGATGTATCAAAATAAGTAGTGTTTCTCTTAATAGTGTCCCAAGGAATGCCTATGGTGCACTTGTTGTTAACAAAGTTATTTAAAATAAGCGAAATTTCACTTCTTAATCTTTATAATTCCTATTTACTATGCATTTAGAAAAACGGGAAAATAAAAAAAAAATGGAAAGAGTACATTTTTCTTATCTGATAAGGAAATAACAATATTTATATATCTTAAATTATCTTTCTTAATAAGATACAACATAGTGAAATATTATTCATCAATCTTAATGGCGCTAGATAGAAAGAATGCATAAATAAGGCAATAATATGATATAAGTGAGAGATAGAGAAAGAGATTAAAAAAAAAAAAAGAATGTATAAACAATTTCTTGAAGTTAAGATTTTTGGTAATAAAACGAAACCAATGCCAAAATTATATTGTTTACGATGAGGATTTTGATAATAAATATTAATGCCATTTTAAATATAATTATTACCTTATAATTAAAAAATGAAAACTTTACATTTTTTATATACTTTTTTTTCTTCTGAAAAGTGTATTATCAACTCTAGAAAGTATACAAATTAATTTTTTATTATATACTTATTTTTCTTAAAAGTTTATTATCAACTCTAAAAAGTATAAAATTTAATTTTTGAGTGTAACAACTAGTTTCCAAACAATACTAATTAATGAGACCTATAGACAAATGTAACAAGTAGGTGAGTTGATATAGGGTGGGGGTATGAGTCAAACTTGTACTCTACTCTGTAAGGTATCGATTTTCAAAATTTGGAATTACAATCTACTTTATAACATTTTAGAACTACCATAAGATTTGTATTCTATAAAATTTACAGGGTATAAAGTATTCTATTAAATTTGTAAGTTTTTTTTTCCTCATAAATTTTAAATTTATATAATACTAAAAATGTAATTTATATGTAATACTATAAGTTTTATATACAAAACCTATAAAATCTATAATAAAACCTATGATATAAAAAAAAGTAAACTTTTGTATCTTTATTATTTCAAATTTATGTGATATTAAAAAAATTTTGTAAAGCCTATAATAAATTTAAATAAAACTTATCATCTAGAGAGGGATAGCAAGCTTTAGGGTTAGAGCCTATATTAGACTTGGTTATTTCTTCTTAATATAAATATAATATTAATTTTATTCTTTTCTTGAAAAAAAAATATAAATTTATTTTTCATTCATTATTATATATTATATTATTAATAAATTTTATAAGATAGATATAGAGTACTTCAAAACATATATCTTATATTCCTTAAAATACAAATTTCAATATAGGTATAGGGTGTGAAAATATCAAACTTATACCCAATCCTTATAGAAGTATGTTTTGAAAAATTACTACTACTTAAATGTGACTCGCAATACCCACTTAATTTGATTGAGTAGGATATATATATATATGTCTTCTGAAGTAAGATCACGTACTCAACTCTAATAACAAGATTTTCTTTATAAATTAATTAATACTTAATAAGATTATGTCAATACAAGCTATACAGCCCATCTCGTCTTTCGTTTCATAACATACTTGTTCTTGCGTATTTTATTGATTATTAGACATGATAGAGCTAGATGGCTTACGAAATAACACGAGAAAGTCAAACGTACAAGACATATAATAAATTGTTCTATTGGGTAAGGTTTGAGCAGTTGGTATCTTTCACGTACTTACCGAGACAATAGAAAAACCTTTTTATCTTTTTTTTTTTTGGTTAATATCCTTTTTAAGTTTGTTTACGCATGTCAACGAAAATCTAATGAATTAGATAAATTGTTTCTTAGCTTAGCGTCTTAAAGGTAATTTTAGGCGACATTTTATCATTTTCATTTAAATAATTATAAAGATAAGGATAAGAAGCTGTTAATAAGATGATGATGTGATGACATCAACATTTCATATTCGTTTAAGAAAAAAGAATCACTAATAATGCGATCACTCCTTTAATTAGCACTAATCAAATTGTCTTAACTAATTGAGAATCTTTACTTTGTCAGTCCTATATATAATCAATTAATTTCACCATTTTCCTTGTCAACTTCTGATCACATAATAGGTTCTTGCCATATAATATACCGAAACACTGGGAGACCAGAAAACGGACCGAGTGTTCAGAACTTCAGGGGCAGGGCAGACACCGTAACAGAGAGCCCATCAATGGCCACCAAAGTTTACATTGTGTATGTACTCCTCCTAGGTTTCTCTCTTTTATGTTTTCTTGCCTTTGACTCTAAGCATCAACAACTCTTCTATGTTCAATGCTTTTTTCTTCCTTTGGTTTTGAAGCTCTACTATTGAAATGGGTCCTGTGTTTATGGTGCAAGTATGAACACATGATCCATTTTGAAGAGCCTCACGAGCGGTATAGTTGTCGGTTTCAATTCCTCTTGGAAGGACAGCCTAGTTCCGATTGCTTCACCCCCACAACCATGTCCATGAATATTCTGGATTTTGTGTGCTTTCTTAAACACCACAACCAAACTAAATAGATAAGATTATAGAAGGAACCGACAGGCTTGTTTTGCCCTGTTCTTTCTTAACAATGTTGTAGGGACTCTTTCTTTTGCTCATTAAGGTTGTGATTCATTTATCCTGTTTACTATGTTGTGTTATTGTTGTCACACTGATAGTAATAGTAGTGAATGATGGCGCTATCAGTTGAAACATTCTCCATAGTTTTGGATGAGAGACTCGAAATCCTGCAAATACTTCGTTATAAACTGCGTTTTTTATTTGATTGTCATATAATAGTAGACACACATTCCACCTTATTGTCATATAATATGTATTTATGCTTCATCTACCTATTTTATTTTATTTTTTTTCAGTTCATATGATGTGCTGATTATTTAAGGTCTGATTTGGTCAGTCAATCCTTAATCTTTTGCCAATGGAAATTTGAGAAATCAAAATTCTGTTTTTGGATAGCCTGCATTGTTATCTACAGTGATTGTCCCATTTTTTTTGTAAATCGATATTTCTCTAAGTGAAAATGTAAAGTATCTCTATTTAAGATGGGACGGTTTCAAAGAAAATATAAAAGAGAATTTTCAGATTGTTGTATATAATTACATGTACAAATACATTTTTATAGTAAAAGACAATCTATACGTATAAATAACCCACCAACTCTCTAAACTTCTAACTAATATGCGAATATGTAGCTTAAATCCATTTTTGGATCATAACAGATTACTTGAATTCGTTCGTGCTTGAGAAGGCATAGAGTAAAAGGAATATCTGTGTTGCTTGTAGACGACTGATAATCAGTAATATTCTAAGGGAAAGTGATAGTGAAACTTGACCAAACTTTTTCAATCATAATTGAAGAGAGAAATGCTATAGCCTTGTGCTTTTTAGTGGTCCCATAATTCATCATTCATGAGATTAGGTTGCCTTTTTTTTTTTTTTTTAAATAAATTTCATATTCTAGTAGGAATTACTATGCATCAATAATGAATTATGGGAGATTAGGTTGCTTTTTATGGGAATAAGCTTTTACTTCAACAAGTTTCAATAGCAAGTTGATGGAGTTCTAGAAATTCTCCATCTAATTTGACCTCTAAGTAAGGAATTATTACCCAAGCAAGACTTCATTAAGAATAATATGTCAGGTGAACTATAATATGTTTGAAAAGAATAAATTTTGATACGACGGAGTACTTGTAACTATTTGTAATAATTATCTTAATAGAATGAGTAAAGTATTAAATTTTTATCGAATCTTATTTATTACTAAACATTGCAAATGGAATCTCATTTTCAATGAATCTTTTTTCTTAATGCACAATCAACTATATAGATCATGTGTGTACATAAGTCAAAATTGGGGGTTATGGTATTTATCATAATGTTTTAAGGTGTCCAAAAATGAATCAGTGATTTTGACAAAATTGTAATTTCCACTTTGGTCATAGTGCTTACACCGTCCCACTGCCCACTGCATAGTTGTATTAGCTCTATCGTGTTGTACTTGTACCATCTTCTAGAACCTAGAGTGTGGGGACAAATTACAATTTATGCACGGTGCTTTTGTCGACCTCCCACTATAATGCATGTGATTGCATAAATTTAATGAGTATGTTTAAAAAGAACCAATACGGAAATTCCAATATACTTCCATGATCCTAGTGACCTATGAAATTGATTTCTTTATACAGTTATTACTCGATGTACGGCCATGTTGAGAAACTTGCTGAAGAGATCAGGAAAGGAGCTGAATCAGTGGAAGGAGTAGAAGCAAAACTTTGGCAGGTCACTCAACTAAACCATACCATATAAATAATTTCCCAAGTTTTCCAAACAATAATGTAATTTCCAAGTACATGGCTACATGTTTTAAGTAGTCATTCATCAGCAAAAGAAAATTTTAATTTGAAATCGGTGTTATTATGCAGTAGTTTCATCGATAGATCCTTCTATTCATTATCTAACTGTTGAAATTCTATTACTTTTAACTCCTGTGTCCCTTTCAGTGGTTATATGATGGATTAGATGACCTCGTCGATGGAACACAACAAGTTTTTTTGAAGTGATGAAAATTTTGATCATATTATTGAAAAGGAACTTAATTCAAAATTTTGATAGGTTGCTGAAACTCTGCCTGAAGAAGTTCTGGCAAAGATGAATGCACCACCAAAGAGTGAGACACCAGTAATAACACCGAATGAGCTAACCGAAGCAGATGGGATAATCTTTGGTTTCCCAACAAGATTTGGAATGATGGCTGCACAGTTCAAAGCATTTATGGATGCGACAGGAGGTTTATGGAGAGCACAACAGCTCGCAGGCAAACCTGCTGGTATCTTCTACAGCACTGGCTCACAAGGAGGTGGACAAGAGACAACACCGTTAAGTTTCATATTTTCAACTCTATAATGTCAAGATTGATTTTTATTGCATATTGAATCTCAAGATTGAGTTATGTAGTTGCCAAGGGAGTAACGAAATTGCATAATTTGGGATAATTGCAAATACGACTTAAAACAATTAGCTATGTATGGATAGATCGTTTGAATTCTAAAAACATTCTTTCATCCACCTCTAACTTTACAAAATATGTCACCTCCTAGTCCCCAAAACTCCTAAAACCATTTCTAAAGGACCATAAGTATTACTGGTTTGGACATTAGAGACAATATGGAGGCATATGTATGTTTTAAAAAATTACGAGGTGAAGAGATATACTATGAGAGGTAAGAGGTCTCTCCATACCGATCAATAGTTTTTCTTGATGTAGTTTCAATTTGGGTAAATGATTCTTTACTGAACGATATTTTTTCCGGTGATTCTGCAGTTTGACAGCAATCACTCAACTTGTCCACCATGGAATGCTTTTTGTTCCGGTCGGATACACATTTGGAGCTGGTATGTTTGAGATGGAAAAGGTGAAGGGTGGCAGCCCTTATGGCGCTGGAACTTTTGCTGGGGATGGCTCGAGACAGCCATCTGAGCTAGAATTGGGGCTAGCTTTTCACCAGGGGAAGTACTTTGCTGGGGTAGCGAAGAAGCTCAAAGGAAGTGCTTGAGCTAAAAACACTGGAATCATGGGCTATATCTGTAGTTTATCATGAATATTGTGTCTTAAGTTCCTTGAATATTTGTTACAGACTGCAATATCCATAATTTGTCATAAGATATGATATGCTTATTGAATAAAGATTTATATTAACGAAAAATGAAATGCAGCATTTGTCTTCTAGACTTGACCCACACATGAATCTTCTTAGAGCAACGTATCCATTTTATGTATACGATACAGGTATGTTTTTTCTAGAAGGGTCGCCATGGAAGGTACAAGTTGAAATTTTTGGAATGTCACATGGTGCTACAGCGTGGAAAACATTCCTATCTATAGAGCTTCTGAAAATGATGGATTTAGTTTGTGATAGTGCATTTGGTGAGTACAGATGGCTTTCCAAGAAACTCAGTGTCCCTCATTACTTAAGCTGGTCCATGGACCTGCCGATTCATGGGTCCAAGTCCAACCCACCATAGCCGGCCTGTCTAAGGACCGATTATGGGCTAATTCGAAAAGGTAGCGTTTTCCATTTTCAGTTCGAGACTACCGATCCAAAGCCATTTTTCCCATTTTGCCCTTTTCTTTATCTTTTTAGTCTTAGGGGAAGCAACAGCTCAAAGTTCCTCTTAGGGGTGGCCGGTTCTAATTTCCCAGACGTTACGTTTTTGGTTTGATCCAGTTTGGAACTGACATGTTAAAAAGTCTGTTTTAATCTTTTGTGTTTAAACACCATCATTAGCACATCCTCCTATCAAAACATTTGCTAATCGTATTTAATCCTCAAATTTGACATAGAACAAAACATTCGTACAGCGATGAACCTTAACAGTAATCGGAATAAGAAATGTACCCTTGACCTTAATATGATCGAAGGCTCTTTGATCTTCTCATGATCTTCTTTGATCCTCGGTTCCCCTTGCTCAATTTCTACTAAACGTTGGAATTAGTAATTTGAATTTTCTAGACTTGTCTTAGAATTATTTTTATAATTTTTTAGAAGAGCAAGTTCATTGTGTGTTTATGTATTATGTATGTGAGGATTCATGAACCTGAATTTTTACTTTAGTTCATGTATATGTTATTAATTATAGTTTATGAATCTAGAGTTTAAAAGTCATCTTATGTACCTATAAATACCCCATTAGCCTTATCATTTGAGCACTGTGGTATCAAAGCTTGGTACCTAAGTGTAAAAAATAGAGGTGAGAGAGAAAAAATAATGAGAGAAAGAAATGGTAAATAGTAGAGGTTCTATTCTTCAAGTTCCTCAACTTACAAAAAATTTTTTTTTTATGAAAAATGGTGTATTCGCATGAAAACTTTGCTTGGCTCCAAGGATGTATGGGAAATAGTGGAAAATGGTTATAAGGAAGTGGAGAATAAAGAAGGTGAGGCTTCAATCCCTACATGGTGAGTTTGAAGTTTTGAAGATCAAGGAATCTAAATCAATTTTAGATTATTATACAAGGGTGAAAACTATTATGAATCAAATGAAGAGATATGAAGAAAAGATAGGGAATGTTCACGTGGAGAAGATTCTAGGTTCTTTAACTCTTAAATTTGATTATGTGGTATGTGCCATTGAAGAGTCAAAAGATCTAGACTCGATGACTATTGGAGAGTTGGAGGGTTTCTTACAAGCTCATGAAGACAAAATCAAAAGGAGGCATGAAGAGCCATTTGAGCAAGTTCTCAAAGCTAAAGTATCCTTGAAGCATGATGGAAAAAAGAGTAAAAGAGGACATGAAAGAGGAAGAGGTTGTGGTTGTGAACAAGGAAGAAGAGGAAGAGGAAATGGTGATAACACAAGCAATGAGGAGAAAAACCGCCAATCATTTAGAGGTCGTGGAAGAGCAAGAGGAAGAGGACATGGCTACTATCAAAACCCAAACAAAAGGAGGTATGATAAATCTAAAATTGAGTGTTACAATTGTTATAAATTTAGCCATTTTGCTTAGAAATGTCGTATTGCTAATGTATAAGAGAAAGCTGATCTTATTGAGGAAAAGCAAGAAAATGAAGAGTCAACTTTATTGTTGGCACTCATGGATGGAGACAAGGATGCTACTATTATGTGGTACTTGGATAGTGGACCAAGCAATCATATGTGGCTATAAAGAAAAATTCATGGAGCTTAATGAGAAGGTGAATGGCAATGTATCTTTTGGGGGATAAATTAAGAGTTCAAATTGAAGAGAGAGGTATGATTCTAATTTTTGCCAAAGATGGGAGACATAAGCTAATTCATGATGTTTATTATGTTTCCAAATTAAAAAGCAATATCATGAGTTTGGAACAACTTCTTGAAAAGGGGTATAAAATTCACATGAAAAATAAGTCTTTGGCTTAGAGATCAACATGCTATTTTGATTGTTAAGGTGCTTGTGCCAAAGAATAGATTGTTTAAATTGAATATCGAGACAATTGAAGTGAAATGCTTGAAGGCTAGTATTCAAGGTGAAGAGTAGCATTGGCATAAGAGACTTGGACATTTGAATTTTGAAGCACTTAAGGCTATGGGAGAAAAGAAGATGGTGAATAGCATGCCTTCAATCAACCATCCTTATCACTTGTGTGAAGCTTGTCTTCTTGGCAAACATGCTAGGAGGAGTTTACCAAAAGAAGCCACTTCAAAGATGACCATGTTGCTTTAACTTGTTTATATTGATGTATGTGGACCCATCAATCTGCCTTCCTTTCATAAAAGTAAGTACTTCTTGCTCTTCATTGATGATTTTAGTAGAGAGACTTGGGTTTACTTTCTAAAGAAAAAAATTAGAAACTCTTGTAGCCTTTAAGAATTTGAAAGCACTTGTTGCAAAAGAAAGTGGTTATGAAATCAAGGCTTTAAGGTCCAATAGAGGAAGTGAATTTACTTCTAAAGAATTCAATGATTTTTGTGAAACTCATGGAATTTGCCATCCTTTAATAGTTCCAAAAATGCCAAAACAAAATAGAGTAGTGGAGAGGAAAAATACAACCATTCTTAACATGGCAAGATCTATGTTGAAAGCTAAAAATATGCCCAAAGAATTTTGGGCCGCAATTGTTTCTTGTACAGTTTATCTTTCAAATTGTTTGCGAACAAGAAATGTTAAAGATCAAACCCCTCAAGAAGCATGGAGTGGAAGAAAGCCTAATGTCAATCATTTTGCATGTTTTAGGGGGCATAGCATATGTTGATATGCCACAATGAGAGAGATCCAAGCTGAATGATCGAAGTGCCAAGCATGTCTTTATTGGCTATGATTCAAATTCCAAAGGCTATAAGTTGTACAACCCAAACACTGGAAAAGTGGTAGTGAGTCGAGATGTTGAATTTGATGAAGAAGGAATTGGGAAGTTTAAGACGATAAAGTCTATGATTTTCTTCCATACTTTGAAGAAAAAGATGAAGAGGAAGAGACCATGGCACTAATGAATCCCCTACCTTCATCTAATCCTCCTAATTCACCTATTTCTTCTCATTCACCTACTTCTCCATCTAATAGTGAAGGTTCAAGTGAAAGATTACCAGTTCCTTATTTTCATAACCCTTCTATAAACAATTCCTTATTTTCATAATTTCTCTATCCCTTCTCTAATAGTGAAAGACTACCAATTCATTATTATCAAGAGTAACTTCTCTAACCCTTCTCATTGTCTTCTTGTAAATAGTGAGCCATTAAATTTTGAAGAAGTTATGAAAGAAAAAAGGTGGAAAAAGGCCATGGATGAGGAGATTGATGCAATAAAGAAGAACAATGCATGGGAATTAGCAACTCTTTCCAAAGACCATGAAGTTATAGGAGTCAATGGGTTTACAAGGGGAAGAAAAATGTTAATGGAGAAGTAGTGGGATACAAAGCAAGGTTTATTGCCAAAGGTTACAAACAAAAGCATGGAGTTGATTCCGAAGAGGTCTTTTCACCAGTTGCTTACGTGGAGACTATTCGTTTGCTCATCTCATTGGCAGCTCAAATGAAGTGGAAACTATCAACTTGATATGAAGTTCGCTTTCTTAAATGGCTATTTGGAGGAAGAAGTCCACGTAAAGCAACCATTGGGGTATGTGGTCAAAGGATATGAAGATAAAGTTTTGAGGTTGAAGAGAGTTTTGTATGAATTGAAACAAGCTTCAAGGGTGTGAAATAGTCTCATTGACAAGTATTTCCAAGAGAATGGGTTTGTTCATTGCCTTATGAGTATGCTCTTTATGTTAAAGCTCATAATGGAGATATTTTAATTGTTTGCCTTATGTGGATGATCTTATATTCACTTGTAACAATTTAAGATTGTTTGAAGATTTCAAGAAGGCTATGTCACTTGAGTTTGAGTTGACTGACATGGGGCTCATGTCATACTATTTGGGCCTAGATGTGAAGCAAATGGAGGAAGGCCTATTTGTCTCTCAAGAAAGCTATGTGAGAAAGGTGTTGGGAAACTTTAAAATGTTTGATTGTAATTATATGAACACACTAATGGAAGTTGGAGGAAAATTATGAAGCTTTGATGAAGGAGAGAAGGAAGATCCCGGTTGTTTCAAAATTTTTGTGCGAAGTTTGAGATACTTGATTTTTACAAGACCTGATATTCTTTTTCCAGTTGGAATAGTGAGTCATTTCATGCAAGCTCCTACTTCCATTCACATGAAAGTTGTAAAATGGATTCTTCACTACCAAAAAGGTATACTTGAATATAGGCTATTTCATTCTCCTTCTAATGATTTCAAGCTTGTGGGAGCGATTATGGGGGACATGTTGATGATAGAAAAAGCACTATCAACTTTGTATTTTTCTTGGGAGATTGTGCAATTTTATGGAGTTCAAAGAAGCAACCCATTGTCACTCTATTAACTTGTAAATCTGAGTATGTGGTGGCTTCCTCTTGTGTTTGTAATGCTATTTGGATAGAAGATTATTAAAGGAGATTCTTTTGCCACAAGACGAGGCTACACAAATTCACATTGACAAGAAGTCTGCAAAAGCATTAGCTAAAAGTCTAGTTTCTCAAGAATGAAGCTAGCACATAGGCACAAAATTTCATTTTATTCAAGAGCGCATTGTAAGCAAAGAAGTGGAGGTCAAGTATGTGAAGACTCAAGATCAAGTTGTGGATATTTTTACCAAGCCACTCAAATTCGAAGAATTTCAATGACTAAGAGCAAGTCTTGGAATAAAGAAGAAAGTTTCAAATTAAGGGGTAGTGCTGGAATTAGTAATTTGAATTTTCTAGATTTGTCATAGAATTATTTTGGTGATTTTCTAGAAGACCAAGTTTCCTGTGTGTTTATGTACTACGTATGTAAGAGTTTATGAACATAGATTTTACTTTAGTTTATGCATAAGTTATTAATTGTAGTTTGTGAATTTAGAGTTTAAGAGTAATCTCATATATCTATAAATATCCTATTAATCTTGTCGTTTGAGCACAAGCAAATGAAAAGATTTTTAACATTTCCTCCTCTTCGAACAAAGACACTTCTTGATGGTTTGATTGAGTAACCCGTGTGTTTGCCATGGCGACAAGTTCCTAGGACACCTTGTAAGCCAAATTTACCTTTGTGGACATCCTCCAACTTGGCTATTTACAGTCGAGGACGATCCTTAATGTCTCCAATTGGAAGATCCCCGAGAGTAATCTACAGATAGAATTTAGCCGTAATAGAAGCAAGGGTATGATTAATATGACCAATCACTATAGACAAAGAAGTATCTTGATCAATCACTTTGGGTTAACTGGGCCTTGAAGTATGCAAAAGCATTGACAAGAAGTTTGCAAAAGCATTAGCTAAAAGTCTAGTTTCACAAGAACGAAGCTAGCACATAGGCACAAAATCTCATTTTATTCAAGAGCGCATTGTAAGCAAAGACGTGG
The DNA here is from genome assembly GCA_037954665.1 of Laguncularia racemosa. Taxonomy (NCBI): domain Eukaryota; kingdom Viridiplantae; phylum Streptophyta; class Magnoliopsida; order Myrtales; family Combretaceae; genus Laguncularia; species Laguncularia racemosa. Next base: position 5,838,536 of record JBBMOL010000011.1, read on the forward strand.
AGGTCAAGTATGTGAAGACTCAAGATCAAGTTGTGGATATTTTTACCAAGCCACTCAAATTCGAAGAATTTCAATGACTAAGAGCAAGTCTTGGAATAAAGAAGAAAGTTTCAAATTAAGGGGTAGTGCTGGAATTAGTAATTTGAATTTTCTAGATTTGTCTTAGAATTATTTTTGTGATTTTCTAGAAGACCAAGTTTCTTGTGTGTTTATGTACTACGTATGTAAGAGTTTATGAACATAGATTTTACTTTAGTTTATGCATAAGTTATTAATTGTAGTTTGTGAATTTAGAGTTTAAGAGTAATCTCATATATCTATAAATATCCTATTAATCTTGTCGTTTGAGCACAAGCAAATGAAAAGATTTTTAACATTTCCTCCTCTTTGAACAAAGACACTTCTTGATGGTTTGATTGAGTAACCCGTGTGTTTGCCATGGCGACAAGTTCCTAGTACACCTTGTAATCCAAATTTACCTTTGTGGGCATCCTCCAACTTGGCTATTTACAGTCGAGGACGATCCTTAATGTCTCCAATTGGAAGATCCCCGAGAGTAATCTACAGATAGAATTTAGCCGTAATGGAAGCAAGGGTATGATTAATATGACCAATCACTATAGACAAAGAAGCATCTTGATGAATCACTTTGGGTTAACTGGGCCTTGAAGTATGCAAAAGCAATGACAAGAAGTCTGCAAAAGCATTAGCTAAAAGTCTAGTTTCTCAAGAACGAAGCTAGCACATAGGCACAAAATTTCATTTTATTCCAGAGCGCATTGTAAGCAAAGAAGTGGAGGTCAAGTATGTGAAGACTCAAGATCAAGTTGTGGATATTTTTACCAAGCCACTCAAATTCGAAGAATTTCAATGACTAAGAGCAAGTCTTGGAATAAAGAAGAAAGTTTCAAATTAAGGGGTAGTGCTGGAATTAGTAATTTGAATTTTCTAAATTTGTCTTAGAATTATTTTTGTGATTTTCTAGAAGACCAAGTTTCTTGTGTGTTTATGTACTACGTATGTAAGAGTTTATGAACATAGATTTTACTTTAGTTTATGCATAAGTTATTAATTGTAGTTTGTGAATTTAGAGTTTAAGAGTAATCTCATATATCTATAAATATCCTATTAATCTTGTCGTTTGAGCACAAGCAAATGAAAAGATTTTTAACATTTCCTCCTCTTCGAACAAAGACACTTCTTGATGGTTTGATTGAGTAACCCGTGTGTTTGCCATGGCGACAAGTTCCTAGTACACCTTGTAAGCCAAATTTACCTTTGTGGACATCCGCCAACTTGGCTATTTATAGTCGAGGACGATCCTTAATGTCTCCAATTGGAAGATCCCCGAGAGTAATCTACAGATAGAATTTAGCCGTAATAGAAGCAAGGGTATGATTAATATGACCAATCACTATAGACAAAGAAGCATCTTGATCGATCACTTTGGGTTAACTGGGCCTTGAAGTCTGCAAAAGCATTAGCTAAAAGTCTAGTTTCTCAAGAACGAAGCTAGCACATAGGCACAAAATTTCATTTTATTCAAGAGCATATTGTAAGCAAAGAAGTGGAGGTCAAGTATGTGAAGACTCAAGATCAAGTTGTGGATATTTTTACCAAGCCACACAAATTCGAAGAATTTCAATGACTAAGAGCAAGTCTTGGAATAAAGAGGAAAGTTTCAAATTAAGGGGTAGCGCTGGAATTAGTAATTTGAATTTTCTAGATTTGTCTTAGAATTATTTTTGTGATTTTCTAGAAGACCAAGTTTCTTGTGTGTTTATGTACTATGTATGTAAGAGTTTATGAACATAGATTTTACTTTAGTTTATGCATAAGTTATTAATTGTAGTTTGTGAATTTAGAGTTTAAGAGTAATCTCATATATCTATAAATATCCTATTAATCTTGTCGTTTGAGCACAAGCAAATGAAAAGATTTTTAACATTTCCTCCTCTTCGAACAAAGACACTTCTTGATGGTTTGATTGAGTAACCCGTGTGTTTGCCATGGCGACAAGTTCCTAGTACACCTTGTAAGCCAAATTTACCTTTGTGGACATCCTCCAACTTGGCTATTTACAGTCGAGGATGATCATTAATGTCTTCAATTGGAAGATCCCCGAGAGTAATCTACAGATAGAATTTAGCCGTAATGGAAGCAAGGGTATGATTAATATGACCAATCACTATAGACAAAGACGCATCTTGATGAATCACTTTGGGTTAACTAGGGCCTTTAAGTATGCAAAAGCATTGACAAGAAGTCTGCAAAAGCAGTAGCTAAAAGTCTAGTTTCTCAAGAACGAAGCTAGCACATAGGCACAAAATTTCATTTTATTCAAGAGCGCATTGTAAGGAAAGAAGTGGAGGTCAAGTATGTGAAGACTCAAGATCAAGTTGTGGATATTTTTACCAAGCTACTCAAATTCGAAGAATTTCAATGACTAAGAGCAAGTCATAGAATAAAGAAGAAAGTTTCAAATTAAGGGGTAGTGCTGGAATCAGTAATTTGAATTTTCTAGATTTGTCTTAGAATTATTTTTGAGATTTTCTAGAAGACCAAGTTTCTTGTGTGTTTATGTACAACGTATGTAAGAGTTCATGAACATAGATTTTACTTAATTTATGCATAAGTTATTAATTGTAGTTTGTGAATTTAGAGTTTAAGAGTAATCTCATATATCTATAAATATCCTATTAATCTTGTCGTTTGAGCACAAGCAAATGAAAAGATTTTTAACATTTCCTCCTCTTCGAACAAAGACACTTTTTGATGGTTTGATTGAGTAACCCGTGTGTTTGCCATGGCGACAAGTTCCTAGTACACCTTGTAAGCCAAATTTACCTTTGTGGACATCCTCCAACTTGGCTATTTACAGTCGAGGACGATCCTTAATGTCTTCAATTGGAAGATCCCCGAGAGTAATCTAAAGATAGAATTTAGCCGTAATGGAAGCAAGGGTATGATTAATATGACCAATCACTATAGACAAAGAAGCATCTTGATGAATCACTTTGGGTTAACTGGGCCTTGAAGTATGCAAAAGCATTGACAAGAAGTCTGGAAAAGCATTAGCTAAAAGTCTAGTTTCTCAAGAACGAAGCTAGCACATAGGCACAAAATTTCATTTTATTCAAGAGCGCATTGTAAGCAAAGAAGCGGAGGTCAAGTATGTGAAGACTCAAGATCAAGTTGTTGATATTTTTACCAAGCCACTTAAATTCGAAGAATTTCAATGACTAAGAGCAAGTCTTGGAATAAAGAAGAAAGTTTCAAATTAAGGGGTAGTGCTGGAATTAGTAATTTGAATTTTCTAGATTTGTCTTAGAATTATTTTTGTGATTTTCTACTAGACCAAGTTTCTTGTGTGTTTATGTACTACGTATGTAAGAGTTTATGAACATAGATTTTACTTTAGTTTATGCATAAGTTATTAATTGTAGTTTGTGAATTTAGAGTTTAAGAGTAATCTCATATATCTATAAATATCCTATTAATCTTGTCGTTTGAGCACAGGCAAATGAAAAGATTTTTAACATTTCCTCCTCTTCGAACAAAGACACTTCTTGATGGTTTGATTGAGTAACCCGTTTGTTTGCCATGGCGACAAGTTCCTAGTACACCTTGTAAGCCAAATTTACCTTTGTGGACATCCTCCAACTTGGCTATTTACAGTCGAGGACGATCCTTAATGTCTCCAATTGGAAGATCCCCGAGAGTAATCTACAAATAGAATTTAGCCGTAATAGAAGCAAGGGTATGATTAATATGACCAATCACTATAGACAAAGAAGTATCTTGATCAATCACTTTGGGTTAACTGGGCCTTGAAGTATGCAAAAGCATTGACAAGAAGTCTGCAAAAGCATTAGCTAAAAGTCTAGTTTCTCAAGAACGAAGCTAGCACATAGGCACAAAATTTCATTTTATTCAAGAGCGCATTGTAAGCAAAGAAGTGGAGGTCAAGTATGTGAAGACTCAAGATCAAGTTGTGGATATTTTTACCAAGCCACTCAAATTCGAAGAATTTCAATGACTAAGAGCAAGTCTTGGAATAAAGAAGAAAGTTTCAAATTAAGGGGTAGTGCTGGAATTAGTAATTTGAATTTTCTAGATTTGTCTTAGAATTATTTTTGTGATTTTCTAGAAGACCAAGTTTCTTGTGTGTTTATGTACTACGTATGTAAGAGTTTATGAACATAGATTTTACTTTAGTTTATGCATAAGTTATTAATTGTAGTTTGTGAATTTAGAGTTTAAGAGTAATCCATATATCTATAAATATCCTATTAATCTTGTCGTTTGAGCACAGCAAATGAAAAGATTTTTAACATTTCCTCCTCTTCGAACAAAGACACTTCTTGATGGTTTGATTGAGTAACCCGTGTGTTTGCCATGGCGACAAGTTCCTAGTACACCTTGTAAGCCAAATTTACCTTTGTGGACATCCTCCAACTTGGCTATTTACAGTCGTGGACGATCCTTAATGTCTCCAATTGGAAGATCCCCGAGAGTAATCTACAGATAGAATTTAGCCGTAATAGAAGCAAGGGTATGATTAATATGACCAATCACTATAGGCAAAGAAGCATCTTGATCAATCACTTTGGGTTAACTGGGCCTTGAAGTCTGCAAAAGCATTGACAAGAAGCCTGCAAAAGCATTAGCTAAAAGTCTAGTTTCTCAAGAACGAAGCTAGCACATAGGCACAAAATTTCATTTTATTCAAGAGCGCATTGTAAGCAAAGAAGTGGAGGTCAAGTATGTGAAGACTTAAGATCAAGTTGTGGATATTTTTACCAAGCCACTCAAATTCGAAGAATTTCAATGACTAAGAGCAAGTCTTGTAATAAAGAAGAATGTTTCAAATTAAGGGGTAGTGCTGGAATTAGTAATTTGAATTTTCTAGATTTGTCTTAGAATTATTTTTGTGATTTTCTAGAAGACCAAGTTTCTTGTGTGTTTATGTACTACGTATGTAAGAGTTTATGAACATAGATTTTACTTTAGTTTATGCATAAGTTATTAATTGTAGTTTGTGAATTTAGAGTTTAAGAGTAATCTCATATATCTATAAATATCCTATTAATCTTGTCGTTTGAGCACAAGCAAATGAAAAGATTTTTAACATTTCCTCCTCTTCGAACAAAGACACTTCTTGATGGTTGATTGAGTAACTCGTGTGTTTGCCATGGCGACAAGTTCCTAGTACACCTTGTAAGCCAAATTTACCTTTGTGGACATCCTCCAACTTGGCTATTTACAGTCGAGGACGATCCTTAATGTCTCCAATTGGAAGATCCCCGAGAGTAATCTACAGATAGAATTTAGCCGTAATAGATGCAAGGGTATGATTAATATGACCAATCACTATAGACAAAGAAGCATCTTGATCAATCACTTTGGGTTAACTCGGCCTTGAACCATCTTGATCAATCGCTTTGGTCCACTATGAGATTAAAAGGGAACATGGGCTTGAATTAGAATATGCACATTGGAATCTCTCAATTTAATTTAATTGCCAAAACTTACTAAGTCATCTATGTTTTAACCGAATTTTTTCAATCCTATATATTTATATTAATATACCAAAATAATCTCTCCTCTTTCCTTGACTGTTATATATATATATATATATATATATATATATGTATGTATGTATGGATTTTTTAATATAGCTTTATAATGGTGAAACAATATCATAAAATTTCACGTTGACAATCATAAAAAATGGAAAATGAGAAAATAATTTACGAGTTTAAAGAAAGGATAGCATTTTCATCGTTATCTATTGGTATTTTCCTTGACTATTACTATCATCGAAAATTAGCTGCTACAATTAACTTCTATGATCACATTCCATTAAAGTCGTTAGTACCGCAGCCTCTTCAAATCACTACAATACTATTTGACAACTGGAAAACTTTTCTTATAGTAAATATCGAGAAAAAAAAAAGAATGTTTTTCATGAAATGAATGCTCATAAGTACAACGATACATTAGAGAAGTTTAAGAAACATTATTCGATGTCTGTTTAGGCCCTAAATGCCTGCATCTTAGCTTAAATTTTAAAAGTATTCTTGTTGGAATTGCAGGGGCAGAGGTTAAAGATCCCCGCCTTAAAGAAGATCAAAGAAAGATTGCTTGACATCTTCCTTTGATGCAAGGACTTGCAATAAGATTTCGAAAGTACACCCATCACACCATGAGGGACGCCAGCATTTTGTAGGCTTTCTAACTAGTATGAGTAGATCTATAATGAAGATTTTGTTTGCATTTTTCCATTCTCTGTCTTGTGGTAGTTTTATTCATAATACTACCTTCCAAATGAAAAGGAAAGTTTGAAACCTGAGTATCAAGCTTACTTGCAAATAATCTAAATTCGATCCGGTAATTAGTTAAGTTTGATTTAACAATCACTAGGTTCAATTCCAAGGTATAGCTATACAAAAAATTTATTAAGTTGAGCTTGGTTTTTAAAATATTTAGCTCGATGAACTTAGGATCTTAGTAGAGTTGGGAATGTAGGTCAAACGGGTGGTCCGCAGGTCGATGTGAGTCGACCCACAATGGCTCGCAAGGGTTGTAGGTAGAAAAATTCAGTCCACCTCGCCTGCAATTTTTTTTTTTTTTACAAATTTAGTATTCTCACGGCACCACTCATTGCTGACGCCAAAGTCTCCAAACCATAAACCTAACACGGCAACACCAATAGCTAGTCCCCAAACCAATTAATAATCGGACCACCATAGCACAGGATAACAAACATTCTATCCTTCAAACCTCTAGGCTCCAATAACCAACAGGACCAGCAGCGCACACACAGTCCACACTCCCCAAGTCAACGTCCCAAACAGCTAGATGCCACACCACACGCCAAGCCAACGCCACTATGTAAGCAAGCAACGGCCCACACATAGTCCACACTCCACAACCATAACCACAACCACAAGCAACGATAAAGAAAAATAAGATAAATTAATAGGAGGACAACTTATAGTTACCAAGGCAAGGACGACTGGTCTGGCCTGGTCTGGGACAGAGGCGAGGCCGAAGGTGATGGAATAGTAGAGACAGGTCTCGTGTAGTCTAGTTTGGGACGTTGTCGCCTAGTGAGAAGTGATGGTGGGGAGCAGGGCACGGTAGGGAGCACGGCAGTGATGAGTGAGGCAGTGGTCGGTAGTGACGGTGGGGAGCACGGGTGATAAAGGCACATTTTACTCATATTTTATAGTATGATTTATGATGAAATTTAATGGATTCTATGGAATTCATGAGAAGATGGTACTTAATAGATGTATTTTGATTATTTAGGTCTTTGAGGATTTAGATTCAAGATATAAGCGGAGCACATAGAAAGATGGCATGGAAAGCATTGGAAGTTGGACTAATTTTTACATCTAAGGCCGCTTGCCTTCACAGCCGGTTTACATCTAAGGCCGCTGGCCTTCACAGCCGGCTTACATCCAAGGCCGCTGGCTTTGATTCGGCTTTGGGCCGACCTTCTTTCTGATGAATTGTCTCGTCCATCCTTTGCTATAAATAGCCTTGTTGCAATAAAGAGAGGGACCTTTTTGCCAATTTTTTCGACCTAGAAAGAGTTCTTCTGGGAGAATTTTGTATTCAAGCTTGAATTGATTCAATTGAGTGGAGAGAAATCATTCGTGGAGATTGAGTTATTGATTCTTAAAGCTTTGGGAAAGTTTTGCAATTGAGGATTTTCAAACAATTGTGTTACCAGATTGGTGATTTTTAAATTGTTGATTATTTATGCAATTGAGTAATATATTATCAATTACAATGAATCGTATTGCATGTGCTTCTATCAATTGTTATTCTGTTGTCATCTCCATGATGTTCTAATTTCTTTTGGTGGGAAGGGGATGAAACCCTAGACTGGTAGAATGATAATTGTAGTTATGCTATAGAATTATTAGGCATGTGGAAATATTCATATTGTAATCTTTTTGCTATAATTATTTGTTTCTTAATTGAATAGATTTATAGGAACGTTGATGACTCGGAAGGGGAATTAGGGTTCATAAGAAATTCTTGATAATGAGTAATTAACATATGTGGAAGCTGAGTTAATCACTTTTGTTAGAAATTATCTTAATATTAATGCAATGCTTCTAATTGATTTTTCTCTAAGGGATTAGGAGAGATTGATTTGGGGTATTAGTCATTTATATAACTGGAAAGTTTATAATTGTAAATATGAGTCCTCTATTAATTTGTATAGCGGAAGCTAATAGATTAATTTGGGGTTTTGTTAATTTCGTATGAATATCCGCATGATTAAGGATTATTATAGCATGAATGCAATTTGACTAACTTGTCTAGGGTGAATTCTTAATTCCTACCTTCTTAATTGAAAAGTTTATTTGTTCAAGATTCTCAAAAATCATCAATTTGCATTTTATTTTAGTCTTCCATCAAATAGTGAAATCAGCCTTCTTTCCATTGCCTAAATATCAATTTGAGCTAGTATAAGTCTAGTACTTTGTAGTCCTCGTGGAATCGACACTTTTTTTTTACCACTTTATTACTTGACACGACCAGTACACTTGCTGCAATTTACGCTCCCATTTTATATATACATTCTGAGCGTATCAACGGGAGCACAATAGTGGGGATTGGGGTGGGGAGGTACGGCACGGGGGAAGGGGGAGAGTAGAAGGAAGACTAAGAGAAAGAGAAGAGCTGCGGCAACTGGCACTGTCCCATCCTATCGTCTTTGTCCGCTGATCTGCATTGTCCTTATCCTACCATCGTTCGTGTCCCATTATCCTTGTCTCACCGCTGTGCCGATGTCTATCACTATCCTATCGTCTTTGTCTACTGTGCTGATATGCAGATTTCTACATTGCCATTTTTTTTTTGCGGGTCAGCGGGCCAACTCTCGCCCGTGGCAAGTTGCCCGCTTCGCAAATTTTTGTGGGCTTCGCGGGTCAGCCCGTTGACCTGCCCCGCAATTCCTAGCTCTAGATCCCAACCAATCTCGACTCATGCTTAAGTATTGGTAGAGGTTTTAAGTCAAGTATGGGCATTAATATTACTTTAACAAGAAGAATTTTTTTTTTGGGCATAAAGTGACACACGAATTTAATCACATTGAGTTTAAGAAAATTAAATAATACTACAAGTTAAGCTAAAATTCTAAATTCTAAATTAGGTCAAGTTTGATTTGAGCATGAGCATTATTTGCCTAATGTACAAGCTCAATACTAGGGATGCAACCTGGATGGGTTGTAATAGGGTACCTAACTGATTGATTAGATAAAAACCTTATAAGGTTTGACCTAATAGGGTTTAAGGTTGAGTTTTGGGAAATAGAACAAAACTCGATAGGATTTAAGAAAAATCTGATGAGAAAACTCGATTCGATAAAAATAATAATTTTTTAAATAATAAATTGACATTATAATTTTTAATGAATATATTTTATTTTATTCTTTTTACATTTATATATAATATTATTTTCTACTCTTTGTTTTCATCTATGGACTTCTTGTTTGCACTTATGGTTTTTTTCCCTCTCTAATCCATTATAAGTTATTACAGTTTCACTTTGACCTAACAATGACAAGAAACAACCAAAGTTACACGTACCTGAAAACGTAGTCTTAAGTACGACTGGTCTTGGACTAAGAGCTAGTCTATAATCTATCAAGAATATTAAGAGTTTACTCTTAGTACTAATCTAGGAATAATCTAAGCTTCTTAATTCTATTCACTTAATCGTTATAAGATTACTTATCTTTCTCTATTGAAATTTTTAGGGTTTTACTAGGTGTCTAGGTTGCATGGAAATTCAATTAGATGGAAAATAATTCAAGTAATGAAATGTCTCTAGGTACATGACTATGAATTAGGCTATATACTTTGGCATGGTTGGATACACAACCATGTATTATGACTGTATATCTTTTTGTAAATTTTTGCATTTTAGCACATCTAGGTATACGGTCGTATAGTTGGCCATGTACCTTTCTTTAAGTTTCCATGATTTGATACACCCAAGTACACGAGCGTGTCCTTTGTCTGTGTACCTTTCTATACACAATGTGCAATTCTATACGGGTAGGTACACGAGCGTGTACCTAACCATGTATTATGTTGTTCTTCACGAACTGCTTTTCCTCTTTTCCAATTTGTTCCTCAATCTAATTTCTATGACCCTAAGTCTAATCGAATCCTAAATTTTGTTAATTCCTAATGCATTATGTGGATTGATGTACTTACTTGTCTAAATCCATGATTGGAACCCTTAATTGCTTGCTTTGGTGCTCGTTTCATCCTGTTCCTTGATCCAAATTCTATCAATCATGACATAACAATTGCTTTAATCTACAATTCTATCATAAGAAACATTGACTTGTTTATTAAATTCTCTTACCTGATGTAATCGGATTGGACTTTTGTAGATAATCGCTAGGTTGCCTTAGAGTTTTAGAGAGTGTTTCTTTTGTATGCTATTGCATAAATGCTAAAGAGAAGAATGCTAGGTCAATATGGGATTTATATACCCTTCCCATGAAAAAATTGGATTACCCTTGGGTTATTTTAATAATTACAAGTTTGTCTTTGGCATTATATCTTAATAATATTATATGATTATATATTTTCTAGGTATTTACATTTCCCCCCCCTTATAAAGACTTTTGTCCTCAAAAGTTACTTGATTTTGGAAGAGTTCTAAATATTTCCTCTATATAGCATCTTCTAATTCCCATGTCGCTTCTTGTTCAGTTTGATTTGTCCATTTTATTGTACCTTAACATAGGGAATTACTCTTCTCCTCAATTCTTATTCCTTGGTGTCTACAATTTTGATTGGTTCTTCAATAGAGAATAAGTTTAGTTATACATTCAGAGGCTTCAAAGCCATTATCTAATTTGGGTTTGATACGAATTTTCTCATCATTGATACATAAAATACATCATATATCCTAGCTAAACTTTGTGGTAGAGCTAACCTATACTAACTATGGTCTTGACATCCGTCTTTCCTCCACTTCATCCCAATGTAATGAGGATATGCATTTTCTTCCATATAGAGCTTCATAAGGAGCCATTTGGATTGTTGCATGATAGTTATTGTTATAGGCAAACTCAACCAAAGGTAGGTGTTCATTCTAGTTACCTCTAAAATTTAGCGCATAAGCTCTAAGCAAATCTTCTAGAATCTAGATAGTCCTCTTAGATTGTCCATCCACTTGAAGGTGAAATGCAGTACTGAACTGCAGTTTTATGGCCAAAGCTTTATGTAAGCTATTCCAAAATTTGCTTACAAATCACGCATCTCTATCAGAGGTTATGGTTACTAGCACTCCATGTAACCTTACTATCTCTTGTATATATATCTTGGCCAAGTTCTCTAGTTTGTATCCCATTCTAATAGGCAAAAAGTGTATAAACTTGGTCAGCTGGTCTACTATCACCCATACAACATCTTGTTTCTCTTTAGTATTTGAGAGGATTATAATGAAATCCATTATCATGTGTTCTCATTTCCACTAAGGAATTGGGAAGAACTATAATTTTCCAACCGATCTCTGGTATTCAATTCTGATCTACTGATAAGTAAGACATCTTGCTACATACACGATTATCTCCCTTTTCATGTTCTTCCACTAGTAATGACTTTTCAAGTCTTTGTACATTTCGGTGCTTTTGGGATGGATTGTATAGGTTGAGTAGTGTGCCTCTTTCATGATTTCATTCTTCAGTTCGACATTCCCCGAAATGCATAATCTTGTTCCATGCCTTAAGATCCCATTTGAGTCAATGTTAAATTTAGGAGTCTTGCCCTGATCCAATTTGCTCTTGATTTCTTTAATGTCTTCACCCTCTACCTGAGCAGTCTTGATTCTATCCACTAAAGTTGCTTGAATGCGTAAAGTGGTCATCTTTGCTCTCACTTCTTGAGTCAAAATATTCAATTCCATTCTACGTATGTCATCTAATGAGTCATTTTGTGAGGTGATTAAAGTAGCAAGATTATCGTGTTTCTTTTTGTTAAGGGCATCTACCACTACATTAACTTTTCCTGGAAAGTACTAGATTTCTAGGTCATAATCTTTAATCAACTCCAATCATCTCCTTTGGCATATGTTCAACTCTTTCTATGTGAAGATGTATTTTAGGCTTCTATGGTCAATAAAAATCTTACATCTCTCTCCATACAAGTAGTGTCTTTATAGTTTTAAGGCTAGTACCACTATCACTAACTCCAAGTAGTGAGTCAAGTAATTCTTCTCATATGGCTTCAGTTGGCAGGATGCATATGCTATGACTTATCCGCCTTACATCAAAACACATTCTAACCCTTGGGTTGAGGCATCACTACAAATAGTGAATTTTTCCACACTTTTGGTTAGTGCTAAAATTGGTGCTAACACAAGCTTCTCCTTGAGTGTTTAGAAAATGGCTTCACATTTATCATCCTACTCAAACCTCACCTTCTTTTGTGTTAATATGGTGAGAGGAGTTGCTATTTTTAAGAGTCTCTTTGCAAAGCTTTTGTAGTAACTTGCTAAATCCAAGAAACTTCTTATGTCTATTACCGTTATCGATTTGTGCCAATTCACTACAGCTGTCACCTTTTTTAAGTCCACTAAGATTCCATCTTTGTTAACCACATAACCCAAGAAAACTACTTTCTCTAGTAAGAATTTACATTTCTTGAATTTGGCATACGGATTCTTTGCTTGCGACCTACCTAACACCAACCTTAAATGTTCTTCATGTTTCTTATTACTCTAGAAATATATCAAAATATTGTCTATAAAGACGATTACAAAGTTATCCAAGAAGTCTCTAAACACCTTGTTCATTAAGTCCATAAATGCTGTAGGTGCATTGGTCAACCTGAAAGGTATCACCAAAAATTCAAAATGCCCATATTGGGTCCTGGAGGTTGTCTTTTGGATATCCCCTTCCTTAATCCTTAACTAATGATATCCTGATCTCAGGTAAATCTTAGAGAATATTATGGGAATCAACTCTATGGTTCCAACAATGGGGAAAACAAATTGGATACATGAGCCCAGATATTCACATGTTGTCATATTTATTTAATAAAACTTAATCTTTGCATTATAGCAGTTATATTTATCAGTTTTACAAGATGGTAAATAAAATGCACTAAAGATCAAATTGGGGGCATTCTTGGGCTTACATTCAGTGGTTCATAATGTGTTCAATTGAAGTAAAGAATCAGTCATTTAAAGACTATTTGTACTTATAATTTTTTGATTTTAAGACCGGCCACTTAAGTGGCTTATTTGTAATTTGTTATGTTATTTTTATCATAATTGGAGCAAGTATAAATACTTGCTAAGTAGGGTTTTGAAGGAGCTTTTTGAACACTTGAAAAAACATACACCTTTTACCGTGAGGAAGGGTCCTTGCATGCAAAAATTCTCTTATCAATTTCACAAGTGAAATTGTGGTGAGATTAGCTTGAGGAGATTGTCAGTAATATCAATCTTTCTCTAGTTGTTTCAAATTGTATTCTAGTGCGTCATATCTAGGTGCAATTTGTTTGTGCTACTTGTTGTTTTTCACGTGAATTAGGGTTCATCAATTTCATATTTGAATCAAGTCAATTTGAGTGGAATTCTAATTCATTTATATTGTTATCCATTGCTTCTTATACAATTGCATTACTCATCAACACCATTTAGTATCATTGCCATTTGGTTCCACGTGAATTAGGGATTAAAGGAGAGTTGTTAATCACGCCATTGTTGATTTGATTTTAGTGATCACGCCATTTGTGGATGTGTATGCAATTGAATTTGTAAGGAACATCGTATATTTTTGGTATTAGAGCACATCAGAATACCTGAGCACCTTGTAGCTGGTCAAACATGTCATCTATCTTAAGAAGATGATACTTGTTCTTGATGGTGACCCGGTTCAATTCTGTATAGTCGATGTACAATCTCATGCTTCCATTATTTTTCTTGAAAAAAAGGATCGACGCACCCTAGGGGGATGTACTGGGTCTTATGAAACCTTTATCTTGAAGATCCTGTAATTATTTCCTTAGTTCTTCTAATTTAACCCATGCCATCTTATATACTAGTTTTGATATTGGTAAGTACCTTGTACCAAATCAATACTAAACTCTATCTCCTTGGTCGGAGGTAAATCAGGAAGGTCTTTTAGAAACACATTTGGAAATTCTCTCATTATTGATACCATTTCCAACTTCATTTCTTCATTAGCTTCAGTAGTCATAGTGCTAACATATTCTTTCCCCACAACTCATAAGTGGGTAATCCTATTAGTTTCTAAGCTTCCAACTTTTGCTCAAAATAATCTTCTTTGGGTATGTTGAAATATACCACTATGTTATGACAATCAATGGTGGTGTGATATTCTGACAATGAATTTACTCTCAAGATAATATCAAACTCTACCATCTCTAATATCAATAAATTTGCTGGCATCACCCTATTCTATATCTCTATTCTTACTATTTTGCAGATTCTATCTATCTTTCTTCCAACTTCTGAAGGAGTACAAATAACCAATTAATCATCCATACATTCAACATTCATTGCACACTTATGTACAAATGTTATAGACACATTGCAAATAGAAGCACTAGTATCAAATAATACATAAGCATTGTAGGTGTGTACTTGAAGCATACCTACAATTGTGTCTATATTTGGGAGGTCCTAATGTTGTTGCTACAGCTGAAGTGTGAATACTCTAATGGGAACCTGTTATTAGGGGCCCCTTGCTTGTAGTTTACCAGCTTATACCCTTGCTGGAGATCTTACTGCTTGTTGAGCTAGGGCAGTTTAATTTCCTGTCTGTCCCTAAGGATAGTCTACTGTCGTGTGTTCCCTTTGCTTACACACATGGCAGAATACCAGTGGAACTGACCTTTCATTGCAATACCTGCTGATATGCCTTGTCTTACCATAAGTGAAACATGCATCCTCTAGCCATCTGCATTCCTTTAATTCATGGGACCCATAACACCTAGTGCATCTAATTGTAGGGGTTGCTATAGGAAGTACCAAAGGCACTAGTCTAATCTAGAAAAGGAGGAGTTGTGGTAACCTATGAACTACTTTGGAACATTTAGGGCCTCTTACCCTTATCTTGCACCATCATATTATGGGCGCGGTCTCTTACCTGAAGCTATCCTTACTCTACGGTTCAATTGTTCCTCTACCCTTCTTTTGCTCTTTTCTAAATACTTTGCCTTGTTGGCCACTTCAGCATATGTGGTTAGTTAGAAGGCTCTAACCTTATGTTGGAGACTCGAATCCAATCCCCTTAGAAATCTTCTTGCCTTAGGTTTATCCTTAGTACGGACTGTCTCAGGCAAGAATTGAATTAGACAATTCAATTCTGCCTCATATTTTTCCATTGTTCTCCTCCTTTGTTCACAATTATAATACTTATTTTCCATTTTATCCCTAGAACTGCTAGGGAAGTACTTCTGGTAAAATAGTTTCTAGAACCTCATCCAGTTCACACATTCTCCTATTAGTTTGGGAACTGATACCCACCATTTCCTTGCAGTCCCCTTTAGCATGAACACAACATAATTTACCTTCCTATTCTCAAGTACTTAGAAGGTAGCAAATATCTTCTCAATTTCTTACATCTAATCTTTTGCCTCAATTGGGTCATACACTTTATAGTTGTAGCTTTGCAACTTCAATTTGCTACCCTAATAAACCTATCAAAATTGATTGGTTCTTTTGCAGCTTTATTTTGTGGGACATTTTAGGCTTGATGTTGCTATGTGAACAACCCCACTAGGTTGTTCACAGTCTACAAAAGATGGGCGGTTTGGCTTGTAGCTTCACCCTGCCCCCTTTATGGCTGCTAACCTAGAGATTCCCCTTATTTAGGTTACCAAGCCCAACACCCCTTGATGAGCTTGATTTGGTAATTGTTCTTGGAGGCATTCTATTTGAGAAGAGACTACCGAATAGACTCGAGAGTTAATGTCAATTTAAATGTTAGTTTTATTATATGTCGATATATACATATATACCTCTACACATAATTGTATACTTATATATGAATGACTTAAAAATTAAAAGAATTGCATATAAAATATAATTACAGTAAAATAAATAATTGATAAAAAATAATTATCCTATAGCTTTACCCACTCTCTTCATATCTCACTGTCCTATAGATTCAAAACTTAATTCATCTAAAGATCGCAACTTATTTTTTATTGTTTGAAACTTATACTTATTAATCATCACCTAGTTTCTAAGGATCACTAAAAGTAAGCTTTGATATAATTTAAGCTGTAACGCCTCGGAACCCAAGACGCTACGACGTTTCACATGTCTATACTAGGTAAGAACCTATTAAGGCTCTTAACCACATTCTGATACTATTTAAACCTATACTTCTTATTAATCACAATCAAGATAACATTTAACAATATGATAAATAACTCAAATAAATCCCATTCACAATTTGTATGCTTCTTCAAGAGCTCTTAATACAATAATTTAATATACTATAGACATCATTTATTCTAAATACTCAAATTCTACATAATTCAAATAAGCCCATTATTGTTTCAATGGCTTTAAAGGTAAATCTTCACTCAGTCACCATAGTAATAAAAGAAATCTACGCCATCCCCTTCCTGCACATTTGACCTTAAGTCCTCATCATGGGTAGCATTTTCATTAGTGCTTGCAGCTAAAAAAAAAAATAATCCTCAATGGACGAGCTAACTTCCAGTACATATAACTTGTAAATAGATACGCATAAACAAGCATGAATTAAGTCACATGCATCAATACAGACATCAAACATCACACAATAGGTTATTATTATTTCATTTAACTCATAAAACAACAATGAGGTACTCATGACCCCACCAAACCATATATATGTACTTAATATATAATATGGTGTTGGAAACTACCACTACGGGCCCCAACACCTATGAGTTCTTAAATTATCCAGATCACGTCTAAGCACGACTCTACTAGGGATAGCATCACACAAAGATCATTGGGGTGTCCCCTAGGGATCGACTACTATGAGCCCTTAAGCCGAGCTAAGCACAAACAACAATTAACATAATCCAATCTATTGTAAGTTATTATAGTTTCACTCTAACCTAATAATCACAAGAAACAACCAATGTACACATACTTGAAAACGTAGTTTTGAGTATGGTTGGTCTTGGACTAAGAGCTAGTCTGTAATCTATCAAAAATATCAAGAGTTTACTTTTAATACTAATATATGAATAATTTAAGTTTCTTAATTCTATTCACTTAATTGTTATAGGATTACTTATCTTTCTCTACTAAAATTTCTAGGGTTTTACTAGGTGTCTAGGTTGCATGGAAATCTGATTAGGTAGAAAATAATTCGAGTAATGAAATGTCTCTAGGTACACAATCATGCATTAGGCCGTGTTCTTTGGCACGGTTGGATATACAGACATATATTATGGCCGTATATCTTTTTATGGATTTTTGAATTTTAGCACGCCTAGGTACACGGTCGTGTAGTTGGTTGTGTACCTTTTTGTGAGTTTCCATGATTCGATATGCCCAAGTACATGGACATGTCCTTTGTTTGTATACCTTTCTATACACGATGCACAATTCTACTTGGGTAGGTATATCAGTGTGTACTTGTCGAGTCTAATTTTTGAATTTCCCATTCCTAATCCGATTTTATACTAGACCCTATGCTCATCTAATGTAGATCCTCGACTTGAGTTAGGAATTTCGTTTAATTTTGGAGTCGCCACCCAACTGTGGTTGGGAAAAATTGAATTAAGACTAATGGAGCGGATTAGTCTTAATTTGGACCACTAGTCGTTGTGATTTCCTCTTCTTGTTTTGTGAAAAGAGGAAAAGGGAAAACCAGAGTTTCTAAGTTCGGAGGCTAACCTATTAAAATCCTAAGGTTACCACCTAATCTCCTAAAATTTATTCCATTTAGAAATGTCTTTTATTTTTGTTGTGTTTTTTTATTGAATTATTCTAAGAAAATGATTTTTTATTCTTTTTAAGGTTGCCCCAAATGGGTGCCTACGTACCTGCTATTCAGGATCAAACAAGCCGTAGTTCGCTTTTCCCGAAAAGATTTAGTGTGTTTGTGAATTTTAATTGTGAAATCTCTTTTGATTTATGTTTTACCATTTTTAGGATTTTTTCTAAAAAATCTAAGCTTAAGCTTTAATTTGATTTTTGAAAATAATTTTAAGGGAAAACATCAATTTTGGATTTATTTGAGAAAATAATTTTTCTAAGTGATAAAAACTCATTTTTTTTCTAATTTTGACTTATTTATCCTATTATAAATTATTATTATTTTTTAATAATTTTTATAATAATTTTTATTTATTTTTATTTTTTATTAGTTTTTATTAATTTTTCATAATTTTTATAATTTTTATTTTATTAAAAAAAAATTTCCTCCTAGATTCTTATCTATCCTATCTTAAAATCTAAAGTTTTATTATCATTTTTCTAATATTTTTATAATTTTCTACATTTTTATTTTTATTATTATGATTATATTTTTATTTTATTTTATTTTATTTTTATATTATTAAATCCTAAAAAATCTAATTTCTAACATTTTTCTATTTATTGAAATATAAATAACACATAAGTAAATAAATAAATAACAAGTAACAAATAAATAACAAATTAATGAATTAATTCGGAATAAAATAACCCAAATAAAAAAAAAATATTAAAAAAAAAATCGAAAAATATGTTTTACCTGGATCCGGGTCGGTGCGCGGGTCGGGTCGATCGGGTCGAAGCGAGTCGAGTTGAGTTGATCGGATGCGGCGGCGGGGAGTGCTTGTTGACGGCGTTCCGGCGGCCTTCTTCAGCGGTTGAGGTGTCGATTCCTAGGTTATCGAGGGTGAGGAATCCAATGGTGGCGGTGGTTTGCTTCAGAAATGCCTCCTGGTGGTTGCCCAACTCTTGCTCGGCAGTTGCGGCTTCGAAAAACTCCGGCGGACTTCGATTCTCTCTTTTCTCTCACTTTCTCTCGCTTTTGATATGTGATTTGGCTTCCTCACTTCATCATCTATTTATAGGCTATCGAAATCGAGCTGGATAAGCTCGGATTTCCACCGATCGAGGCAAATCGGATTTGCGGTTAAACGAACCAACTACGATTTGTGTAAATCCATCGATTTGTTGAGATTTGATTCCAATTGGATGATGTTTATCTTAATTCTATTGATGATCTGTTGGATTTGTGCAAAAAATCGAATCGAAACGGCCGAAATTCGAATTTTTCCCCTTGCCGGCGACCTCGGACCGAGGTTGAAGATGATCACGTGCCTGGCGCGTGCGTTTGCTCCAGCCAATCGTGCGCTGCCACGTATCCCAAGTAAAAGAAAAACTCGCAAAACGCAGATTCTGCTTCCCCCGCATTTCGAACCCCTGACCTCGCACCTGCGCGCGCCTGCCTGTCCGTGGCTCGGACCAGCTGAGCTAGCCCATTTTCCTGATTTTATTTATTTCGCAAATTGTATATATGCGATGCATTTTTTTTATTTTTTTGTATTTTTTGAAATTTTAAAAATTTTTAAAAATTATTTAATCCTTATTATTGCCATTTCTGAAATCATTTTTCAAAATTGATGTGTTTTCCTATTTATTTTTATTTTTTTGAATATTTTTATTATTTTTGCTAAATTAGAGAAAAATATGGAAAAAATTGGAAAAATTGGAAATTGATTATTATTGATTCTTAGGGCAAAAATGGGGTGTTTACAGCTGCCCCTCTTTGTAGTAAAGTTTGAAAAACTTAACTACAAAGATAAGAAAGACGCCATTTTTGGCCTCTTGATTGAATAGATAACGCCTTGGTTTAGCTGGTTATCTGGAATTTGGTTTTTGGTAGGAAAATGCTTCATAAGCTAATAATCCCACGAGTCTGAAATGGTCCTAACAATCTAGAGTAATGTTTCCTCCCAAAAAGTGCTCTATGAGCTGACTAATTGGCGATAGGAAACATCTCAAGCATTGTTTAGGAGTGTAGAATAACTGATGATAGGAAGCGTCTTATCAGACTAGCAACCTTGAAGAGAAGATTATCTTAGGAAGCGCCCTTATGAGCTCGCCACCCGTCAACAAAAGTGTCTGACTAGACTAGCGACTGTTTGGAAAAATACCTCCGAAAAGTGCTCCTATGAGCTGACTAATCGGTCATCAAAAGTTTGAAAAAGTGCTCCTATGAGCTGATTAATTAATAGATTCGAAAAGTGCTCCTTTGAGCTAACTAATTGAGGAATTCGAAAAGTGCTCCTTTGAGCTAACTAATCGAGGGATTCGAAAAGTGCTCTTTTGAGCTAACTAATCGAGGGGTTCGAAAAGTGCTCCTTTGAGCTAACTGATCGCTAGATTCGAAAAGTGCCCCTTTGAGCTAACTAATCGAGGGATTCGAAAAGTGCTTCTCTAAGCTAACTAATCGAGGGATTCGAAAAGTGCTCCTTTGAGCTAACTAATCGAAGGGTTCGAAAAGTGCTCCTTTGAGCTAACTAATCGATAGATTCGAAAAGTGTCCCTTTGAGCTAACTAATCGAGGGATTCGAAAAGTGCTCCTTTGAGCTAACTAATCGAGGGATTCGAAAAGTGCTCCTTTGAGCTAACTAATCGAGGGATTCGAAAAGTGCTCCTCTGAGCTAACTAATCGAGGGGTTCGAAAAGTGCTCATTTAAGCTAACTAATCGAGGGGTTCGAAAAGTGCTCCTTTGAGCTAACTAATCGAGGGGTTCGAAAAGTGCTCATCTGAGCTAACTAATCGATAGTGTTTAGGAAATTGCCCCTTCTTTGGGCTGACTGACCTATAGCGGGAAGTGTCTTCTTAGACTAACGACCCTGGGGGAAATGTCTCAAAAAGTGCCCTTATGGGCTGACCTTGAAACAAGATATTTAGGAAAGTTCCCCATTGTGGGCTAACTAACCTATAGCATAGAGAAATGTTTTCAAAAAGGTGCCCTTGTGAGCTGACCTTAAAAGAGGATGTCTAGGAAAGTGCCCCTCCATGGGCTAACTAACCTATGACAGAAATGTCTCAAAAAGGTGCTCCTATGGGCTGACCGTAAGAGATGATGTTTAGGAAAGTGCCCCAATGTGAGCTGACTAACCTATGGCAGGAATAAATGTCTTGAAAGGTGCCTTTATAGGCTGACCTTAGGAGGAGATCAGGGACCATGGCTAGATTACATAACACCTTTCTTTAAAATTCACCTAATCTGTTGCTTGATCATAGATGATGTTATGATATGATAGGGAAAAGATCTACATTTTGGCATGTTCATTTGGTTAGTGAATTAATGTTGTAATATATATCTTGTTTCCTTATGAATATAATAGGCAAGGAGTAGCCTAATATTTTGTTTATTTGAATAAAAAATGCCATCCCAAACCCTAAACCTTAACTATAATCCTAAATACCAACTACCACCATGCACACACAAGCTCTAAACCTCAAACCATGGTTTGATCTAATCATAGCGCAAGTGACCCATCATGGTAACTACTAGGTGTGACTTAGGTAACACCATTCATGACACATTGAATCACACTTGAATTTAATTGATTGTGATGTTACTATGGTCATGCTACATACAACTATTGTGGCCACACCAGGTTTGACTTAATCAGCCTACATGTGACTATTATGGTCACACTTGAGTGCTACCTTGATTACGCTACTCATAACATGCCAAGTTGCATAGGGAGTGATTGGATTTGCTCTTTGCAAAATCTAGCATGGTTGTATAACCCACTACATGGGGGTGTGAGTATGAGAGAAAGAGAGAGACTAGTGTCAAATGGAGGTTTTGGTTGTTGAGTTGTTAGTGGTTGCTTGTTAGGGGAACATAGTAGTACTAAGATTTTTTGGAGGACTAGGAAAAATTAGGATAAATAGTTATGTGATGGTTATACATGACAAATTATTGATTTTTTGTTTTCTCTCATTGTCTATGTAGTTAAAATTACAATATCTTTAGAAAATTCATACATCTTTTGGCTTTCATATATGATGAATGGAAATAACAAAAATTGCAATGTCATAATTTACTTTGTGATATGCATAAAAAATATATACAATTCCTCCAATGACTGTAACTAGTGTATAGTTATAACGATACCCTATAATTTTATAATAGAACCCCAATATTCGATCATACCTTATCATTAATTTCGTATACTAAGTTGATTTTCTACCCTCATGTAGCCCAATTTACCCTTGGTAGTAAATTATCATAAAGAAAATATTATACTAATAGATCATATAATAATATATATTTCATATTAAAAACTTTAACCAATTTATATCTAAATACACACATATGGGAGCATTGTCCCTATAATGTAATATAAGACAAATCCTTCTATGATCTAGATAAGACCTACACCTAATTGAAAGTCAAAGGTTTAACAAGTGAAGATAAAATTTGCTTTCGTGTATCCCCATCTTGAACTCCAAATCCGTCCCCATGTTGGTAAAGCATGTGCGCCACTCGTGCCGAGTTGACACTGAGATTAACCAGTGGTTGTGTAGAAGGTGATGATTCATAAATATACCAATGATTGATGTTCTTCCATGCTTGTTCGATCAAGCTTTGCACATGCTTCCTTGCTATTTCCTCAGAAGCATTAGCTTCTCGCATGTAACATAGGATTGAGGAAGGAGCATCTCCTCTATCTCTTTCAGCCTGTAAAATTGTAAGATCATTATTAGGTATAAATAAAATGTTTCAACAATTAAAGGAACTTTAATAAAAACCACATATTTAACTAAATTCATTATTAAAATTTTAAGGAATAAAATCATAAAAAATTCTATTAATAAACTGCACAATTACACTGTCTATTGTGTAAACCTTAAATGGTGTAAGAGTAATATGAGAGAGAATTTAATGGTTAGATAATCGACTAGATGAACTGGCTAAGTAGACAGTAGAATGACCTAATTCACTCACAAGGAGAAAATTAATGAAAGAAAATTATACCGCTGAAGTTCCTAGATCATTGCAAAGACGAATTATGATAGATGAATTGTAGACTAGATTTTTGTTGCTTTCCATCAAATTAATCCCCTCCGTTATTCCGTCTTGCGCAAAAGAGAGGAAAGCATGAAGCAAAATTAGAGGACCGCTCGAGGAAATCCATGCATTCTCCAAATACTCCTCCAATGTTGGGATATAGCTTTCATTGTCCCATTGTGCTTCCTTATATAATGACTTACAGAACTCCGCCCACTACAAAAGACAAATATATTACTACTTTGGAAAACTATGATTTTACTTGAAATATATGAAAATGGACTCCATATTTTTTCCACACCAACTAGTAAATCACATGATACAACTATGACATTGCTTTCACTATTATTCGGTATATTAGAAAATTATTTACACATTATGTTGATGATGTATCCGCGATGCCCAAATCCATACTAATTATATATTATAATTAGCAAAAATAAAATATACTAGTTAGAAAGATATAAATTTATTTGAAAAAAAAGGGTAATGGACTATAGTTTTTCCTAGTAAATTACACAATACAAATTAGTATGATAATGTTTTCACTTTCATTCAGTATAATAGAAGATTTAATCGATAAAAATTAGTATGACAATGTTTTCACTTTCATTCAGTATAATAGAACATTCAAGCACTATGTGGATGTGGTATCCGCAACACAGGTATCTAAGGTATATTAAAATTAGCAAAGTAAAATACAAAATAATTAAATGTGATGCTGTAATAGACTAAAGATGAAAACGTTGATATATATATATAATGAAAAATCATTTTGATCATAAAATAGATTCTTACATCTGATCTCATCTTTATCACAAAATTAATACTTGGATAATGGCACATTTTTCGCTTTTTAAGATGTGTTATGTTGGACCTTTGCACTTAGCTACTTCTAGTTATATTTAGAATATACTAACAGCAGGATGGAGTCGAATGATATAAATAGCAGACTGTGCACCATGATGTATATGTAAAAACGTTAAAGTTTAGGGTTTTTTTTTTAAAAAATAAGAAAACCTTAAGTATATACAGTGAGATTTGAATTTAAAAATATATCAGGTAGTTTTGCCTATCTTTATAACATGTGATTATAGCATTTATGTATATGATTGTGAAGCCGTTGAAAATATAATTTAAAAAAAATAAAAAGAATTTAATAGTAAGTCAATTATTATTGATGATTTTTTTGGAGTGAGTCTAATATGGTGTGTATTGCTTAATAATATAGATAATAAGTAAATGCAATTATAAATGGAGTAATTATGCACCCACCACTCTTCTTAAATGAGGTAGCACTTGGGTCCAATTTTTCTCTTTGCCTAAATCGTAAGCATTTTGCGTGGTAATATCATCGAGTGCTTGAAAACAAAGCTGCATGCACTCAGGAAGTTCATTAATCTCCTCAGAATCCCACCTGTAGTGTAAAATAAATACTTAAAATTTATTTACAATATATATATATATATAGACAATATGTATGAATACGAATGGTAAACCTATCAATCGCTTTAGTGAAGCAATTAAGCTCTTCTAAAGAACCAAAAAGATCGTAAACATCATCGATGACCAATATCATGATAATGACTTTGGTAAGACATTTTCTGAAGCAGTGTGACTCCGGCTTTTGAACAAGGCCCAAGGCACATAAGTAACTTTCCACCAGTCGATCTCTCGTAAATTCTAGCTGCTCTATAAGTCCCAAATCCTTCCACCACCTAAATATAATCCATACAAAAAAGAAAAAAAGAAAAAGAAAAAAAAGAAAAGAAAAAGAGAGAGAGAGAGAGAGAAAGTGTTTAATAATCAACCACTGAACTCGAGCAAATGCTTGAAGAATTTAACGAAAAATAATCATGTTCGGTAGCTCCAAGGAGTTGACTTATGAAATCCAATTTTCTATTAATTTTAACAAAAAGAAAAATGGATGAGGCGTAAGGATGAAAATAAAGAGTAAAAATAATTTTTTATGACTTGGATTCATGGGTATTCAATAAGTAGTGAAAATTTTAAGAAAACTATTTCTAGAATGGAACATAAGGGGTACATGTTAACTATTTTTAGAATGTCAAGTATATAATAAGGTTCCGTTACTTTTTTTAATTTATTACAAGAAAGGCATGTGAACATACGATATATCTGTGTGACCATGAATAAAAATGATTATAT
Organism: Laguncularia racemosa; assembly: GCA_037954665.1. Classification (NCBI taxonomy): domain Eukaryota; kingdom Viridiplantae; phylum Streptophyta; class Magnoliopsida; order Myrtales; family Combretaceae; genus Laguncularia; species Laguncularia racemosa. Next base: position 5,863,763 of record JBBMOL010000011.1, read on the forward strand.
TTATACAATATGTGCTATATGCAATTTACAAAAAGTTTAGAATCACTTAATATGAGATACTTATGATAAGAAAAATTTTATTAAAAAAAGAAAGAAAAAAAACTACTAAATCGAAAACCGTATACATTTCTAATATTTTAAATCAAACTGAGTTTTAAACTTTATCATAAATTATGTAAAGCTAAATAAATTTCTCATTGCAGCCATTTCTTGTCAATAAGTTTAACTACTATGCATTTGAGTTTTCTTTTTCAACCCTACCTAGATATTTCCGTAAGGTCCCTTTGATGTGAAGTCTGCATCATGTTGAAATTGATCTTTGCAAGCTCAAGCAGCACTTTGTTAAAGTTTTTGTCATCCTCGTTATTTTCGTACATTTTGATTTGCCATTTGACATCGAACCATTCGACCCTCCAATGTTGTGATAAGTCTAAGGCATGAACCACTTGTTTATATAGATATTCACTTAATTTACCATTCAAAACACTTCCCTTCAAGTTTGCCATGGAGAAAGCTTTGGCTTCATCGAGCGTCCTTTCACCTTCCAAAGCTAAATGTGAAGCCTCCAACAGCTCAAGCAGCCCTTTTATATCCATGACTTCGGTGCTATTGTTTAGTACTTCCTTAAACACATCTGAGGAAATTGGAAAATTGTTGACTTCTAACTACGAATAATAATAGATATAGTAATATAAGATTCATCACTCGACACTTCTACAAAATCCATAGATATTTTATCCCCTTAAAAAACCTTTTCCTCTCATGTTCTTGCATTGTTTTAGTGTTATTTTAGCACTAATTTGAAACTGGGCATTTGGATAAAAAGGTACTATAAAATAAAAGAGTTCAAATTATTCATTTTATTTTACAAAAAAAAAAAAGAAAGAAAAAAAAACATTTTCCACAATTGAGGGTATGTTAAGTTCATTACTTTAAAATTTAAGGGATGACTTTCTGATTACATTAAGGTATCTTTATAATTAACAAAGAAAAAATTGTATGCACCTTGAGAAATTTCGTAGCCATATTGTCTAAGAAGCCTAAAACGAAGAGCAGCAGTAGCAAGATCCTCCTTCTCGATGGAATAATTGCCACTCATTGCTGTAAATGCCACTGCTTGTATAGCTTCCTGGATTTGTGTCTCGAACATATTTGCTAACCCTAGCTTTTTAACGGTGTCTATCAACGTTAATTTAGATTCCTCGGACGTAGACCGCACAAACATTTGCTTCACATCTTCAACTAGCTTTTCAGCCCTTTCAAAATTGCGTTTTCCCTGCAAAAGCATTCTTCATTGTTTAACACACCAATGTTTGCTCAGTTTCTATAATCATGTAATTTAATTCCGAAATTCCATGTTAGGATGACCTGTACGTACATGTTTTATAGTTGTGAATTGTCATTAAAGACTGCATGTTTACCCAATGACCAATTTAAAATATTCAGTTTGAATGATCCGCACAAATATTCGTTGCAACCATCATTACTGTTCCTGATATATGTATTTTTATTTTTTCTCAATAAGAATAACAGGTCCAAGAGATTATTGTTGGTAACGTGATATATATAGTTGCAAGGAGGAAATTTAAGAGGATGCTACCTAGGACGTAGACAATGTATACTGGCTCATTAATCTAAATGTCGGCCGGTTTATCTAAATAATGTTAATTGGGTCCAAAGGACCACATTTTTCCCCCCAAAATTTCTGCTATTTCAATCTATCTTCATGTTGGGCATGATGATATATTAACCACTCATTTATGTGGCGGAAAATAGACTTCTCAATGTACGTATGGTTGTTGGATATTATAAGAAAAATCTGTCTAGATCTAAATATCATTTCAAATAAACACTCAAGCCTAAAGATTAGATAGAAACCTTCCAGCCGAGGAAGAAGTATACTATAAAAATTAACTATAGATTTTTTCTAAATAAAGTGACTAGAGTTTGTATGGATAAATAATGTCAATGCACTGTTAAATATAGAAAAATAGTACCAAGATAGTGACTTACTGGATAACAGCATTCATTTTGTGTAGGTTTAGAAGTATATGCTTAAAAAAATTTGAACTAAAACTTAAGGGAGTATGAGAACTATAGTCTATCGAGATATAAAGTATACTAATCTGCAATGAGAAAAAGTTAATACGAAAATTTAATCAAATTTGTAGTAAAATTAAGTGCTGTTTTCTGATTGATACAAAAAACAATGGGTGAAACAAGTGTTAAATGTTGATTTTGTGCGAGTCTTGCTTTCGGAAATGATATTTAGCACGTCTATCACAACTGAGATGTACGAACCCAGATGGAAGCGAGGTGGACAATCAAACTAGTTTCAAGTGATGGCCAGAAGGAAAAAGATAAAAGAAGAAAATGTTGGGAGTGATGTGATTGGTTAAAATAATCTCACGTCATGTTCGTTGTCCAAAGACTGCAGAAAATCATATTTCCATATACTAGGCTTGTAATTGGCAGATCTTCTTCTGTGGATCATATCTTCGGCCTCTGGATCGTTCCGATCAGCCTGCATTATCATGAACGTGGGGTTTGAAGGAGCCATGTATTCTTTCAATAAGGTATATATTTGTAAAAGAAAACTAGAGAGCTATATGATGAAAGGATGACTTGGTTGTGGGAGACTTGTTAGCTTCAGCACATTATATAGACGTAGAATTGGCCCTACACGAGGAGCTGATTTTTACATGTGAACCAATTCAATGTACTGCATTAAATGATATTACCTCTTTTAAGGAATCCAACTATTTCTTTATTTGAGTCTTTCAACATATAATGTTTATCACATGTTAAGGTGTGTGCTGGACCACTCGTTTTACCGTCAAAAGGGACATGATTTGTTTGGTCTACCAGGTACAGTCATCCTCGTTTATCATGCTGTAAGGAGATTTTTTTCTAAGAAAATAAATTATCGTCCAAATACGTTTTCAAATTGGTCATTCGGTTTCTTTGGATTCTACTAAACTTTTTTATTTACTTTTGTTTAAGATCACAACTAATTACCAATATTCTTACATGATATTTTTCACTTAACACTTTCTCCAAACACACAACAAAACTATAAGGATTTTTCATTTTTTTCGAGGAATGACGCTCACTTCCTCCTTAATAAAATAAGGATAAATTGTAAATGCAACTTTTATGTTTGTTTAATATGTACTTATATTCCTTCTTTTCAAATTTCCATGCTTAGATTCTCAAATCTTAAAAATGTGTTTTCAGATTTTATTCTATTATTATACCCTTGAATAGAGTAATAAAAAAAATATTAAAATCACATTTTTATTATTTTTTATAGGGGATAAAATGGTTATTAGAAGACTAGAATGCACTACTTTAAAGATTTGGTGATATAAACATTCAATTTTAAAGATACGGGGATTAAATATGCATGGAGGAAATATAATAAAATATATTTACAATTTACCATTAAAGTAATTATGAATTCGCTACTAGAAATCCCTAGTCAATCAAATTAAAACCTACACATTAGTAATTTTAAGAAGTTTGCAACCTATGAAATAAAAGGAAGTGTAACTTTCTTCAAAATTTTGGAGTTTGACGTTCTCGGAGAATCGGAGCATTGATACAATTTAGCCATTCTTTTAATAATATGCATTCGTAGTATTCATAGTGGTCCTAATGTTAATGCTGAAATGCATAACGCAGTTAATTGACGCCCTTAATAAACTTCAAATATAGATTTCACGCCCCTAATTCATTATGATAACAACAGTTTACTATGTGTCTTACTTATGTAAAATAAGTAAGGTTATGATTACTAAGTAAGTTTTTAAACAAACTTTAAAACCTTGAAATTGTTGATTTAATTTTCAAAAATATTTAGTGTTTTGTTGATTTGAAAAGCATTGCAATGGTTCGTGAAGTTTGGAAAACGCAATGGAAAGCACGAGATAGAGATCTAAAAAAAAAAGAGAAGTGGACCTAATAGATAGTAATATAAACACATACACGCATGTCACATAGGCTTACATACGAATGCATTAGACATTCAATCAAATTATTTAATTATTTTATTTAAACATCTAGTATGAGAGTGCTCATGACTTTTGACATCACGATGAGGGATATGGAGTCCATAGGGAACATCAAGGGTTGATGGGAGTAGCTAGACTTCACGTCGCTGAAAACCAAGTACCTAAATAGCCTTATATAAGTGAGCCCATCGTTATGCGGTCTTCATTGATCATAGTCTAGCTATATCGTATCACTTGTTAAGACCCTTAACTCCTAGCGACTTTTGATATACCTTCTCTTCGTTTATAATGACCGTTATCTGACATGTTTTCACTTATTAGTTACTTGTCGAGCCATATCTCAATAGCCTAAGTGCCTAATTATCATGTCATTACGGGATATATGACCATAAGTATAATCCCGATCCAAGGTTTATCACTTGCTGGCTCAAGTAACTATATACAAGCAGTAAACAATTACTTAGTCTAGTTGATTAGTTTGGTTAAGTTTTTTAACTTAACACGCAACATGCAAGTTATTACATACCTGAAAGGTCAATGATTCTTGAATTGCAATCTAAGTTTCAATTAAGTTGATTGAATTGGTATTATATATCAAATCATATTTCCATATACTAGGTTTGTAATTGGTAGATCTTCTTCTATGGATCATATCTTCGGCTTCTGTATTGTTACGATCAGCTTGCATTATCATGAACGTGGGGTTTGAAGGAGCCATATATTCTTCCAATAAGGTATATATTTGTAATAGAAAACTAGAGAGCTATATGGATGACTTGGTTGTGGAAGAGTTGTTGTTACCTTCAACACATTATATAGATGTAGAATTGGCCCTACACGAGGAGTTGATTCTTACACGTGAACCTGATTCAATGCTCTGCTCTAAATGACTCCATTATTACCTCTTTAAGGAATCCAACTATTTCCTTATTTGAGTCTTTTATTTCAAAAGCTATGTTTTTAGATGAATTTGAGCATACTATTTGAATCAATTTTCAATGTAAGTAGGGGTAATTGGGTTTTTAATCGAACCCTTCAAACAACTCTCAACAAAACCTAAATGTTTTATCATATTTTACTGTGTATAATTTACATCAATCACTATAAATTTTACTAGTCAAACTTGTCTGTACTAGATTATCCACATTATATAATAAACATGTCGAAAGAATAATGAATAATTAATTAATAAATACAAAAAATCTTGCTTAATTGCTACTTACTACATATGTAATGCTGACCCACTACATATATTATTGATAGTCCATTACAAAACTCAAAATTACAAGGCTTTCATTTACCATAAATAACATTATAAAATAAATTCGAATCCACAAATAAAATACCGAAGTTCAAAGAATTGATGAAAAAGGTTTTCATATATCTCATCCAACTTATAAGCTTCTCATTCAAATTCAAATATTTAACTTCGGCCATACTCCATTTCAAATATTAATTAAAATGCTATGGTAGTGTTTGATTGTAGTATTGGGTAGTGTAAAGAGAACTTAACGGTATAGAATAAGGAAAACAGGACAATACAACTCTTTTATACAACGTTTGATGTGTATAGTATTGGATAAGGATTTTTGTGATGTTTACTATTTGAATATATAAAATACTACACTAAGTATGATAAATAAAGTACTGAATAAGAATTTTTGTATTTTTATTTAGTAAATTTGATTTTTGTATCATATGTTGGATGTTATAAAATATAAATATTTTGTTTAGTATTTTGGATCATTTTGGTTTAGTAACCAAGAATATATGTAAACCAAACAAAAGATGAAATGTTTTTGTCTAGTTTAATATTACAAATTTTTATAGCCAAACAATACCTATAGACAACCCAAAAAAAAAAGAAGAAAAAATGGTCCTCTTTTTTTTTTTTTTTTTTTGAAGTAAAAAGCTCTTAGGTTCAAATTTAAATAACTATTTAATCTATCCTAAACTAACTATGAGCCAATCTAAGATTTTCATTTAATTATGATGCAGTCAATTTTTCAAATAGATAGCTGATTCGATTTTATAAACGATTTTAAATGTAACTAGATGGCCACACTATTGCACCTATAATAGAAGCATTTTCGTAGTTAATCTAGGGGGGGGGGGGGGGACTGTGAAAGCATTTTTTTCTTAAGTATAGATATGAATATGTAAGCACTCTTGATATATGAGTTATATAAAAATATTTATATAAAAATTCAACATAACTGTAAAAGTGAAATATGCGAAAACTAAATGGAAATAAAGGAGTTTACATACCCACTTTTATAATAACAAGAATCTAATTTAGCATTCAAGAAAACAATAATAGATGATGTAAATGCGTGACCTAAACCCTAGCATCAAGGAAATCAAGTCCTTTTCAATGTAACACGAGTGGTCCTTCAACTTGTGATAAACATAGTACAAATACATGGCTGAGTTCCTTACACGTGGTCTTACTTCCAGCAGGTCGTATGTAGAAGAAAAGATCATTTATGTGTCGAAGAAAAGAATCATGTTTTCTCGTACACCACCACCTAGGAAAGACGGATGGTATTGGAATAAATTATTATATTTGTAATTTAAAAATAAGTCTTTAATATAGACTATTAGATAGTTTATAATTTAATTTTTTTATCATCAAATCTTAATATTAGATCATTTCAAATCATTAAATGATGACTAATTTTAATAATTCTCAAGAAAATGTGATGTTCAATAAGGATAGAATTCATAATAGAATTCCACCATCTTTTCAAAAGAATAATGCATTATATGCCCGATATTCAATCAGGACAGGATTCCATTGAGTTCTACTATGAATTAACCACATTTCCAATGTGTATCAAAAAAAGGATAAGACACCTTCCAATTCCTTAAAATTATGATTCCTCTTTTCCATGAGCTATTAGGATTTCAAATAATTAAGGCCATGAGCTTATAGTTTTTTTATTACAATACCTTCATCTTTTAAGAAAATGCTTATATAAACTGGTTTATTATAGGATATTCACTATAAGGTGATACATGTGTATTAACCAATATACTCCTATAAGTATTTTTTCCCCCTTCTTTCATATTTCTTTTAGAAGTCTAAATTATCCTCAAAAGTAAACTTATATCCAAATAAAAAATCACTAAGAAGCTATGATTTAAAAACACTTCTAATAACATACTAGTTAACACGCTATACAAGTAATTGCCAAATCATAAGATATTTTAGAGTAATTAGTTGTATTTTTCATTTTCATAACCCTATTTTCAAGGCTTTCCGCTATTAACAAAAGTAGAACATATGATATGTTAGTATTATCTCATGAGTGATATCAACGGCCATGGAGGACCATGTCAAGTTTTTATTTCCTGGGGTGATAGATTTTGAGATATTTATTGACATAGACAAGGGACAACTCACAATCAACCCCTTCATGCTTCTAGGTTTTCTTAAGATTTATTGTAAATTTACTATTTTTATTGGCCTTGCTATGTATGGAATTTAAAGGGGATATAAATGAATTTGTTCACTAGATGCCACTTTGCATAATATATATGTGTGGAATTCAAAGGGGGATATAAATAATTTTGTTTACTAGATGCTTCTTGCGAGTTGATTTCTAGATTTATATGATTCAAAATCAAGAAGACAATACAAAATTATTAAAGGATGCTGATACAACTCATGATAATCCATTAACCGAGATTCGCCACAATCTAAAGAAACTAGATTAAAAAGACTGGAACTAAGAAAGCAATCTACAATATCACCGATGAATATATGGTCTGAATCTAACACAATGAAAATATACCCTATTAGTTATGCTTAGGGATAAGAGGAGCAAATTGGTCCTATAAAATGGATAGAACATGACGAAAATAACTACTCGTTCGCTTTATTGAATGTGTGTCAAATATGCAAGCTGTCTAGACGCCTTCATATTTCCATTCGAATGGTCATGCATTCCTTATGACGCCAATAGCCTTATCGTTCATCTAAACAGAACTTATTGCCAGTCGAATAGGACGTTCATTGCTTGGATGGGGATCTCTTACTATTTTAATGGGATAATTTTACGGTTTAATAATTTAAAAATGATTATATAGTATAATTATATTTTATCATCAATAATCTATGTTCTATTATACGGGATGGTGTACTATTAAATGAAGAAAAAAAAAAAAGAAACTCTCAACAACTCATATAAATTTATTAACAGCTTCATTGATAACTTTTAAGAAGATTATCGGTAATCCTTTTTTTTGTGACTATATTATATAATTACTTGTAATTAGGTGTGATTTCTTTTGTAATAAAAAAGTTCACAGCAAGGATGCCTCCAGCCTTGTCATCTGCCGATCTGCATGGGCCCTAGAATTCGGCTTGTCGTTCGGATGCTCTGGTCGAGTAAATTGGATGGCTTGGCGATTTTTCTGTAAGTCTTCCCTTATTTTCATTGCATAAAACGTGGGCGGGTACGGGTTCGATTACGTTCGCTCCTAGTCACTCCTTGGTATGTAGGCCAATCTCTAATGCCTGAGTTTGGGTCGCGGATTACATCATCCAATATTGTTTTCTTAAATGTTAAATTAGATTCTTGTTGTTATATAGGTATGTACGTACTCTTTTATTTCTATTTAGTTTTAGTATATTTCACTTCTATATCATGTTGTATTTTTATATAAATATTGTTATATAACTCATATTCCATGAGTGCTTGCATATTCATATCTATACTAAAGAAAAAATGCTTTCACAATCCCTCTTAGTCTAAGTACGAAAATGCTTCCATTATAGGTGCAATAGTGTGTCTATCTAGTTAGATTTAAAATCGTTTATAAAATTGAATCGAGCCATTATCTACTTAAATGGAACGTATATGTTGATCCTCGTATATTATATTGTAAGGGGAGTTTTTCTAAGAAAATAAAATATCTTCCAATTATATTTTCAGTCGTTAAGATTTTTCGTTAATCATCTAGATTTTTTGGGTTGTACTAAACTTTTATATTTACTTTTGTTTAAACTCACTGCTAATTACCATTGTTCCTACGTGATATTTTCACTTAACACTTTCTACAAACACACAAAACAAGACTATACAAAATTTTTCATTTTTTTAAAGAAATTACACTTACTTCCTCTTTAATAAAATAAGAATAAAATGGAAATGCAACTTTTGCACTTGTTTAATGTGCACTTATACCCCTTATCTTTAAATTTCTGTGCTTAGATCCTTGAATCTTAAAAATATGTTTTTAGAAATTTTTATATTGTTTTATCCCTAAATAGAATAATAAAAGATATTAAAATCATGTTTTTATTATTTTTATAAGGGGCAAAATGATCATTAAGAGACTAGAAAGTAATATTTCAAAGCTTTAACAATATAAACATTCAATTTAAAGATAAATGAGCTAAATATGCATAGAGAAAATATAAGGAAATATATTCACAATTATTTATTAAAATAATTATGAATTCACTAATACCAAACCCTAGTTAATCAAATTAGAACGTACACATTAGTAATTGTAAGAAGATTGCAACCTATGAAATAAATGGAAATCAGTGTAACTTTTTTAAAAAATTTAGAGTTTCACATTGTGAGAGACTAGAAGCAGTGATGCAATTTAGCCAATCTAGTCAATCTTTTAATAAATATTGTAGGATACCATGACATTCCCCACAAAATTTGAGGGATCCCACAAATGCAATCGTCTCAATCGGATGTAGAGCAAAGGCTACGGAACAACTTAAGATGGAACACTCATGTAAGGAAGAGAGTAGGGAAGCGTGGTGGCTTACATGGTGGCCAACATGCCCTACCATCATGCCCTCAAACACACCCATGTTGGTGGGCATGTTGAGTGACATGTGGCCTTGCACGCCCATGCAAGTGGGCGTGCCAAAGGGGGCAAAATGCAAATTCCCATAGAACGCGACACAAGCTTCCACACCCCCTTGCTGAAGGCCGTGCTAATCCACCTTTTAGGGTTTTTTTTTTTATAATATTCTTCTTTTTTTAGTTCAGTTTTATCACATATTACAAATTGAAAACAGTTTTGAGAGAGGGACTTTGTCACTTTCTATTGAGTATGAAGATCAATTGTCGATTGGTCTTGTGTTCATGTTAACTTGCTGTGTCAGTTGATATTAGAGTGGGAAGTTCTTAGCATGATGCCAAGAGATGGCGGTTTAGTAGGCGGTCATGCTCCAGACGTTGCTCAGGATGTGGAAGCCTTAGGAACTGAAGTGTAGAATCAAAGGGCGGTGTTAAATAACATGGATAAGAGATTCCACCATTTAGAAAAGTGTTGTGATGATTTGATTGAGCATTTCTGTGTGATGGGATTCGATGCCAATAGAGATAGGAATGGTGGTGGGATGCAACTTAGGGTAAAGCATGCATGTGGCAATCCTATTGCTAGACCTGTTGTTGCAAATCATGGATTACAAATGTATGACGATGATTTGGAGGAGGAAGACTGGGTGTTGTTTAGGGGAGAATGGCCATGCGGGAGAGGTGGTGATGGTGGCAGATATAGGAGATATAATGGTGGGTGCAACTTCAGAGACAACGGGGAATTCAAGCAAAAGGTTGACAATCCCAACTTTAATGGTAGCTTAAATATTGAAGATCTTATTAATTAGATTGCTGAAGTAGATAGATTTTTTGAATATATGGAAATACTTAAGGGAAAGAGAGTGAAATTAGTAGCATGTAGACTGAAAGGGGATACTTCAGCTTGGTGGGAGAGGCACCAGAATAGGCGGTATTGTGAGGGTAAACAACTAATGAAAATTTAGCATAGAATGAAACAGTTATTGCAACGGGATTTCCTATCTCCCAATTATGAGCAAATCCTTTTTTAGTAATATTAGAGGTGTCGCTAGGGGTAGAGGATTGTACATGGATATATCGTAGAATTCATGCGATTGGTAGAGTGGAATGACTTGACAGAGAGTGAGGGTTAGCAGGTGGCCATATATTTAGATGGTTTGAAACTGTAGATTTGGGACAAAATTGGGGTACATGTTCTGCCTACTTTGAATAAGGCTAAAAATATGACTCTTAAGGTTGAGTGGATGTTGTAGGAGAAGAATAGTAGATTTGATGGTGGTAGTAGTAGATTTGAGGCTGAGAGTTTGAATATGCCCATGGTTGAGAAGAGTAAAACTGCCTTAGAAACACAAGGAGGAGTTAGTGATAATAAAGAAAAGAAAATAATAGGCAAGAAACTAGCTAAGATGAAAGATACTTAAAGACATAACAACCTTTATGCGATGCCCATATTGGGGATGTGCTATCGTTGTAATCAACTTGGGCATCGATCCAATACATCTTCCAACAGAAGAGCAATTAACTTAGTAGAGAGGGATGAAGAGGATGGAATCTGTTGTGAGCTTGATGGGGGTGATGAGTATTATAAGGATGAAGATGAATATAATGAGTACGCTTATGTAATCAAGAAATTGATGCTAGCACCGAAGTAAGAGGAACAGACTTAGCGGCATTAGTTGTTCCACACCAAGTGCACTATTGATGAAATGATCTTTGAATTAATAGCAGATAGCGGTAGTTATGAGAATATCATAGGCAGAGAAGTAGTACAAGCATTGAAATTACTGATAGAAAAGCATCCTAACCCATATACCATTGGGTGGCTGAAGGTAGCAAAGAAGATAGGGGCTAGAGAGCATTGCAAAGTACCATTTTCCATTGGCAAATACCAAGAGCAAGTATATCGTGATATAGTGAATATGGATGCCTATTACTTACTGTTTGGTAGACTTTGGCAGTACGATGTAAATGTGCAACATGCGGGTAGGGAGAATGTATACAAAGTGGAGAAAGATGGAGTGAAGTTTACACTTTCACCTTTGAAGTTAGCGAATGATTATAAACCTTCTAAGGTGGAGGGATGTTCATTCCTCACAATTAAGCAGTTGAAAACTATACATACGCTGAGTATGAAACAGGTATTAATAGCAGAGGTTCGAGGGAAAGAAAATGCCAAGTACAACATAGTAGCAGGTAAACATAATAGGAAGAAGTTGTTCTTAGTAAGTGATCATGTGATGGTGTTCTTGTGAAGAAGAAGGTTTCCAGTGGAAAAGTATAACAAGCTACAACCCAAGAAGTATAGCCCATATCAGATAGTGTAGAGGATTAATGACAACACCTATGCAATTGGATTGCCTAATAGTATGGGCATTTCAACGATATTTAATGTGGCAAATATATACCCCTTTTACCCTAGTGATGTACGTTAGTATCCAGCAGTTTAATGTTATTTTAAACATAATACAATTACTATTTCAAATGATTTGCACAAGGGATAATATATGAAAGAAAATAAAATAATGCATAAATAGTTTGAAAAATGCTGGGAAAAAAAAAGTAATATACACTTGGCTAGAGAAATATATTATAAATGTATTTGTTAACTAAAGTATACTATTCTCATTTAATTTGATTAACTCAAGAAATCAACATTTACCTTCAAAACCAATAGAGGATACTAGTTTGGGAATTTTATACAAAGAAAAATAAAATGTTTCAATATGAATCGATACTATAACTATGCATGATAGAAATTAGTATTTGACACTCAAATTATATTGCAATAAAGAATCATACATAAATGGGTCATGAAATTTCACACGAGCAAAATATTTATTACAAATATAATCTTTATGCACTTAAAGATTTATTAGGTATTATCCACCATATGTATGTACATGCGATGTGTAAATATTAATTAAATTTTTATATGCATGACAGTGGAATATAATTTTTAAAATAATTACCTGTTAAATCTAGTGTACTGAAGTGTAGCATACTATACATGTACATATTCTATATATTTGCCTCTGCCACGTGTAATAGAGTAGTGATATATATCTTGGTGTAACAAACTTAACTAATTAATTCCAGAATTACACACATTCGACATCTTCCCAACTTTCTACTATAGATGCTTTGTTTTAGTTCTTCCTTCATTCATTGGTTGTAAATCAGGTCTTCGTTTTTCTTTGCTTCCTTCTGTTCATACATCTACAGTAGGACGGGAAAACTTATCATGGTATTTGAGCAGCATTGAATTAACTTTGCAAGTAAGTATTACATTGTGTGATCTTGCTTACATCTCATTACAATGGCGAATACGATTTGTAGTGATCCTACATATAATGATCTGTTGTATCTCTCGAATTTAGATAATTCGGGTATTATGATAACAAATGTGGTACTTAATGGTGCTAATTTCCTCATTTGGAGTAGATCTATAAAATTGGCATTAGGGGATCATGTGTGATGGGAATCAAATCACAATTCTTACAAAGTTGTTCAACACGGGAATCCAAGCACAAGAACTAGAGGTGGATGCCCTTAGGCCAGCGGCATGGAGATAGGCCGGCGGCTTAGCCTCTAAGGCTGGCCTTTAAGATTAGTGGCGTTGATGACCAAAGCCGGCAATCTAGGCCAGCGGCTTACCATGTAAGGTCGATGGCCTTTATTCCAAAGCCGGTGGCTTATCTTGGCGAACCGGTTGAAATCTTTTAACTTTTCCCTTTTTTTTTTCTTTGCTATATATATGTTGTATTGTAAGGATTGAGGGACTTTTGGACATTTGAGAAAATCTATTGTGAAGTTCATTCTTCATTTTTATTCTTATCAATCCATAGGATTGTGGTGAGTAACAGTATTAGATTGTTATGCATCATATCAACAAATCTGTACTAGGACTACTCTCTTATTGGTGCGTCATTTCTGGTAGGGGTTTAGGGATTTTATTGTGTTCTTATTCGTTATCATTTGTAATTAGAATGTTATATTCGATTATCATTGATTGTTGCCTAAGAATTGGAATCACTTGATCCGATCATAGTTTTAAGCACATCATCTTTTTGTATCAGAGCTCCGATTGAGATTAGGGATTGTGACTATTGGAATTCCTATGACAAATTAAGGTTTTGATATTGTGAATTTGTGTTGTGATAGATTATTATTGAATTGGGGTTAAACATTGGTTATCAATTGGGTTGTGTTGTTATTTTTCAATTCAATTCGAGTTTGTTTGTGGAATTCATATTAATTGAAATTAGGGTTCTTTGTTGTTATTGTTGTGGGTTGTACGATTCTTTTGTCGTAGGTTGTGAATTTCATTGTTGGATTGATTATAGAATTATGGTTGTTGTTGTTGTTGAGTATCTTTGTTATATTATTGTTATGCTGGGTTTGAGTTGAGGATTGAACGAAGGTGGTAATTGGGATTGTGCTGATTAGGGATTGTTGGAGTGTGTGATTATGATTGTGATTGTGAAATTCCTAAGTTGAGTGGCAATTCTATTGAGTATGTTGAACGATAGTGTCAATAAAGGATTCAAAAATGAGGCCAACAGCTAGGTAGGAGGAGGACTGTAAGGTTGTCATGCTGCAATTGGAAGAAGAACAGTAGAAGAGCAGTTGCAGGACCTAACTATCATTATTGCTAATCTAGTAACACGGGTTGATTAGATGACCTTACCCCAACAGCTAGTGGCAAATCCATAGGCACTCCCACCTAGGGTAGCCTTTAATGCTGTAGGTAGAGAAGGAGCAGTAGGAGGAAACAAGGGCAAACATGTTGGAAGACAATACCATGCTTATAGAGAGGAGAGGGATGACAATTTTGGGGATGAACTTTATCCTAACCATGAGTTCAGACTACCTATAGGTCTAGATTATGTAAAATTGCAGATGCCTTCATTTATTGGAAAGGGACTTGTAGAGGAGTACTTTGACTAAGAGGATAAGGTAGAAGGACTTTTCGAGTGCTATGAGATTAATGACCATATGAGAGCTCGTCTAGCAGTAGTTGAATTTACATGGTATACTGCCTTGTGGTAGAAGAACCTTGTGGCCAATAGGAAGAGAGATGGTGATGTTGAGATTCATACTTAGCAAAAAATGAAAAGGGTGATGAGGAAGAGGTTTATACTGGAACACTACAAGTAGAAGTTATTCATGCGTCTCCAGACATTGAGACATGGAGGTAAAATAGTGGATGAATATGTCTACGAGTTTAAGACACTGAAGATCCAATATGGGACAGTTGAACCTCCTGAACACACCATGGCGCGATTTGTGTCCGGATTGAAATATGAGATTGCATGTATTGTCGAGTTGTAGAGGTATGACACTTTTGATGAGGCCATCTAGTTGGCTTTAAAAATTGAGAGGCAGAGGCACTCCAATCTATACAGAGCATTGAGTAACAGGTATGGATCCATTACTCTGTTATATGGATCAGATAATCAGCAGGTTAGAAAGTGGGAAATCGATAGGGCTATGGAATCAAATGCAACTGTTACTAATAAGGAGAGGGATAGTTTTGGAAAGGGCAAAGCGGTTGTAGGGGAATTATCCGGCAAACAGTACTAAGCTCATCAAGTGGAAAGATTCGTCAAACCCAATGCTTCAAATGCATGGGCTTTAGACACATGGCTGCTCAATGTCCCAACAAAAGGGTGATGACTACTATGGAGGTAGAAAATGAGGGTGACAAGGAAGACATACTTTAGCCTACAGGTTTATACTATGAGGATCCAGACATTGAGGTACATGAGGACAAGGGCAATGATCAATATCTAGCTATTAATGTACTGCGTAGGGTAATGACTATATCTCCAAATATTGAGGACATGCAGACGGAAAACCTATTCCATATTCCCTATAATGTCCAAGGTAATCTTTGTACCCTTCTTATTGATAGTGGTAGTTGCACCAATGTTATAGCTGCTGCATTAATGAATAAACTGCAACTAGTCACTACACCTCATCCTAGGCCCTATGAATCACATTGGTTGAGTGAGCGAGACAGTTTGCATGTCACTTAAAAGGTTAAGGTTCCAATAAACATAGGGAAAAAGTACCAGGATATAATTGATTGCGATGTTCTTCCTATGTGCACATCACATATATTACCGGATAGACCTTGGTTATCTGATAGGAGGGTGTTGCATGATGGGTTTAGAAACATTTATATGTTTCAGAAGGATGATAAATGGGTTGTTTCAAGTCTTATGTCACCAATTGAGGTGCATGAATCCCAAGAGCATATCAATAAAACCCACCAACAAGAAGTCCTTAATAGTAAAGAGGAAGGGATTAGGGGATGATCTGAATAAAGTAAATCAGATATAAGTAATTTAGAATCCTTCAAGACAACCACGATTTTAGGACAACTGACACTTATAGACTAAGATTTTCAGTCTAAGGGATTCTCAGAAGTGCGCAACAAAAATAGAGGAACCATTAGATTTGAGGACAAATCTTTCACAGGTCTAAGGAGATGATGGGAATCAAATCACAGTTCTTATAAAGTTGTTCAATGCGAGAATCAAAGCGCAAGAACTGGAGGTGGATGCCCTTAGGCTGGCCATAAAGGCTAGTGGCTTTTATCTTAGATCGGCCATTCAAGGGCGGTGGCGTGGAGATAAGCCGACTATAAAGGCCGGCAGCTTAGACTTTAAGGCCGGCCTTCAAGGGCGGTAACGTTGATGACTAAAGCAAGCGGCTTTGGAACTTAAGCTAGCCATTTAGGTCGGCGACTTACCATGTAAGGTCGGTGGCCTTTATTCTAAAGCCGGTAGCTTATCTTGGCGAGCTGGTTGAAATCTTTTGACTTTTCCCATTTGTTTTTCCTTTGCTATATATATGTTGTATTGTAAGGATTGAGGGACTTTTAGAAATTTGAGAAAATCTATTGTGAAGTTTATTCCTCATTTTTACTCTTATCAATTCGTGGAATTGTAGCGAGTGACAATATTGGATTGTTGTGCGTCATATCAAAAAATCCGTACTAGGACTATTTTATTGCTAGTGCGTCATATCTAGTAGGGGTTTAGGGATTTTATTGTGTTCTTATTCGTTATCATTCGTTAATTGGATTGTTAGATCCAATTATCGTTGATTGTTGCCTAGGAATTGGAATCACTTGATCCAATCATAGTTTTAGGCACATCATTGTGTCAAACCAAGAAAAGGAATCGGTTGATTTGCATCGCTAGACTAAGAGTGATTATATGATAAGATGTTGGATTTTGAATTCGATGACCAAGGAATTATCTAAGGGTTTTATGTATGTTAAGTCTGCAAAAGAATTATGGGATCATCTTATAGAATGGATTGGAATCACAAATGGTCTTCTGTTATTTTAACTTCAACATGAAATTGTAAACATCAAATAAGGAGGTTCTAATGTCACAGTTTAATACAACAAACTCAAAAAGTTATTGGATGAATTGAGTAATATCAATGTAATTCTAGTTTATGCTTGTGGGGCTTTTGAACATTGTGATTGTGATTTAGCTAACAAGTTTCAAGAAATGGAGAATAGCAACAGACTGATTCAATTTCTCATGGGCCTTAATGAAACCTATGAACATGTTCAAAATTAGATCCTTTCAATGGATCCATTACCCAATATTAGTAAGGTGTATTATTTAGTATATTAGATTGAAAGCAAAACCAACTAAGTCGTTTGACAATTGGGGGAGATGAATTGGTGGTTTTTGTTGTTCGTAGTCAATAGTAGTAAAGAAATTTTTGGAATAATAGAACAAATAAGAGGAATGGTTTAGGGAACAAGATATATGTACCAATTGTAGAAAATCTGGTCATACTGTTGAACATTACTTTGAAATCATAGGATTTCCAAATTAGTATCATAATTCCAAAGAAAACTCCAAGACCATGAATGTGGTAGCAACAACAAATATGACAACAATAGATGTGCATTAGTCATATGTTGATACTCCTTTAGAATTGAAAACACATGATTCATATAACATACAGCAACAAAGTCTAGATGATCTTGATTTAATTTCCAAAGTATGCAGTGAAGTGTTGAAAGTCATGAACGGAAAACAAACAAATATAGATTTCTCTACCTCCACAGTGAATTTTGCAAGTACAAGTTTTTTTTTTCTCATTCATTTTTAGCCTTTGATTATATGCATTTATCCTCACAATCTGATAGTTATTTGAGGAAATGGATTGTAGACATTGATGCTTCCGATCATATGACTCTGTTTGATAAACTTTTGATAGATAATCATCTCGAATAGCCAATGAAAATCAAACTTCTTGATGGCCGATTTAAAATGGTTCATTTAGTTGGTAATGTATGGATTAATAGTCATATGTTGCTAACTAATGTTCTTTATGTACCAGAATTTCAGTACAATCTTCTTTCCATTAGTAAGCTTCTTATGTACAAGAATATGGTTGTTACTTTTATTGCTCATAATTGTCTCTTCCAGGACCTGAATTTTAAACATCCCATTACTTAAGCTAATATCCATCTTGGACTCTATATACTTGAAACCAAGCCAATAACATCAGATTCGTGTTCTTCCAACTGTCAGGATATAGATGAGACATCTAATTGTTTCCATACTGCAGCTTCTTCAGACCATATATCTTTAACATTGCTACATAATAGACTAGGACATATTTCATTGTCAAAACTGCAGCATATTTCTAGTTGTAAGACTTTAAATACTTTAGATTTTATTTGTAATATTTTCCATCTTGCTAAATTTTATCATTTACCGTTCCTTCTAGTTCAAGTAATTTGTTATGTGCTTTTGGTCTGGTTCATATTGATTTGTGGGGGCCTTATAATACACCATTGATCTTAGGGGCAAATTTTTTCCTCACTATAGTAGATGATAAAACATGAAGTACTTAAACTTATTTGCTTAAACACAAGTCCTAATACATTTCATGTGCTTTCTAATTTCCTTGCTTATGTCAAAACTCAATTTAAAACCATTCCAAAAATAATTTGTTCAGACAACAAAAGTGAATTTGTTTCTAATGAATGTAAGGAACTATTTCAAAATAATGGGATTATCCATCAAAGGAGTGTCATTTACACTCCTCAACAAAATGGGGGTTGTTTAATGAAAGCATAGACACCTTTTGGACACCGCTAGAGCACTACAAATACATGCTAATTTACTAAAGAAATTTTAGGGAGAATGTATTCTAGCTACTATAACTTTCATTAAACAAATGCTAATTCAAAACCATCATTGGAAAATTCCTTTTCAATTACTTTATAATAAGCTGCCAACATATACTAACCTTCGAACCATTGTGTTTTGCATCTACTTTAGCTCATTCTCAAGATAAGTTTGATCTTAAAGGTAGACGTCGTGTATTTTTAGGATACCTACTAGATCAAAAGGGATACAAACTCTATGATCTAGAGAACAAGCAAATGTTCGTCAGTAGAGATGTGTTGTTTTATGAACACATTTTTCCCTTTGCTGTTTCGGATGCTTTTGCACCTTCATCATCTTCACATCCACCTTCTTCTGAATCGCTTTTTCCTATACCCTCTAGTCATAATCTTGATTGTTTTTATCATAGTTCTGACTCCCTTATTACAGTAGATTTACCTTAAACTATTCCTCCACACAGATCACAAAGAACACGGACAACATCTCATTGGTTAAAGGATTTCATGCATAATGTCCAAGTTAATGCTTTAACATCACAACCTTCACTGACTACAATTTCATCTTCCACTTCATATCCAATTTTCCATTCTAATTCTTTTCTTCATTATCCCATAGAATACATTACATCTTTAGCACAAGTATTTGCTATTCTTGAACCTAAAAACTATCAAGAGGCTAAAAATGATCCTATGTGGGTTGATGCCATAAACAAGGAGCTATTGGCTTTAGAGTCTAATCATACTTGGGATTTAGTATCTTTACATCCTCATAAGAAGGCTATTAGTTGTAAATGGGTGATTAAAATCAGGTACAAACCAGATGGATCTATTGAGTGATATAAAGCATGTTTAATTGCTGAAGGTTTTACTCAAGTTAAGGGGATCGATTATACTCATACATTCTCCTTGGTGGTAAGCCTCTCCACTGTGAAAATTTTGCTTGTTGTCACATCTGCTCGAGGATGGCATGTTCACCAATTAGATGTCAATAATGCCTTTTCACATGGATTTATAGATTAAGAGTTGTATATAACTCCTTCAAAAGGGTATGGAGGTGCTTCTCCAAGTCAAGTTTGCAAACTTGTTCGCTCTTTATACGGATTAAAACAAGCTTCTCGACAGTAGAATCGAGAATTTACACAATTCATCATTTCCTTAGGATTCCAACAATCCAAAAGTGACTATTCTTTGTTCACATGCCAGACACATGATAGTTTTTTGGCTATTTTAGTCTATGTTGATGATGTTTTGATTACGAGCGATAATCTCTATGATATAACTGTTGTTAAGATAGCTCTTGATCAAGCATTTACAATTAAGGATCTTGGTAATATTCGTTTTTTTTCTTGGCATGTAAGTGTGTTGTGTCCTTGATGGTTATATGCTGAATCAAAGGAAATTTCTTCTCAATATTTTGGAAGATGTTGGTCTTACTAGTGCCAAATTTGTTAAAACTCCTTTTCCTGCAAATGTTCACCTTGACAACATTTATAGTGATTTACTTTCGAATCCTGGCACATATCGATGCATTGTTGGATGGCTGCTGTATCTAACACTCACAAGACCAAATCTTTCCTTTGCCATGCAGCAGTTGAGTCAATTTGTCTTAGCTCTACGGACATCCCATTCATCAGTAGCCAAGCATGTTTTATGCTATTTGAAGGAAACTATTGATTATGGACTGTTCTATGCCTCCTCCTCTTCATTATCTTTAATAGGTTTTTGTGATGCTGATTGGGGTTCTTGTCGCATTGATAAAAAATATTCATCTGGATACTGCATTTTTCTTGGTTCATCTCTGGTTTCATAGAAAACTAAAAAGCAAGTTATTGTTGCCATTTCCTTTGTCAAAGCTGAATACAAGGCTATTGCATCTACTACTAAGGAGCTTCTATGGACATCTTAGATTCTTAAGGATTTGCATGTGGTTGTTACACTTCCAGTTCACTAGTTTTTTGATAGTCGTTCAGCAAAGTTAATGATTGAAAATCCTTGTATGCATGGTAGGACAAAGCATATTGAAATAGACATCCACTTTCCTCGAGACCATGTTACATCTAGTTTTCTTCAAGTGTCTTATGTCTCTTTTGAAGATCAACTTGCCGACCTTCTTACCAAGGCTGTTTTTGATTCTCAGCTACAACATTTTCTTTTCAAGTTGGGAATTTTGCATTCTCCAACTTGAAGGAGGGCTATTAAATCTAATGTACTGAAGTGTAGCATACTATACATGTACATATTCTATATATTGCCATATGTAATAGAGTAGTGATATATATATCTTGGTGTAACAAACTTAACTAATTAATTCCAGAATGACACACACATTCGGTATCTTCTTGACTTGCTACTAAAGATGCTCTGTTTCAGTTCTTCCTTCATTCATTGGTTGTAGATTAGGTTTTCGTTTTTCTTTGCTTCCTTCTATTGATACATCTACAGCAAGACGTCAAAGCTTGTCACTCACATTTTGCACACTTTATATATATCAAAATTTAATTAATATTTATATACCAAATTCACATAACATGTGTCAAATAGTATTTAATGAAAGTTTAGTCATATATCAATAAAACTTTGACCAAGAAAACATTGGTAAAATACCCATTCATGTCGGTTATGATCCTTTTTAGAGGAATAATGATACTCAAGTTCAACTTTCATCTTCCATTTCCCAAGTGACTTGGACATATCCACCTAAGAAGGATAAATATTTAATATATCTCAACTTTCCATGCAAAATTCTGGACATCAATCTCCTCACGTATGACAAAACATTAAATGGATGCATAGTTTGAGTAAGATCCAAACCAAGTCTTATTTTACACGGGACAAGAAATTCAAACTTAAAAGAACACATTTGATCATTGTTCCAAATTTAACAATAAGTTTTGATACCACTTTTGATCAAGTATCAAGTTCTCATAAACTTTAAGGTTACCTTAAACACTTTGCTAGAGTCATAAATAGCAATCTACTCAACACTACTCAATTAAAAATAAAAAATTTTGCTTAATAAAAAGTGCTTTTCGTGTTGAAATATAATTTTGGGCTGTATAATAAGTCAAACCTTATGTTACTCGCACATTGTTTGCTCCTAAAAAGTAGCCACAAAAAATGTAAGATAATTCCAAAAAAAAAAAAAAAGTTGGGAAATTTTCGAACCAAAACAAGATGTCTACATTTAACAATCCAACCAAGTTCAACAGTCTGTTTATTTGAATATAATAAAGAAAGAATAAAATAATCATTATTTTTTAATTATTTATTATTTTATTTATTTAAAAAAGAATTAATTTTCTAAATTTTTCTATTCTTATTCAATTAGAAATAGATATTACTTTAAAAAAAGTAAAAAAATTTTATTCCTTTTACAATGAAAATAAAAAGTTCAAATATTATATCCATTTATACCCTTATTATTACTATAATTAATAATTAAATTGAAATAAATTGATAATTTTACTCTTATCTCCAAATTAATATATAATTAATAAGATAAAATAAATACTTGAATGAGTAATTTTTATAATAAAAATTTTTATAAAATAAATACTATAATAAAAAATTTTAATTTTTTGTTGATAATAATTATTTTTAAAAATATATATATTTTTATTTTTAATCTATTTCATTTCAAAAAAATTACTGAAGATAAGTTTCTTGCCTTTCAACGTCAAGGTCACATTGGAAAGTGATGGAGCCAGTCACAGGAGGAATAATAAATTGCCCATAATCTTACGCAACTGGCAAGATATTTTTCTAGCGGAGTTAGGTTATATTTGGCTGAAGATAGTATAACTGATATACAAGCATGATAGAAAAATACAACAGTATAACTATTTAAAAGATGTAAACTTAAACTTATGTATTTTTGTCTAATTTTATATTACACTTTTATGTATAATTTTTATACTTTCATAGAAAAAATATTTGGGTTTATAAACATGTGACCACACGTCAGCCATCGCACAACAGAAGTTCACCGTCGAACAGATGAAATCCCCAAGCATTAGACAGCCTGGGAAAGAAATTGAAAGGCAGACATTCTCCACGTGCAATCATGACAATTCAAGAATGGAATTGGAAAAGTCAATAACAGATTATTATTAAAAAAAAAAAAAAAAAAAACAAAATGAAAAAGAAGAAGAAAGGAGGAAGAGGAGGAGGAGATATTTTCTTTTTTTGTTTTTTCTATTCTCTGAGTTGTCCATAATTTTCCTATCCTCTTAGTTGTATTATATTTGGTTGCAAATAATATGTCGTTAACAAGGAATTAAAGCAAGATAGAAAAATACAATAATGCAACTAATAATCATAATCAAATTATTTAAAATGTTACAATTGATGTCAAAGTTGATAAGGAGTAGCTTCTAAGTATTTGAAACAATATTTAAGAGAAATTCTTTCTAAACTCCACAAAAAACGTTCTCCCTATATATCGAGAGAAAATGAGAGGAAAGTATACAAAATAATTTAAATATTCTTTTACTTAAAACACACTATAACATTTCAAGAATTTGGTATATATATAAACTTTCCATCTATTATCATTTCAACCTATTTTCTTTGTATCCAAATAAGTATATTGTCTCTATTTTCTTTCCTTCTTATTTTTTTATTCTTACTTTCTTTCCTTCTAATTTCGTTCCGTTATCCCAACGAAAGCATTTCAATTTTTGTAGTTGACATTTGAAGCAAATCATTATAACCATGCAGAATCAAAAGCTATGAAGTCCCCAAAGCTCGGAACATTCAAAATATTGAAACTAATAATATTTATAATATTAATAGTATTAGGAAATCATAAAACCCTCGAGTTTTAATCATAACACGACTAATAAGATAAAAGGACAAAAATTTGACCGAAATAAAAACACAAGCTATAACCAAAATAAATAAAATAAATGGACGACACATGAATAAATGGAAGGCACACAGCCAACATGCAAATATATATATATATACAAGCATACAGGTTAATAAGCACACAGGCACACTGAACTCAATACGCAATTTTTGGCTATTTTCTTCTTGTCCAAACAAGTATGTTACCTCTATTTTCTTTCCTCTCTAATTTTTTATTCTCATTTTCGTTCCTTTATCTCAAACATGATGTTTTTATAAAATATCTAATAAACTTTCCATATATTATCGTTTTGCTTGCTGTTGCTGTTGCGTTGGCTTCTGAAGGGGGCTGTGTTGCTTTGATTAGCTGTGTCTGGAAGACGACATCTGTCGCAGAAGGAATCAGATATTGGAAATGTTAACCAATTGATAAAAGACCACACCAGATCTGATAAGCTTAAAATTTAAAATAGCTTGATTGGTGGAACTAAATTTATTAAGTTACATAATAAAGCCAAGGCGAAATGTCTTACTACTTTTTGTTTTCTAAATTGTTCTGCTTGTCAGACAAATAACCATTCGGACTTAACATGGACAGCAGAATAGATTGCATCTGTTTTGGTCTTCTTTCATATGAAAACCTCCTGTGAGTGATGTTAAAAGTTATATGTAAAAGCACACCAGACCTAGCAAGTTTAAAATTTTGGAGTATTTGGTAATAAAGATAAATTTAATAACGGAGACATAAACAAACTTAAGTTATGTAACCTGTTCGACGACTCTATATAGCTAATGTCAGAAAAAGAAATAGAAAAGCCTGAAAAGCCATTTTCTCGTGATACGAACACCTAGCATTGGATTTCAGCTTTAATAATCAACTGCTCAACGGCACAAAACCATCAATAACAATTCTAACTAATAAGCTGAAAATACTGATCACATCTTAAAGAGTGTAAAGTATCCGCAGGTAGTTTTGAGTAAGAGAAATCGGGTACACATAGAGGCACAACTCATAAATGAATACAAATCAAGGTGAAGGAAGATGTCACTCGATATAGTGTGTATAAATAAGATATTTCGTTTCCCTTTTGTCTGAATGCAATAATTATATTGGCATTCGTCTCAAAATCTCCACCAACAAACCTACGACTTACGATGACTATATCATGCTAGACAATGACACCCATTTGAACATATATCAGTCATGAATTATCAAAACAACAGCAATGAATACTCAATCACTAAGAAAATCAGCAAAAATTGGAACTCCACATCCCAATAAATCCAAATTCACAAACGACCTCACATATATTCCCTATAACACTATATTTCATCTCTATTCAATACAGTGAAGGTACATATTGTGTACTTGACCGTATACCCTTTTGTTTCGAGAATCCTCTTCCTCTTCTTTCCCAATTAGCTCCTAAATCCTAATTTCTATGAATTCAAAGCAATTTGGCTCAATTAACTTGTAAATTCCATACATATTATGGATTACATATATTTACTTGCTCTAATTGCGATTAAAATCCCCAAATCGTTTGATCCCACATTAGCGCTTGCTCCATCTCATTCCCTTGTTTCGAGTACTAACAATACATCACTAAGAATCACTTAGACTTACGATTCTAAAATCAGGAATACCTATCTTAGCGATCAAAGCCCTTATCTAGACAATTTTTGTTGACTCTATAAGGTCTTGTCAAGTTACCATGCGTGTTCTGAGAGTATCTCTACAGTTTTTGTAGTGACTCACCTACTAGGTTTGATTCTTGAACCTGACCAACATTGCTATAACTATCATTGGTATCTATAGGTGGATTGCTATGCCATTTCTAAATTAGAGATAAGGTAAATTTGGCTAATTCTAATCCTGTAATTCCAACCTATATGTAATTCTATAAACGTCTTGTAAAATAGCGCTAATAGTGCTATCATTTCAAATTCACATCATATATAAACACTTGTACTTAAAATCTCCAATCACATCATACATCATCTATATATATACTATCGGGATCTACATTCCCGATAAGTAGACACAACCCACAATTAATCCTGTAGCCTTAAGTGGCTCAAAAAGATTACAAATCCAACCTTATACATACATATATTTATATTACAATCTGAAGATCAATACCTGTAGATCTTATTTACAAACACTACAATATCATGTACAAGACATCCTATTACAAAATAACAGAGGTTCTAAAATGGAAACTAAAGGCTTGTTTACCTCTATTGATGCTCTCCAAAAACCTCGAGTCCCCGGCAATTCATTCTTTAATACATATACCTAAGGTTAGTAAAAACACTAACCCCTCACTTCTTAAGAAGCAAAGTGAGTACATAATCAAGCAACCCGGCAAAATAATAATAATAATAATAATAAAATCACATAATAGTAACCAACAATATTATCAAATACTTCAGAAGTAATTACACAATCAAGCAAGTTTTCAACTCAAAGTTATATTCGCAAGAAACCTAGTTAAATTTCTTACATTTTAACATCACCCTGATCTTACTTAATGAACTTTTCCTTATAATTCCATTTTACTAAACTCATAACCTTTTCATTAGAAACCATTTCAAGTCTCTCCCATTTACTCACAGGTCACAAATACTTTTCAATTCACCTAGGTAGAGCCTGTCAACCGGTAGATAAACTACCCTCATGCACTTTTCAAAACTTAATGTTTTCTCAACCAATTAAGACATCCTTACATATTCTTGTTAGTTCGAAACATTTAGTTCGCCTTTCACCTGCCTCGAATAAGAGGGGGACCGGATCCCCATAAGTCACTGAACTGAGCCAGTTAGTCAACCGTGCCTCAAACCTATTCAAGTTGACTCAAGGATTGTACCATAAACTTACCAAGCAACGAATAGGAATTTCCTTACATTAAGTGTTTTAGGTTAGTAGGTACTTACAGCCTAAAACGCATTTGATTTGTTCGAGTTCCAAAAATCAGTTAGGTATACTTTAATAAAGTTATACGTATCAACGATTAGTTTTCCATTTTCAAAACTTTCAAAACTAATGTTTTCTCAACTAATTAAGACATCCTTACATACTCCTGTTAGTTAGAAACATTTAGCTTGCCTTTCACCTGCCTCGAACAAGAGGGGGACCAGATCCCCATAAGTCACTAAACCGAGTCAGTTAGTCAACCGTACCTCAAACCTATTCGAGTTGACTCAAGGATCGTACCACAAACTTATCAGGCAGCGAATAGGACTTTCCTTACATTAAGTGTTTTGGGTCAGTAGGTACTTACAGCCTAAAACCCATTTGATTTGTTCGAGTTCCAAAACTCAGTTAGGTATACTTTAATAAAGTTATACATATCAACGATCAGTTTTCCATTTTATTATCCATTTAGATATTTCATCATTATTGAAACAACAATAGTATGAACTTAACCAATCATATAAACCCTATCCAATAAGCTAAAAACAACTGAGCATTACATCACAATCATAATGCATTCAACAATTTATGTTCATTACATCACATATAATCAGTAATAGTATAATCAAATCCTGCATCCAACTCTCATTCTAGGTTTTCTAGAATGTTCCCTTTTTCTCAGAATCTAACCACATCAAGACACACAATTAGCCATCAACAATGCAATATAATTCAACAATCCTCCTGTGTTGATCATAGCAAGTGATCGTACATGGTAATTTCGACTAACAACAAGTGGTCTACATTATCAACTACTTGTACCTAAGAGAGGAGTTAAGGGGGTACTCACCTAAAATAATATATGCCAATCCAAATAGTTACACCAACTAAATTCCTATTTCCTCACTCAACATAAATAACTAAATCATCAGTATACTAATCAATGTTACTCTATTTACTATACTAAACCCTAAATTACAAATTTAGTATTCCAAACCCCTAAATTCCATCCTCACCTCATATAATCCACCATTTTCCTATAATATCTTATTCATATACATATGGTTATATTATACTCTATTATATATTAAAGTAATTAAATTCCCATTAGATTATATATTGAATCGTATAGTTCTAAATTATCATGATTTTGCATCGAATGCTCCCATTTTTGTTTCGTAACTAACCTAAGCTTCTTAACATCATATTATACTTCAATGAACCTCAAATAAACATCAAATTCAACTAATGAAATCAAATTCCCCAATTTTGCTAATGATTGAATTCGGCCAGAGCAAGGTAATTGGATTGAAAAATTCACTAACAATAGAAAAAAAACTCTAATTTGAACAATTATTTATTTGGTGATCTACTGCATCATATAAGCACCTTATATACTAAAAATTACATAAAAAATACATCATTTTCCCTATTCATGTTCTAATTTAATTTCCAACCAAAATAGGGCATTTCTTAAGGACCACATATTTCTGATTGAAATTGCACCAAAATAAAATTACCAAGTTAATAAAAATATAAAAATATACAGAATACCAAAAATCATAATTTTTCATCAACATTTAATATTTAAAAAAAATAGGAAGTTTCGGGCGTTATTGGGGGCTACTCCATTCACTAGCCTCCGACCACCAATGCTAGCCACCACTATGTCGGCCAAAATGCTCCCCCACCCAAAACCTTAACCCTAGCTTGGCCTAGCAGCATGTTCACCCTAACCCCTTCAACCGAACAGATCAAATCCTCCCCTATTTAATTATGATTTTTCTTCAATTTCTTCAAATTGTTGTTGCATCCTACTTCAATCTTGTTCTTCTTCCTCCCCTAATAATTGCATGTTGGAAATTTCAATTGCAATTTTCCTAGAAAATTTGGATGAAATGGAGAGAGTTTTGGTTTCTTTTTTAATTTTGATGATTTTGGTTTCCTCTCTATCTCTATCTTATATGTCTACATATTATATATAATATATTACTTATAAGAAGTTTAGGTTTAGGTTTAAGTTGTCTTCTATGTGGTTTCAACACACCCCCCCACCCCCCCCCCCCCCCCCCCCCCCCCCCCCCCCCCCCCTTTTTTTCCCTTAATATAACATATAATATAATATGTATATTTTTACATGTATATATATAAGTCACACTTTTTTTTTTTCTAAAATATAGCATATAACATATATATATAATATATATATATATATATATATACATTCATTTTACATTACAAGTATATGTATACTATTTCAATTTCAGCATTATTGCTTAAGCCTAAGTCCTCACAGTTTCAAGTGTGTAAATGGGAAAAAGGGAGGCAATAGGTCAATTAGGGTTTTAAATACCTTGACTATAAAAAGATTAAACTACCCTCTATACATTGAACTTATTACTTTTTCTTGACCTTATTCTTAATTTATAATATAGAATATATATATTTTATATTCTCCACTTTTTATAGAAACTTTCGTTTCTCGAAAGTTACCTATGTTTGAAAAGAGCTTTAGATGCTTCCTTCACATATCTTCTTCTAGCTCACATATTGCTTCACGTTCTACCTAATTTGTCCATTATACTTTGACATAGGAAATCATTCTTCTCCTTAACACTTTTTCCTTAGTGTTCACAATCCTTATAAGTCTTTTAGTAGATGATAAATTTGGCTATACATTTAAAGGTTCCAAAGCCACTACTTGATCTAGATTTGACACAAACTTCCTCAATATAGATACATGAAATACATCATGAACGCCATCTAAACTTAGTGATATAGTTAACTTGTAAGCAACATTGCCAATTCTTTCAAAAATTTCAAATGGGCTTACATACCTTAGATTTAACTTTTCTCTCATATCAAATCTGATTACTCCCTTAGTTGGAGAAACCTTCAACAGAACCTTATCTCTAACTCGAAATTCTAAAGGGCCTTGCCTTCTATCTACTGACTTTTCTAGTGACTCTAAGCTGAAAAAATTCCCTTTATCTACAGCTTCCTACACTATCTTTGGTCTTATTATTTGTCTTTCACCACCCTTGTCCAAGTGTAAAGGAGATCTGCACTTCCTTCCATAAAGTTCTCGATATGGGGCCATTTGAATAGTTTCTTGGTAGCTATTGTTGTTTCTAAATTCCACTAAAGGTAAGTGATCATTTTAATTACCCCCATAGTCTAAAGTACATGCTCGTAATAGGTCCTCTAAAATTTGAACAGCCCTTTCAAACTATCCATTTATCTAAGGGTGGAAAGTAGTACTAAATTATAATTTAGTACCTAAAGCCCAATTTAAATGTTTGTAGAATCTATTAACAAATCGTGTATCCCTTCAGAAGTTATAGTGACGAGCACACCATGTAATTTGACAATCTCCTTAATATATAGCTAACCAAGTTTCTCTAACTTATACTTCACTTTAATTGGTATGAAATGGGCTAATTTAGTCAATCTCTCTACAATCACTTAAATTGCATTATGTTTTTCCTTTTGTTTTCGGAAAAGCTGTAACAAAGTCCATAGTTACATGTTCCCACTTTCATTTAAGTATAGGAAGTGGTTGTAACTCTCCAGTTAGTCTTTGATGTTTAATTCTAATATGTTGGCACGTTAAGCATCTAGATACAAATTTTGCTATCTCCCATTTCATATTTCTCCACCAATAATGATTCTTCAAATCTTTATACATCTTGGTGCTTTTAGGACGTATCGTATATCCCGAGTAATGAGCCTCTTTCATAATTTCCCTTTTCACTTCAGATTAATCTATACACACTATCTTGTACCATATTTTACTACACCTCCAACATCCTCATTAAACTCATTTGTTTCTCCCTGTTCTATTTTGTTCCTAATCTTTTGAATTTCGAAATCTCCCATTTGTTCTGCGTTAATTCAATTAAGAAGGGTTGGTTGAATACGAAGACTAGCTAATTTGGCTCCCACTTCACGTGTCACCATCTTTAATTCTAACTTGCACATGTCTTCTAATATCTAATCCTGAGAGTTGATTAAAGTTGCTATATTAACCTGCTTTTCCCAACTGAAGGCATCCACTACAACATTTTCCTTCTTGGGGTGGTAGTAGATCTTCACATCATAGTCCTTAATCAACTCTAGCCACCTTCTTTGCCTCATATTCAGATCTTTCTAGGTGAATAGGTATTTCAGACTTTTGTGGTATGTGAAGATTTTGCACTTTTCACCATATAGGTAATGTCTCCACAGTTTAGTGCTAAGATCACTGCAGCTAACTTTAAGTCATGTATGGGGTAGTTTCTCTCATATGATTCTAATTGATTAGAGGCATATGAAATGACTCTCCCATTCTGCATGAGTATACACAATAAACCTTGAGTTGCCACATCACTAAAAATCTTAAACTCTTCCTTTATCTTAAGTAGGGCTAACATAGGAACTATTACCAATTTCTTCTTTAGTGTTATAAAACTATTTTTACACCTATCATCCTACACAAATCTCACCTTCTTTTGTGTTAGTTAGGTCAACAGAGTCACAACACAAGTGAATCTTTCCACAAAATACCTATAATAGCCAGTTAGTCCTAAAAAGCTTTTGACCTCTATCATAGCCCTTAGTCTTGTGATGGGAATCGAATCACAACCATTACAAATTTCTTTGATGAAGGAATCAAATCACAAGAGCCAGAGGAGAACACATTTAAGTCAGCCATAAAGGCCAGCAACTTACTCTTTAAGCTGGCCTTCAAGGTCAGTAATGTGGAAGATAGGCTAGCCACCAAGGCTGGTGGCTTTGATACTTAGGTGACGACGTAAAACACTAAGGCTGATGGCCTTCCTTCCCTAAGTCGGCGGCGTAAAACACTAAGGTCGGCGGCTTTCCCTCCCTAAGCTAGCGGCCTTCCTTCTCTAAAGCTGGTGTCTTTCTTCCTAAAGTCGGTGGCTTACTTTCTTAAATCAGTTTAGTTTGTGAATGTTTCAAATTGTTTTTCCTTTCCCTATAAATAGGTTTGCAATGTAAGAATTAGGGACTTTTCGACATTTTGAGAATTTTACAAAGTGAAGTTGTTCTTCACATACTTTTATCTATCCTATGGATTGTAGCGATTGACGATATCAGATTATTGTACGCCATATCAACAAATCTGTACTAGGACTACTCTCTTGCTGATGCGTCATATCCGATGAGGGTTTAGGGCTTATCTTTTGTTATTGTTCATTATTTGAGTGATTGGAATCAATTGTTGTTGATTGTCGACTATCAGAGTGCAGATTGAGAAAAGGGATTGTAACTATTGAATTTCCTTTGAAAAAATCAAGGTTTTTGATATTGTACATGGTGTTGTGATTGGTTGAGGTCGAATTAGGGTTGTACGCAGGTTGTTAATTGTGTTGTGTTGTTGCTGTGAGTGATTGAATTAGGCCTTGCTCTTAGTATTGATAGCGGATTGAAATTAGGGTTTTATACTATAGTTGTTGTCGTGGGTTATATGATTCTATTGTTGTGGATTGAGTAATTAAATTAGGGCTGGTTGTTGTTGTTTATGTGTATCCATTAGGATTGTATTGTCATTATGCTAGGTTTTGAATTGGAGATTGAGCAGAAGTTAAAGTTAGGATTGTGTTAATTGGGGATTATTGCAATGTGTGATTGTAACTTGTGAATTCTTGTGTTGAGATTGCAATTTTTGTGAAGCATGTCGAATGACAGTGTTAATGGAGGAGTTGAGAATGAAGCTAATAGTGGGGTTGGAGGAGGAGGTCAAGGATGTCATGTTTTGGGTGGTAAGAGAACTTTGGAAGAACAACTGTAGGACCTAACCACTATGGTTGCTAACCTAACAACTCGGTTCGATCAGATGACATTACCCCAATAACTAGTGGCAAATCCATAGGAACCCCCACCTTAGGTAACCCTTAATGCTGTGGGTAGAGAAGGAGCATTAGGAGGAAACAGGGGCAGACAAGTTGGTAGAGAGTATCATGATTATTGAGAGGAAAGGGATGATATCTTTGAAGATGAGGTTTATCCTAATCGTGAGTTTAGGCCACCTAGGGGTCTAGAACATGTGAAATTGCAGATGCCTTCCTTTGCTAGAAAGAGATCTGTAGAAGAATATCTTGACTAGGAAGATAGGGTGGAAGGACTCTTTGAATGTTATGAGATTAATGACCATACTCAAGTTCGTCTAGCAGCAGTTGAGTTTACAGGGTATGTCGCCTTGTGGTGAAAGAACCTTGTAGCTAATAGGAAGAAAGATGGTGATGCTGAGATTCGTACTTGGTAGGAGATGAAAAGAGTTTTAAGGAAGAGGTTTGTTCCAGAGCATTACAAACATGAACTATTCATGCACCTCTAGACTTTAAGACAGGGATGTAAGCCTGTGGATGAATATGTTCAAGAATTTGAAGCACTAATGATTCGATGTTAAGCCATTGAACATCTTGAACAGACTATGGCACGATTTATGTCCGGTCTAAAATATGAGATTACTTGCATAGTGCAACTGCAGCGATATGACACCCTTGATGATGCCATCTAGTTGGCTTTAAAAGTAGAGAGATAAAGGTGCTCCAATCAGTATAGAGCATCGAGTAATAGGTATGGATCTACTACTAAGCTATATGGTTTAGATAGTCAATAGGCTGAAAAAGGGGGCATTGATAATATTGTGGAAGCAAATGCAACTGTTATTGATATTGGAAGGGAGAAGGAAATTTCTGGAAAGTGAAAAGCAGTTGCTGAGGCAGACATAAGACAAATAGTGCCAAGGTCATCAAGTGGGAAAGCTCATCAAATCTAATGCTTCAAATGTATAGGCTTTGGACAAATGGCTGCACAATGTCCTAATAAAAGGGTGATGACTGCTATGGAGGTAGGAAGTAAGGATGGTGAGGAAGAGATACTTGAGCCAACAGATTTATCAATAGTGCTAAAGGAGTATTATGAGGATCCAGATGCTAAGGTACATGAAGACAAGGGAAAAGATCAATATCTGGCTATTAACATGTTGCACAGGATAATGACTACATCTTCAGATATTGAAAATGTACATAGAGAAAACCTATTCCATATTTCTTATAGAGTTCAAGGTAATCTATGTGCTCTTTTGATTGATGGTGGTAGTTGCACTAATATAGTAGTTATTGTACTAGTAAATAAATTACAACTAGTCACTACCCCACATCTTAATCCCTATAAGTTGCATTGGTTAAGTGAAAAAGACAGTCTGCATGTTACTCAGAGGGCTAAGGTTCCAATTAGCACAAGGGGAAAAGTACCAGGATGAAGTTGATTGTAATATTCTTCCTATGTGCGCATCATACATACTACTGAGTAGACCTTGGTTATTTGATAGGAAAGTGCTGCATGATGGGTTTAAGAACACCTATGTGTTTCAGAAGGATGGTGTCGAGTTTAATTTTTTTTGCGTTCCCATTCCTAATTCGATCTAAATTAGACCCTATGCTCATCTAATGTAGATCCTCGACTTGAGTTAGGAATTTCGTTTGATTTTTGGAGTCGCCACCCAATTGTTGTTGGGAAATATTGAATTAAGACTAAAGGAGCGGATTAGTCTTAATTTGGACCACTAGCCGTCGTTATTTTCCTCCTCCCATTTTTGTGAAAAGAGGAAAAGGGAAAACCAGAGTTTCTAAGTCCGGAGGCTAACCTATTAAAACCTTTACGGTTACCACCTAATCTCCTAAAATTGTTCCACTTTAGAAATGTGTTTTATTGTGTTTCTGTTACTTTTTATTATGTTTTGAATTATTATAAGAAAAGGATTTTTCATTCATTTTATGGGTTGACCCGGATGGGTGCCTACGTACCTGCTACTCAGGATCAAACAAGTCGTAGTTCGCTTTTCTGAAAATTTTAAGTTTGTTTGTAAATTTTAATTTCGAAATCTCTTTCGATTTATGTTTTTTTTTTATCATTTTTGGGATTTTTCTAAAAAATTATAAGCCTAAGCTTTAATTTGATTTTTGAAAATGATTTTTAGGGAAAAACATCAATTTTGGATTTATTTTAAGAAAAATGATTTTTCTAAGTTCTAAAACTCATTTTTATAATTTTTTGAATTTTTATTAATTTTTATGATTTTTACGATTTTTCCTTTTTTTCTATAATTTTATGATTTTTTATCATTTTTATGATTTTTATTATTCTTATACAATTTTTTTTTATAATTTTTCTAAGTTTTCATGATTTTTATAGTTTTTATGATTTTTATTTATTTTTATAATTTTTGTGAATTTTTGTTAAAAATTTTATCCTAAACTATTATCTATCCTATTTTGAAACCTAAAGTTTTATTATTATTTTTCATATTGTTTTTCTACATTTTTATTATTATTATTATTATTTTTACATTATTATTTTTTATTTTTCTATTATTTTTCTACATTATTAAATCCTAAAAAATCTAATTTCTAACATTTTCCTATTTATAGAAAATAAAACATAAACAAATAAATAAATAAATAACCAACAAATTAATAAATAAATAAAAAATAATAAATAAAATCGAAATAAAAATAAATAAATAAAATAAATAAATAAATTGGAAAAATCCAGAAAATCCGACTTACCTGGATCCGGGTCGGTGCGCGGGTCGGGTCGAATCGGATCGGTCGGACACGGCGGCGGAGAGGGCTCGTTCACGGCGTTCCGGCAGTCTTTTGCAACGGGTGGGGTGTCGAATCCTGGCTTCTTGAGGGTGCTGAATCCAATGGTAGCGGTGGTTCGCTCTCAGATCGTCTCCTGGTGGTGGTTTAACTCCGATCGGCAATCGCGATTTTGGGTCTCCTCCAATGTGCACTCTTTTCTCACTTTCTCTCAATTCTGATCTGTCCCCTTGCTTCCTCCCTTCCTCCTCTATTTATAGGCGCCCGGAAACCCTCTTGGATAAGCTCAAATCGGCCGATTTTGGATAAATCCGAATTTCTTCCGTTTTTAGATTTGATTTTGTCCCGGCGATTTGATGTTGATCTCTTGTTTTTCTTTGATTTATCTTATGGATTCGGCTCTATCTTGACAGTAATCTAGAAGATTTTGAAAAAAAATGATCGATTCCACCTTCGTCGGACTTGCTCCGGCTTCTCCTCACGTCTGTCCAGGTGAAGAAGACGATCACGTACGACACGCGTGACTTCCTTCGGCCAATCGGACGCTGCCACGTGGCAACTCCAGGCAAAAGGCAAAAAAAAATTGCATCGAATGCTCGGGGGGAAGATTCGAACTCGCGACCTCCAGCCTCCATACGTTCCCTATGCGCACGCACGAACCAGCTGAGCTGGCCCAATTTTCCAATTTTCTTTATATCGCAAATTTCATATATGCAATGCGATTTTTTTTTTCATTTTTTGTATTTTTTGAAATTTCAAAAATTTATAAAAATTATTCATCCCTTATTACTATTTCTGAAATCATTTTTCAAAATTGATGTGTTTTCCTATTTATTTTTATTTTTTTGAATATTTTCTATTATTTTTGCTAAATTAGAAAAATTGGGAAAAATTGGAAAAAAATTGAAAATCGATTATTATTGATTATTACTCATTCCTAGGGCAAAAATGGGGTGTTTACAGCTGCCCCTCTTTGTAGTAAAGTTTGAAAAACTTGACTACAAAGACAAAAAAGACGCCATTTTTTGCCTCTTGAATAGGTTTTTGGTAGGAAAATGCTTCAAGAGCTAATAATCCCACGGTTTAAGATGGTCCTAACAATTTAGAGTAATGTTCCTTCCCAAAAAGTGCTTTATGGGCTGACTAATTGGCGACGGGACACATCTCAAGCATTGTGTAGGAATGTATGAGAAATAATGATAGGAAGCGTCTTATCAGACTTGCAACCTTGGAAAGAAAATTTACTCAGGAAGCGCCCTTATGAGTTGGTCACTTGTCAACGGAAGCGTCTTATTAGACTAGCAACTGTTTGGAAGAATATTTCCGAAAAGTGCCCTAAGAGCTGACTAATCGGGAGAGTTTAGGAAAGTGCCCCTCATGGGCTGACTAACCTTAAATTGAATGCCTCAAAAAGTGCCCCCTATGGGCTAACCATGAGGTAGATTTTTAGGAAAGTGCCCCCTATGAGTTGACTAACCTATGATAGAAATGTCTCAAAAAGTGCCCCTTATGGGCTAACCATGAGAACAAACTTTTAGGAAAGTGCCCCCTATAGGCTGACTAACATGGAGTTGAATTGTCTCAAAAAGTGCCCCCTATAACCTGACCATGAGAACAAAGTTTTAGGAAAGTGCCCCCTATGGGCTGACTAACCTGGAATTGAATTTGTCTCAAAAAGTGCCCCCTATGGGCTAACCATGAGAACAAGGTTTTAGGAAAGTGCCCCTATAGGCTGACTAACCTGGAATTGAATTTGTCTCAAAAAGTGCCCCCTATGGGCTAACCATGAGAACAAGGTTTTAGGAAAGTGCCCCTATGGGTTGACTAACCTGGAATTGAATTTGTCTCAAAAAGTGCTCCCTATGGCCTAATCATGAGAACAAAGTTTTAGGAAAGTGCCCCCTACGGGCTGACTAACCTGGAGTTGAATTTGTCTCAAAAAGTGCCTCCTATGGGCTGACCATGAGAACAAGGTTTTAGGAAAGTGCCCCCTATGGGCTGACTAACCTGGAATTGAATTTGTCTCAAAAAGTGCCCCCTATGGGCTGACCATGAGAACAAGGTTTTAGGAAAGTGTCCCTATGGGCTGACTAACATGGAATTGAATTTGTCTCAAAAAGTGCCCCCTATGGGCTAACCATGAGAACAAGGTTTTAGGAAAGTGCCCCTATGGGTTGACTAACCTAGAATTGAATTTGTCTCAAAAAGTGCCCCCTATGGGCTAACCATGAGAACAAGGTTTTAGGAAAGCGCCCCTCTTGGGCTGACTAACCTAATGTAAAAATGATATCTAGAAAGGTGCCTTTATAGACTGACCTTCGAAGAGATCTAGGGAAGTGCCCCTTTTTAGGCTGACTACCCTATTAAGGGGAATGTTTAGACAAATGCCTCACTATGGGCTGACTCATTTTGTGCTTTTGAATATGCTTTCTACAGCCTAAACTAAATGATGTGATGATATGATAATAGTTATTTATTTTAATATGCTTGCCAGTTTATCGTGGATAGCAATCAAACAACCGAACCTTCGTGCTGGTTTGCTTCTGCTTCATTTCTTCTTATCTTGACACGGGGTTGAAAATTTTGATGTGCTCCCTTTCTTTATGCACAAGGCTCTTTTGTCGGTAATGTTATCCTAATGATGTGCTCAGTTCTAATGTTCAAAAATAGATAGGATTATATCATAAACTATATTAAGATTCATTATCATTTCAGCATTTATCTTTCATTGGTGATCTGGTGGGTAATGTGTTTAGGAATATTTGTTGTGATGAATTGATTTGAATTTATTGACCATTCAGGAGTATTAACTTTTCTTGTAAAAAGTAAAAACTCGACTCAACGAAATTTATATCGAACATTGGCTTTCATAAACATTGGCAAAATTTCAATTTCCTTGCCTAAGGATAGTACATCTTTACAGCATCTGTGTTAATGGGGTCTCTCAATTCTGGACCATCCATTTGAGTCAATATCAGAGCACCTCCTAATAAAACCTTTTTCAACACATAAGGGCATTCATAGTTTGGGGTAAATTTCCCTCTGGAGTCTTAGGCGTTCGGGAGAACCTTCCTTAACACCAGATGCCCCTCTTTAAAGTACCGAGGTCTCATCTTCTTATTAAATGCTCGGGCCATTCTTTGTTGGTAACACTGGCCATGACATAATGCGGTAAGTCTTCTTTCATCAATCAGATTCAGCTGATCAAGCCTCTTCTTTACCTAGTCTGATTCGGTTAACTGAGTTTCTGACAAGATTTTGAATGATGGTATCTCAACTTTAACTGGTAGCACTGCTTCAGTACCATATACCAATGAATAAGGGGTAGCCTCTGTAGATGTTCTTATTGAAGTCCTATAAGCCATGAGAGCAAACGGTAACATTTCATGCCAATCTTTGTAAGTTGTTGTCATTTTCTCGATGATCTTTTTGATATTTTTGTTAGCTGCTTCTACTGCCCCGTTCATTTGAAGTCGATAGGGAGTTGAATTTCTATAGTTTATGTGGAATTGTTGACATAAACCTGTCATCGATTTGTTGTTGAGATTGGTACCGTTGTCGGTGATGATGGACTCAGGAACTCCATATCGGGCTATTATGTCCCTTTTTAAGAAGCGGACTATTACCCATTTTTTGACATTGGCATATGATGAAGCTTCTACCCATTTGGTGAAGTAATCGATCGCTACCAGTATAAATCTATGGCCATTGGATGCTGTTGGAGTGATAAGGCCAATTATGTCGATTCCCCACATGGAGAATGACCATGGTGCTGATAACAAATGTAGCTCGTTGGGCGGAGCATTGATCCGGTTCGCATAGACTTGACACAAATGACAGTGCTTGACATATTTTATGCAATCTGATTCCATGGTTAACCAATAATATCTTAACCTCATTATTTTTCGGGCCAACATAGAGCCATTCATATGAGGTCCAAATACCCCTTCATGCACTTCTTTCATTAATTCGCATGCTTCATCTTTGTCCACACATCTCAACAAGGTGGTATCAAATGATCTCTTGTAAAGTATGGACCCACTTAATAGGAAATGGCTTGCTAACCTTCTGAGTGTTCTTTGGTCATTCTTGCTAGCCATTTCGGGGTATTTACCCTCTTGGAGAAAGGTCTTGATATCATGATACCAAGGTTTGTTATCTTGTACTTTTTCCATTGTTAAACAGTAGGCGGGCCGACTTTCGATGTCTATTTTCATCGGTTGAACTTCGGCTCCCCCTATTATCTGGATCATAGATGCTAGCGTGGCTAGTGCATCTGCGAGCTGATTCTGAGTTCTCGGGATGTATGTGAAAGCGATTGCCTTGAATTCCTCAATTAGCTCTGTCAAGTGTTGATGATATGGTACCAGTTTGGGGTCTTTAGTCTTATATTCCCCTCTTGTTTGTAGTATGATGAGCAACGGATCCCTGTATACCTCTAATTCGCGGATTCCCATTTGGCAGGCCATTTTGAGGCCAAGAATACATGCTTCATATTCTGCGATATTATTGGTATAGGGAAATGTAAGTCTCATCGCTGCAGGGAATTGAATGCCATTCGGGGATATCAATACTGCCCCAACCCCACAACCGAATACATTGGCAGCTCCATCGAAAAACAGTCTCCACTTAGCATTCTGCTCTAACCCAAAGTCTTCTACCGGCATGTCTTCCACTGTCAATATATTCTCATTCGGAAATTGGGCCTGTAATTCTTGGGAATCTGTCTCGACAGGGTGTTCCGCCAATTGATCGGCTAAGGCTTGCCCTTTCATCGAGTTTTGATTTACGTATGTAATGTTGAACTCAGATAGGAGCATTTGCCACGTAGAGATTCTTCCTATTAAGGCTGGCTTCTCTGCCAAGTATTTCAAGGGATCATGTCTTG
This sequence comes from Laguncularia racemosa, assembly GCA_037954665.1. Lineage (NCBI taxonomy): Eukaryota > Viridiplantae > Streptophyta > Magnoliopsida > Myrtales > Combretaceae > Laguncularia > Laguncularia racemosa. The sequence goes on from JBBMOL010000011.1 coordinate 5,904,044, forward strand.
TCAGCAACTTAACATGGTAGTAAAGGGTATACTGCCTTAGCCGATGCATGACCCAAATTAAAGCACAACAAGTCTTCTCCACCTCTGAGTACCTCTGTTACCCGTCTGTGAACTTGTTGCTCAGATAATATATGGAGCGCTCTCTTCCTTCGTCATCTTTCTGCCCCAGCACACATCCCATGGATTCAGGGAGTATAGTGAGGTATAAAAATAAGGGTTTTCCTTGTTTCGGGACTATCAATATTGGAGGTTTTATAAGGTAGTCTTTGATTGCCCTGAATACTTCTTCACATTCATCGTCCCATTCTATTGTGGCGTTCTTCTTCAACAGATGGAATAGTGGCCGACATTTGTTGGTGAGCTGTGAGATAAATCGAGCTATGTAATTTAATCTTCCCAATAAGCTTCTTACTTCTTTAACAGATCGTGGGGAAGGTAGTTCTAATATGGGCTTTACCTTGTCAGGATCGATTTTAATGCCCTCCTGGCTTATGACAAACCCTAACAATTTCCCCGTCGTGACCTCGAAAGTACATTTTTCTAGGTTTAACTTGAGCTGGAATTTTCTCAGTCATTTAAACAATTTCCTCAGGATATCTATATGGCTTTCTCCTTCTTTGGATTTGGCTATCATGTCGTCGACATATACTTCAACCTCTCGATGCATCATGTCGTGAAGTATTGCGACCACGGCTCTTTGATACGTTGCCCCAGCGTTTTTCAAATCGAAGGGTATGACTTTGTAACAGAAAGTTCCCCATGTTGTGATGAAAGTTGTTTTGGTTTTATCTTCCTCAACCATTCTTATTTGATTATATCTTGAGAAACCGTCCATGAATGAGAAAAGATGGTTTCCCGCAATGTTGTCTACTAGAACATCAATATGAGGTTGGGGGAAGTTATCCTTTGGTGTGGCGTGGCTTGGTTTAAGTCCCGAAAGTCTACGCATACGCGTACTTTTCCGTTCTTTTTCATGACGGGGACTATATTTACTACCCACTCTGGGTAGTCGGATACTTCAATGAACCCTACTTCTAGCAGTTTCTTGACTTCTTCTTTGATTTTCAGTAAGATGTCAGGCCTAAATCTTCTCAGTTTTTGTTTTTTAGGTTTGACATCTTCCCTTGTGGGAAGCCTGTGAACTACTATTGACTGGTCTAACCCTGGCATGTCACCATATGACCAGGCAAACGCATCTGCATATTCCGTTAATAGCTCGGTTATCTCATGTTTTTGCTCGGCGCTCAAACTGGTCCCGATTTTGAGGTTCTTAGGGTTTTCCATGCTTCCTAGATTTACTGTCTCCACAGGCTTGTCGATCGAGATTTTGCTTTGTTCATGTTTTAGCCAATTTTCTTGTATTATTTCGTGGTCTAAGATATCGCTTTCAACAACTGACCCACCAGCTTTGGAAACGATATCAGCGTTTTTACTTTCTACCTGCGTGAAATATCCCTGACGTTCGATGGTAGGAGATCTGAGTAACATAAAAATGAAAGCATATATATAAGAAGAAAACAAACTGCAATTGAATTTTGACAAAGAGTCTCAATAAAATTTGTTTAATAATTTTTCTCTACTTTTGAGCTAACCTAGCGCTAATGATAGGATAACAAAACCAATTGTTCAGAGCCGAATGCTAGTTGGACGTGCGGTGGGTTGATTTCCCTTTGCTGTCGTCCTCTTCATTTACCTGAAGCTCTTGAATGATGTTTGCCTTTCGGAAAGATTGTTGGAGAGGTGGGATACACATCTGGGTGTCGATTAGCTTCCTTATTCTACCTTTGACACCTTTTGTTTGCACTTCTTCTGCGGCCGTAGGAATGTACCCTAGTCCAAACGTCCCATGCTGCCCCTCTTTAAACTGATGGCCCTCCTTGCTGGTTACCATGTTCACTTCATTGAAGATCTACAGCCCCAAGTCTTCTGAACCCTCTTCCCCAATGTAAGGTATGGCAGTCTCCTTATATATGGCGTAATCCTGCTCGCCCAGTACAGTGACTATCTGCCCGTTTGCGATGAATTTGACCTTTTGGTGGAGACTAGAGGGGATGGCTCCAGCAGCATGTATCCAGGGTCGTCCCAAAAGCAGGTTGAAAGACCTTGGGATGTCGAGGACCTGGAAAGCGATGTGGAATACTTGTGGACCAATTTCCAATGGCAGGTTTACCTCCCCCACTATGTCTCTTTTTGACCCGTCGAAGGCTCTAACCACTGTGGAGCTAGGTTTTATGTTGCTTGGATCGACCCCCAATAAGTCGAGTGTTGCCAATGGGCAAACATTGAGAGATGATCCATTATCGATAAGTACCCGGGAGACAATGGTGTCATTGCACCTGACCACTATGAACAGTAGTTTGGTATGTTGGTCTCCCTCTTCTCCTAGCTCTTCCGGAGAGAAGGATATTTGGTCCATTGCGAAGATGGAGTCCGCCACGTGACCTAATTTGTCTGTAGCGATACCTTCCGGGACCTGAATCTTTTTCAGCACTTTAAAGAGTGCTTCCCTATGAGGCTCGGATGTTGTGAGAAGGCCCATGAGTGATATCTGCACTGGAACCTTATTTAATTGTTCCATGATCTTATATTCACTAGCCTAAACCATCTTCGTAAATGCAGCAAGACCCTCTTCCTCTTCTTCCCCTTTTTCCACGTTGGGCTCTTTAGTCGGGCCTTTATACTTTGGATCATATAATCTCCCAAAGCGGGTGATGCCTCTTACCATAGGAGGCCGCTCTTGTTCAAGGGCCCAATAGTCGAACGGTGCAGCCTTGTAATTCTCTGCCGGTATCGGGACATTGAATACATATCTTTTTCTTGGGATTTGTACCTCAGTTGATTGTCCCTCATAGCACTGTATAACCCTGGGCTTCTGATGAGAGTTGATCATGTTGATAGTCTTCCCTTCTTCCTTTACTGGGTTGTCTTCCTTCTCAAATTTTCGGTCCCCATCCACTAGGTGGCCCCTGCTCAGTCGGGGTATAGGAATAGCTTACTAAATACTGAAATCTCCCGTGTGATTCTCCCAAAGTGCCAACCATTGGGTCTCCGGCTAACCATCTTCTCTTAATGTGTGCTTTTGGAGTTTCTTCTAGAGCTTGGTGGGATTGCTTCTTCCGTTGCTTAGTTGGATTCTTTTTAGGGGCTTCTTTGGGAGCCGACTCCTCTGATGTGATCATGTTGATGGTGGGCTTGTGATTGGGCAGTGGGTTGGTGTTGACATTGGGTGCTGGGGCATTCACGAAATCCAATTGTATGATTCCTGCATCAATTAAGTCTTGGATTTTGTGCCGGAGCCTCCAGCACCTATCTGTGGAATGCCCCTCCTAACCCATGTGGTAGTTACACTTGAGGTTTGAGTCGAAGTTCTTGGGCTTGTACCGGTCGTTGGGGATCTCCAAACTAATCAAGTTGTCGCCCTTAGCGGAGCGAAGACCTGACTAAGCAGTATAGGGATTGGAGTGAACTACCTTGGGATCCTGGCGGCCTGATTATGACCCGTCGTGGGTTGTTGGACTAGGGTACTCGGGGTCTGGAATGTCACACGAGTCCCGGCTTTTTCTACCTTACCGGGATGTACCGTGCTGACAGTGGGTTCCTTAGCTCTATTTCCTCGTAAGGGCCTTTGTGTTAGTGTGACCCTAGGAGGCTCCATTATTTGGAGTCTACTGGTAGTTATGGCATTCTCAATCCTGCACCCCGCAGCCACTACCTCTGCAAAACTGGATGAGGTCTGGCCTACCAGGTGTGAAAAGTAGGTCTTGTCCAGAGTATTGACAAATATGGATGTCAATTCCTTTTCAGATATCGGGGTTGCTACCCTGGCGGCCTGGGCTCTCCAGCGCTGAGCATACTCCTTGAACGACTCAACATATCTCTTCCGGAGACTCCCTAAATCAATCACGGAGGGGGCGACTTCAATATTGAACTTATATTGATCATAAAATGCTCGGGCTAGCTTCTCCCAAGTGTTGATAATGTTGAAATCCAGGTGGGCATACCAGACCAGTGCAGGGCCTGTGAGGCTGTCTAGGAATGTCCAGAGCATAAGCTGGTCGTATTGAGCATACTTGCTCATTTTCCGGGCATATAGCCTAGTATGCATTTTGGGGCAGCCGGTCCCATCATACTTTTCAAACTCTGGGGTCTTGAACTTCTCAAGGTATATCTCTTCCCTGTATGCTGGCAGATTGGTGACTCCGACCTGTTCAAATCCATCAGGGCCTTCAATGGTTTTCATCTTGTCATGGAGCTGCTGGAAGAGTCGCTTCTCCATTTCCTTCTGCCTCTCTTCCATCTCCCTTTTCAGGTCGTCAGAGGTCGGCCTCCGATTGACCTTTGGCTCATATTCAAAGGCCGAGTTAAGGTGGGAATTGATCTCTTCATATTCCGGAGGCTGTCCCTCCGCTGCATTTCCCTTTCTAGCTCCTGAATACTCTTCTTGGGTCGGTTGAGTGTTGCGCAGGAGGCCGATACTTTCAGTTAAGAGGTGAACATGGGCAGCCAATTGTTGGACTGTTTGCTCTAGGGACATGATCCTAGAGTCCGAGGCAGCTTCAGCATTGGTGTTGTTGCGGTTGTCACTGCTGTTGGCCATTTTTGCTCTTGAGCGCGTGAGAACTAGGCTTCTAGGAGGGTTCGGTTGCTTGGAAGCTATTTTTGATACCTGGATTCGCATTTTGTTTTTATTTTAGTGTAATGAAGGCAAGAATGATATGCATGTGTCACGCGGATGCTAAAATTAAAAAGGGTTGACAACTGATTGACAATGTGATATTGAAAATTCACTTTTATTAATATTCAAAATTCTAGAGTTCAAAATAAAATATTACAAATAAAGATCTACTTCCTAGTTCTTTTAGTCTTCTGCTGTGGAGGCTCAGACTTCCCACTGATGACGGCTTCTAATTCCTTGACTTTGGCTTGGCATTTCTCCAATTGTGCTTCTAAGGCCTTGTTCCTTTGGTCGGATTCCTTGAAGTGTCCCTTCCAGATGTCTTTCTTATAATCTGTAGCTTTGAAGTATACTTCCATGCAGGCCTTGACCTGCTCCAGGTAGATTTCTGTCTCTAGGTTGATCCTATCTAGTCTTGGTTGGGTGACGTCTGGAACCCGATATGCTCTTTCCCCTGTTTGTTATAGTTGGCGGATTACAAACTCTCTGGTGGCTCGGTGTTTTCCCACTTCGCCATCTAACTCCCCGAGGTCCACATTCGGGCTTTCAATTCTGGCTTCCCAAAGTGCTTTGACCTCTGCCAACTTAGCAAACTTCTCGGCTACCAACAGGTTCGGATCTTGGTATTCAAAGGTGACTGCTTCCAGCGAGGGCCGATAAACTATATCTTGGATGGTACCAAATTGGCGGACCACTGAGTTGGGGTGATATCCAACACATCCGCTGATTCCGATTAAAGGCACTGCTTGGAAGTTTCTGCAGGTCAAGTTGATTTTTTTTACAGCAAATCCACCTGGCTGTCCATAGAATATCTTCGGCACTGAAGCTCCTAAGTAGCTCTACCCAACTGTGGCTAGTAAGATCGTCGGGTAGCTTCACCTTTTCTATACATGAATCTACAAGATCCACTTGCTGGGCTAAGGTTTTTCGGACCATGTTCAGCCCGAAACACTTAAGGTGGCTTACAAACCATATCAGCAGAAGGTTGAGGCTTGAGCGAAGGATCCCATGGCCTTTCTTCTTGAGGAAATTCAAGTTCTGGATCTGTTCAGCCAATAGAGCTGGGATGTAAGATCTTCCCTCCAGAAATTGGGTCACCAGCTCTACGACTCGGTAGTGAATATAGAAGGTCCCAGTAGGGAACAGTATGGTGGCGAAAGCTGTCAAGATGAAGGCGTTCACCCTTCTTTGTCTGTAAGTTTTAGGGTCCCCGCATAGTATGTCCTTCCTATCCCCATTGTCCTCTGGGGCGATAAACCGGGCTTCCAAATCATCCATTCGTATGTAATATCCATTGCAGTCTGCTAGGGCTTTGTTGATTGCTGTCTTACGGATGCCTAATAATCTGCTGAAGGTACCGGCTGACCCGACCTCGAGGTCTGGCATATAGATTTGATCGATTAGTGCTGGAGCCTGTAGCAACTGGGTGTACTCCTCTAGGGTAGGGGTGATCTCATGCGGCCCGATAAAGAAAGCAGCGGGCTCGATTTCCCATAATTGGAGCATGGCTCGGACTAAAGGCAAATTCACCTTTATCTTTGTCAGTGAGAGGACGGGGTCGATCTTTTGCTGGATGAAGACCTGCTCCTCTGGGTTGTACAAGGTAAACCAATGGTCCGGTACCAATTTTGGGTCCAAAGGTTTGTACACCCGAATTTCTTTGCAGAGGAGACGGTCGATTGCGGTACTAGCCATCTATTTACAATAAGAAATTGCCTAATTACAAACAGAGCTATGAAAACATTACAGGGAAATAAATTCGAACTCCATGAACAAAATAACAAACCATTACATTGTCATCAATTGTCAACCCCTCATGATGTTATGTATGCAAGTAGGTTGGTTCTAACTGGTTCCCAAGCTCTATGACCTCCCGCATTCTCGAAGAAATGGATCTCAGGCTATATCGAAGCATAGGGTGGGGTAGCCTAATCGGTCCCGAACGGTGAATCAACTCACTTCGCCCGAAACCTACACAATGGCTCCCCGTCTTAGGTTTCTAGGACGGTCCGGGTTCGACCGCATCTACTCACACAAACATATGTATGCATGCTGAACCCCCATAGCAAAGAAACTAGAATCTAACTAATTCCTGAAAAGTTAGTAACAGAATAATAACTGAAGCACATTTAAAGAGAACAATTCGAAGATTCAAGTGGCTTAGCTTACTGGCATGGGTCCCTAGTGGAGTCGCCATCCTGTCGAGTCTAATTCTTTTTGCGTTCCCATTCGTAATTCGATCTAAACTAGACCCTATGCTCATCTAATGAAGATCCTCGACTTGAGTTAGGAATTTCGTTTGATTTTTGGAGTCGCCACCCAACTGTTGTTGGGAAATATTGAATTAAGATTAAAGGAGTGGATTAGTCTTAATTTGGACCACTAGCCGTCGTTATTTTCCTCCTCCCATTTTTGTGAAAAGAGGAAAAGGGAAAACCAGAGTTTCTAAGTCCGGAGGCTAACCTATTAAAACCTTTACGGTTACCACCTAATCTCCTAAAATTGTTCCTCTTTAGAAATGTGTTTTATTGTGTTTCTGTTACTTTTTATTATGTTTTGAATTATTATAAGAAAATGATTTTTCATTCATTTTATGGGTTGACCCGGATGGGTGCCTACGTACATGCTACTCAGGATCAAACAAGCCGTAGTTCGCTTTTCTGAAAATTTTAAGTTTGTTTGTAAATTTTAATTTCGAAATCTCTTTCGATTTATGTTTTTTTTTATCATTTTTGGGATTTTTCTAAAAAATTATAAGCCTAAGCTTTAATCTGATTTTTGAAAATGATTTTTAGGGAAAAACATCAATTTTTTATTTATTTTAAGAAAAATGATTTTTCTAAGTTCTAAAACTCATTTTTATAATTTTTTGAATTTTTATTAATTTTTATGATTTTTACGATTTTTCTTCTTTTTTTCCCCTATAATTTTATGGTTTTTTATGATTTTTATGATTTTTATTATTCTTCTACATTTTTTTTTTAATTTTTCTAAGTTTTGATGATTTTTATAGTTTTTATGATTTTTATTTATTTTTATAATTTTTGTGAATTTTTGTTAAAAATTTTATCCTAAACTATTATCTATCCTATTTTGAAACCTAAAGTTTTATTATTATTTTTCATATTGTTTTTCTACATTATTATTATTATTATTATCATTATTATTTAAATTATTTTTTTTATTTTTCTATTATTTTTCTACATTATTAAATCCTAAAAAAAATCTAATTTCTAACATTTTCCTATTTATAGAAAATAAAACATAAACAAATAAATAAATAAATAACCAACAAATTAATAAATAAATAACAAATAATAAATAAAATCAAAAAATAAATAAATAAATAAATTGAAAAAATCCAGAAAATCCGACTTACCTAGATTTGTGTTGGTGCGCGGGTCGGGTCGGTCGGGTCGGATCAGATCGATCGGACACGGCGGCGGAGAGGGCTCGTTCACGGCATTCCGGCGGTCTTTTGCAACGGGTGAGGTGTCGAATCCTGGCTTCTTGAGGGTGCTGAATCCAATGGTAGCGGTGGTTCGCTCTCAGATCATCTCCTGGTAGTGGTTCAACTCCGGTCGGCAATCGCGATTTTGGGTCTCCTCCGATTTGCACTCTTTTCTCACTTTCTCTCAATTCTGATCTGTCCCCTTGCTTCCTCCCTTCCTCCTCTATTTATAGGCGTCCTTGGATAAGCTCAAATCGGCCGATTTTGGATAAATCCAAATTTCTTCCGTTTTTAGATTTGATTTTATCCCGGCGATTTAATGCTGATCTCTTGTTTTTCTTTGATTTATCTTATGGATTCGGCTCTATCATGACAGTAATCTAGAAGATTTTGAAAAAAAATGATCGATTCCACCTTTGTTGGACTTGCTCCGACTTCTTCTCACGTCTGTCTGGGTGAAGAAGACGATCACGCGCGACACGCGTGACTTCCTTCGGCCAATCGGACGCTACCACGTAGCAACTCCAGGCGAAAGGCAAAAAAATTGCATCGAATGCTCGGGGGGAAGATTCGAACTCACGACCTCCAGCTTCCACACGTTCCTTATGCGTACGCATGAACCAGCTGAGCTGGCCCAATTTCTCGATTTTCTTTATATCGCAAATTGCATTTTTTGTATTTTTTGAAATCTAAAAAATTTATAAAAATTATTCATCCCTTATTATTACTATTTCTGAAATCATTTTTCAAAATTGATGTGTTTTCCTATTTATTTTGAATATTTTCCATTTTTTTTTGCTAAATTAGAAAAATTGGGAATAATTGGAAAAAATTGAAAATCGATTATTATTGATTATTACTCATTCCTAGGGAAAAAATGGGGTGTTTACAGATGGTGAACGGGTTGTTTTGAATCCTATGTCACCAATTGAGGTGCATGAAGCCTAGGAACATATCAATAATACCATTGAAAGGAAGTCCTTATTAGTGAGACGAAGGGAATTGGGAGACAACCTAAAATAGAGTATAATAGTAACAGGAAATTCAAAAGCCTTCAGGGCAGCTACAACTTTAGGACAACAAACATTTGTAGACTAAAATTTTCAGTCCAAATGATTCTCAGAAATTTGCATCTAAAACAGGAGAACCATCAGATTTGAGGGCAAATCTTCTATAAGTTCAAGGAGATGATGGGAATTAAATCACAACCATTACAAATTTCTTTGATGAAGGAATCAAATCATAAGAGTCAGAGGATGACACATTTAAGCTAACCATAAAGGCCGGTAGCTTACTCTAAGGCTACTAGTGTGAAAGATAGGCCGGCCACCAAAGCCAGCGGCTTTAACACTTAGGCCGACCTTCTAAGTCGGCGGCATAAAACACCAAGGCCAGTAGCCTTCCCCTCTCTAAGCTGGTGGCCTTCCTTCTCCAAAGCCAGTAACCTTTCTTCCCAAAGCTGGCAGCTTACTTTCTTAAATCGGTTAAGTTTGTGAATGTTTCAAATTGTTTTTCCTTTCCTTATAAATAGGTTTGCAATCTAAGAATTAGCGACTTTTCAAAATTTTGAGAATTTTACAAAGTGAAGTTGTTCTTCATATACTCTTATCAATCATGTGGATTATGGCGAGTGACAATATCATATTATTATGCATTATATCAACAAATCCATACTAAGACTACTTTCTTACCGGTGCGTTATATCAGGTAAGGGTTTAGGGTTTATCTTTTGTTATTGTTCATTATTTAAGTGATTGGAATTGATTGTTGTTAATTGTTGGCTTGGATTTGGAATTGCTTAATTTTGTTCCAGAATTAGGCGCATCATCTTGGCTAGTCAACCACTGCTTTTATCTTCTTAGGATCCATTGAGATGCCATCCTTATTTACCACATGTCCTAGAAAAGATACCTACTCTAGCCAAAACTCACATTTACTGAACTTTGCATGTAATCTCTTCTCCCGTAGTCTTTCCAAAACTAATCTTAGATGTTTTTCATGTTTCTCTTTGTTTCTTACAATAGATAAGTATATCATCTATGAACATCACTATAAGATGATCCAAAAAGTCCTTGAGCACTCTATTCATAAGATCCATAAAAGTAGCTAAAGCATTTGTCAACCTAAAAGGCATTACCAAGAATCCATAATGCTTGTACTGAGTTCTAAACGTAGTCTTTTCAATGCCCTCTTCCTTGATCCTTAGTTAGTGATACCCCAATTTCAAGTCGATTTTGGAGAAAACCTGAATTCCCTATAATTGGTCAAATAAGTCATCTATTATAAGGAGGGGGTATTTATTCTTGATTGTGACTTAGATCAACTCCCTATAATCATTACATACCTCATGCTCCATCTTTCTTCTTAACGAAGAGTACTAAAGTACCTCAAGCGAAATGCTTGGTCTAATAAACCCTTCATCTTATAACTCTTGGAGCTGGATCTTCAACTCTGACAATTCAATAGGTGTCATTCTATATGGTGCTTTAGATATTGGTGTTATTCCTGGTACCAAGTCAATACAAAATTCCATTTCCTTAATTGATGGTAAGCCTGGTAGGTTTTTTGAAAAAATGTTTGCATATTTCTTCACAACATGTATGTTTTCTAGTTTTGTAGCTTGTCTAGTCTCTACTAACAGTGCTGATATCCTAATCTTATCCCACAACTCAAAAGCAAGAATAGTCGCAGGCCTTTGTGCTTTTGAATTGAGTATAACTGAATCTTTATTGGGGAATTTGAAACAAATAACCAAATTATGACAATAAATGGTGGTATAGTATTTAGATAACTAGTTTACCCCTAAAATGACATCAAAATCCATTATCTCTAACACAAATAAATCAACTAGCATTACTTTTCGTTATATTTCGATCTTGACATCTCTACACATTTAATATAACCTTCCCCCACTCCCAAAGGAGTATTCACAATCATGAAATCATTTAATAGCACTAGTTTCAAACCACACACAGGTGTAAATGGAGATGATATGCATGAATGCATCACACTCATATCAAATAGTGCATAAGCAATAGTTAAGTGGACAAGTAGCGTACTTGCAATAGTATCTTAATTTGGAGTATCTTACTGCTATTGCTGTTCTAAGGCAAAAACACAACCTAGTGCTCTCTGCCTTAGTCTTGTGTGTGAGGGGTCTATCAGTTGGTGTTCTAAGTGGAGGTCTTACTGGCTACTACACTAGAATTTGTTGTGGTACTGTAACCATCTAATTAATGGTAGCACCACATTCAAAAGGTCTACGACCCCTTTACTTACTAGTATAGCAGAATGCTTATGGTATAGCTTTCTCGGTATATGTTCTACTGGTGTGTCCCATTTTAGCACAGGAGAAGTAAGCTCCTTTAGGCCAATTACACTGACTTAATTCATGCGGTCCCATACATTAGGGGCATCTTCGTCTTAGTCTTGTTGGTGGATGTAGAGGTAAGGTAGGTGGCATAGGTTTCGCCTAAATAGGCCTAGGTGCAAAAGCCATAGGTCTAGCCTAATATATTTATTTTTAGGCATTGTACTAGGGGTCAACCTCTTCCCTAATACCACTTTAACCTTACAGGATAACCACTTTTTTGTTCTTCTCTTGCTCTATTCCATAAACTTGGCCTTGTTTACTAGCTCTACATATGTGGCCAATTGAAAAGACCCCACTTCATGTTGAAGATTAGGTTCCAAACCCCTTATAATTCTCCTAGCCCTTGAAGCATCATCAGCACAATTTGCCTCGAGTTAGAATTTGATCAAGCAGTTTTGCTCTACTTCATACTCTTCTATAGTCTAATTACCCATTGACAATTGTAATATGCTACCTCCATCCTATTCCTAATGTTACTAGGGAAGTATTTCTCATAGAACACTTCCTTAAATCTCTGCCAACCCTTAGGGGCTCCTACTTGTCTGGAGACATTGTCCCACCAATCTGCAACTAACCCTTTCAGCATGAAGGCTACATAATCCATTTTCTTATCCTCTAGCACTCTAAACGGAGCAAAAGTTTTCAATTTTGTTTTATTGATGTAACTATTACGTATTGCTAGTCATATCTTGGTTTTTAGTTAGTAATGGGTCATGTTTTGTTAGTTAGAATTTGTGTGTTTTGTTGGTTACATTTTGGTTATAGTACTAGTGGAGTCATCTCCTAATTTCTAGTGCCTATCACTTGCTTGTGGGAATGTCTATCCTTTTTGTTTTTTCTCTTGCTCTATATTTGCTAAAATATTTAGTGTTAGTTTCTACATTTTTATCTTCTCCTTTTATAACTTCTCAACATAATGTTGATCACATGTTTATGCAATGTCCTCGACCCAATAGTGTACATTCAAAAGTGACTCGACTAATATAGTGTGTTATGTATGTTCTTCCTAGTCTATAGTGTTCTAGAAAGATTTTTTCCACAAAATATAATTTCCAATATAATGGTATTGTCAATTTTTAAGATTCTTAAATCATTTGTTCTCTTCTTCTTCTTTTTTCTTCTTAGGTTCTAAGATTTTTTATATAGTATTGTTTAAGCTCACTGTTAATGATCAATATTCCTAATTGATATATTTTCATTTTACATGTTATCCTAGTGTAAAAAAAAAAAAAAGACATTTCAACTTTTTAAGAAAATATACTTATCTGCCCCTTATTGAATGAGAAATTGAGTTTTATAATTATTTTATTAAAATAATTATAAATTGGTTAATTTTGTACCTAGTGTGAAGAAATTAGCTAGAACATACACTTTAAAAATTGTATGAAAATAAGTACATCCTATCAACCCATCTTCATCCTTTCATCCCAATTAGGCTTGCACTTGATTCATTGGCTAAAATAATAGTCTATGTACAATTATTTAGGCAAAAAATATATAAAACTTTATAAAGTTACATACTAAAATGGAGGTAAATGCAATTTCTTCAAACTTTTGGTGTCTACGTTATAGGATCGTCAATGCAATTTAATCAATCATTTAATAATATGCTAATGTTTATGGATTCTTCCAAGGGTATTCATGACCTACAATAAGCTATATGAGCTAAGCAGGTGTCAAGGCTATCTAGTGTGGTCACTTTGATACTCAAGTTAGAGTATTGATGGGATAGAAATAATGATATAAGGGAGCAAGAGAGCTTAAGGACTTTTTGATCCCTTCACCTATTGGTGGACCTTCATATTTATCGAAGGGGATGCTAGATGGTTGAGGTTTGAAAACATGGGGCATGTCGCTTGATGTACTCCTAAAGTATTTGGATAATGAAGGAGTGAGTAACTATAGTTGCTAATAGCTTGTTTCAAACCTTATCCGAAGTTGACTAAGTCAAGTAGCTTGGTAGGGAGAAAGGTCGACTTGTCGTCTAAGCTAATGGCTTCGATTATGGTTTTAAGTTGAGTTCTCAAGTCCAAAATGACCTATCAACATATGCCTTCTTAGCATATAGAACTCAAGGATTCCGATGTTGATAGTAAAATACATAATCTACTTTATGTAAAAAAAGATTCATTGTTATTAATACACGAATAAGTGGTGAGTAAATATCAAAGCATATTAAAGAAAATAATTAGGATTTTTTAAAAACTTATTTTTTGTTTTTTCATGTATAAGAATTTTATTGGTGCTTAAATTCATAGTGTTTATTCTAGTGAAATATAAGTTAGTAGTAGTCCAACATTTAATAATGAAAAGAAATAGTGCCACTTGTTAGGATTCTCACTACAGACACATATCAAATAGGCTTCTAAACACCTATTAACCACCTCGACTATAGCTATTAGATTAGGAGTGATAAGCTACAGATAATTGGAAATCAACTCCTTGTAACTGAAATAACTCCCTTTAAAAATGACTAATGAACAAAAGGTTCATATGGCTCACTATGTTGTTTTAAAGTCAAAATCTAAGTAACCTTGAACTACACATGAGTTTGGATGTGTCAATTACCCAAATTGGAAGTACTTACTCATCTTATTCAATGCCACCATAATTAAATCTCTAACATCCATGGCTACATTTGTCCAAACTTCTTTTTGCAATAAGTAAAGGTTATAACAGGCCTAGAAAGCTCACATTTTTTACTTATGTTACCGACAAACATTAAGTTGTCTAAAAAATTATATTGCCTCGTATTTTAAGCCTAGTCTAAAAGAAAACAAATCCTAACTTCTTTAAGCTTCTTCCTCTATTTTGTTTACCAAATCTAGTTCTTTTTTAGGTTATAGTTGATGGTTCTTTCTTAATTCCATCTCTACTCTAGAACTGGACATGAGAGTTTCTTCTCATTCGACTCCTCACAAGTGAAATGATTATCCAATAAATAATAAAAATTATTGAAATATGCCTTTTATATTTTCTTGGAAAAGGTGCTCAACCTACAAGAATTGTTGGTACAAAAAATAAAGTAGTTGATTTAATAGTACGTGCTATAGATTCTATAGGATCAAACCCATGGGACTTAAGGAATGATGGAAAGGAATAAAATAAATAAATAAAAGGGAAAATAATAAAAAAGATCATTTCTTCTGGAACAATCACAAACACTTTTTAGATTTTGGATCTACTACTAGAAATTCAATGCGTAATCTTAGCATTTAATGTGTATTCCTGAATAATCTCATTTTTCAATTATTCAACCATTTCATTACACCAAGTTTAATGTTAGCCAAATTAGTCGACATTTATATGTGAATGAAAGGGGTGATCTCGTAGTTCTTAGTTTGTGAAGATACGTTGTTAGGTCCTCCATTTTATTTTCCCATTGACTTTGAACTTAAATTTATGCTTGAGAGATAGCTTTCCATATGGTAACCGTGCCTATTCCTCTTTATTCATTTCTTAAGCAAATGTCTCCTAGGAGCTACCTCCTTTGCAAATTTTTAATAGCATGTTTATCAATGTAGTCTTTGGAGAGTTAGTGTCCTACATCAACATCTTAAGCAACTTTCTACTTTATCAATGGAATGTTTAGAAAGTTACTTAGGATTAAAATTTTGGCCCTTCCAAGACAAAAGTTAGGCTTAAAGATTTTTTTGTAAAAATAAAAATGAATAAGCACCCTTGATAAACTTGAGAATATGCATAAAGTACCAATGCTTATGGAAATTCCTAGGTGCTTCTAAGTAACTTAGAGTACTTGAGATTTATCAAGGATGTTGGGGTGTTTGACGTGAGAATATGTGTTAAGCACCAATGGTAAACATGCTCTAAGTAAAACTTGAATATAACTCTTACATTGTATTAATCTCATCCATTAGTTCTACATCAATAGCTATAATCTAACATCAAGCCAATTATTGCATTCTCGACAAGGCATTGGTAGCCCGATTAGTAATCCCCTTTCACACCAAATTTCAAAATCTAAATATACCAACTCAAACATTCATGTATGCCAACATGGTATGTTTAACAGTTGTTCTAGTAAATATTTCAAACTTAGGTGTTTTGGATGAATTATGATGTGGCATCCGTTTATGTAATGCCTCTACCTTTCTATGCTATAATTAGTATAAATAATTTTTGTTTATATATGGACTAGCCAGATGTTTCAAGGATAAGATTCTTTAATAATTTTAGGGTTTTATGTATTTTTAGATTTTTATGATATTAAAGTTATGAAAATTAAAAGGATGTAAATTGTTTTGAAAATCAAACAAGTTGTTTGATTCTAATTAAATTTACACATAGTTAGAACTAAATGATGTATAAATCAATTAATTGATATTATACACAAATAATTAACTCAAAATTTTGTTTGCCACAAATCTAGCATATAATTGATAAAAATGATAAGGAGGGCAAGAGCTTTAGGGTTTTTGAACAACAATCTTTGCATCATAATGATTCAAAATTAGTATTAATCACTACAGTTAAATGCATAAACGTTGTAAAAAAAAAATAGAACTATTAATAACCTATAAAGGGCATTAGTATCATTTAGTGAAAAATAGGATATGTCAATCAACTTAATAATATCAAATCCCTACATAATAGAAAATGCATATAAAAACCATGCAAAATAGATAGAAAGTCCATGCCCCCAAACAAATTGATTGGCACCACCCTAATCTCCATGCCATGCAAAGGTGATAACATCTCCATGCTAAGTTAACAAATGCAAAATAGTCCATACAACCCATGACCTTCTACCAATTCTAGTTTACAATATTATGTTATAGAATCAATCCTTATCAAATTTGCTCAACTACCTAGATGATAGAGTTCATTGAGCATTTTTTTCCCAAGTGGAGTAGGAAATCTACCTGTTATGGTTCTTCCCATTAATCTCCCTATAATCTACATACATTCACTAAATTTTTTATTTTAAGCAAGTTAATTGGAGAAACAGAGATACCATGGCTAGATCGTACAAAATCTTTCTTTAAAATTTACCTAATATGCTGCTTGATCATAGATGATGCTATGATATGATAGGGAAAAGATCTACATTTTGGCACGTTCATTTAGTTAGTGAATTAATGTTGTAGCATATATCTCGTTTCCTTAGGAATATGATAGGCAAGTAGTAGCCTAATATTTGGTTTATTTGAATAAAAAATGCTCTAAGGGAAATAGTACTAATAATATGAAATGACCAAATTACTCATGTCTATTTTTTAAAACCCTACAGCCATCCCAAACCCTAAACCTTAACTATAATCCTAAATACTAACTACCACCATGCAAACACAAGCTCTAAACCTTGAACCATGATTTGACCTAATTGCACCGCAAGCGACCCATCATGGTAGCTACTAGGTGTGACTTAGGTAACACCATTCATGACACATTGAGTCACACCTAAATTTGATTGATTGTGATGTTACTATAGTCATGCCACATACAACTGTTGTGGCTACACTGGGTTTGACTTAATCAACCTATTTGTGACTATTATGGTTGCACCTAAGTGCTACCTTGCTCATGCTACTCATAACATGTCAAGTTGCGTAGGGAGTGACTGGGTTTGCTCTTTGCAAAATCTAGCGTGGTTGTACAATCCACTATGTGTAGGTGTGTGTATGAGAGAAAGAGAGAGACTAGTGTGAAATGGAGGTTTTAGTTGTTGATGGTGGTTGTTAAGTTCTTATTGGTTGCTTGTTAGGGGAACATGGTAGCACTAAGATTTTTTGGAGGACTAAGAAAAAATAGAAAAAATAGTTATGAGATGATTATACATGAGAAATTATTGATTTGCTGTTTTTTCTCATCATTTATGTAGTAAAAAGTACAATAACTTTGGAAATTTCATATATCTTTTGGCTTTCATATATGATGAATGGAAATAACACAAATTGCAATGTTATAATTTACTTTATGATATTGCATTGAAAAGATATGCAATTCCTCCAAGGACTATAACTAGTGTATAGCTATAACGATACCCTACAATTTTGTAATAGAACCTCAATATTTGATCATACCTTATCATTAATTTCATATACTAAATGATTTTCTATCCTCATGTAGCCAATGTACCCTTGATAGTAAATTATCATAAAGAAAAAATTATACTAATAAATCATATAATAATATATATTTCATTTTAAAAACTTTAACCAATTTATATCTAAATGCACACATATGGGAGCATTGTCGCTATAATATAATATAAGACAAATCCTTTTATGATCTAGATAAGACCTAAACCTAATTGAAAGTAAAAGATTTAACAAGTGAAGATAAAATTTGCTTTCGTGTATCCCCATCTTGAACTCCAAATCTATCCCCTCGTTGGGAAAGCATGTGCGCCATTGGTGCTGAGTTGACACTGAGATTAACCAATGGTCGTGTAGACGAAGGTGATGATTCATAGATATGCCAATGATTGATGCTCTTCCATACTTGTTTGATCAAGCTTTGCACATGCTTCCTTGCTATTGTCTCTAAAACATTGGAAAACTATGATTTTACTTGGAAAACTATGCTTCCTTCCTTCCTTCCTTGGAAAGCTATGATTTTACTTGAAAAATATGAAAATGGGCTCCATATTTTTTCCTCACCAACTAGTAAATCACATGATACAAATATGACATTGTTTTCACTATTATTCGGTATATTAGAAAGTTATTGACACATCCAAATCCATACTAAGTATATATTATAATTAGAAAAAATAAAATATACTAGTTAGAAAAAATATAAATTTATTTGAAAAAAAATGGTAATGAACTATTTTTTTTCCTAGTAAATTACACGACACAAATTAGTATGACATTGTTTTCACTTTCATTTAGTATAATAGAAGATTCAAGCATTATGTGGATGTGGTATCCGCAACATAGGTTTCTAATGTATATTAAAATTTGCAGTGTAAAATTTAAAATAATTACATATGATGATATATTAGACTAAAGATATATCCGTATATATATATAATGAAAAATCATTTCGATCATAAAATAGATTCTTACATTTGATCCCATCTTTATCACAAAGTTAATACTTGGATACATTTTTCATACTTTGCTTTTTAAGATGTGGTATGTTGGACCCTAGCACTAAGCTACTTCTAGTTATATTTCAAATAGACTGATAGTAGGGTGGAGTCGAATGATATAAATAGCAGACTACGCACCACAATGTATATGTAAAAATATTAAGTTTAGGGTTATTTAAAAAAAGAAAACCTTAAGCATATCCAGTGAGATTTGAATTTGAAAATATATTTGGTAGTTTGGCTTGTCTTTACAACATGTGTGACTATAGAATTTATGTATATGAATGTGAAGCTGTTGACAATATAGTTTAAAAAAAAATAAAAAGAATTTTGCGTGGTAATATCATCGAGTCGTCGAGTGATTGAAAACAAAGCTGCATGCACTTAAGGAGTTCATCAATCTCCTCAGAATCCCACCTGTAAGTAAAATAAATACTTAAAATTTATATACAGAACACGAATGGTAAACCTATCTATTGCTTTAGTGAAGCGATTAAGCTCTTCCGAAGAACCAAAAAGATCGTAAACATCATCGATCTTAAGCCAGGCTGTCATCCCAAATGCCAACTAAGGGGCTGCAAGTGAGCCGAGCTTTTGAAGGCTCAACCTTAGCTTGTTAAAAAAATTATCAAGTTTGAGCCGAGATAAACTTTTACTAAGCTTAAAAATTATAGGTTTAAACTTGATCTTGTTAAGGAATTTAGAACTCAAGTTTAGCTTCTTTAGATAAACGAGCTTAAATTTGAGCTCATTTAAATAAATAAGCTTGAGCTCAAGTTCGATTAAGCAAATAAGCCTAAATGAACCTACTCATATGCTAGTTTGTAACTCAATTGGTTAACAATATAAACAAGAGTTTGCTCATAAGCCTATTTGTAAATTGATTTGTTAAAAATATAAGTGAAAGCTTACTCACAAGCTAATGTATGAGCTTACTTGCAAGCTTGTTTGCAAAGTCAACTCATTAATAATATAAACAAGCCTATTTATAAGCTTGTTCACAAGCCGGCTTGTTAATAATATAAACAAGTCTACTCTTTAGTCGAGTTGCGAGCCTAAACAAGGGCTTAAGTTTGTCTCATCTAAATAAATAAAATTTATTTTTATCTCAAGCTCGGCTCATTTACGAATCAAGCTCGAGCTTGAGTCTAGTAGAGTTTAAAGCGAGTCGGGCTCAAATAGTTCACAAATAATTTAGCTCATTTATAGCCCTACAACCAACACCATGTACATGCTTGCTCAGACCCTCAAAATAAGGTTTTACCTAGGTAACACCACTCACAACACATCAAGTCACACTTAAACTTGATTGATGGTGGTTTTGCATTGATGGTACCACATGGCTACTATGGTCACACTAGGACTGACCTAGTAAGGCCACAAGTAACCATCATGATTGCACTTGGGTGCAACTTGCATCACACCAGTCATAACATGTCAAGGCTTGTTGTCATTGAAACTGACAAAAATGTTAATAAATATTAAGAAACTCTCTTGAAGCAACGTATTGATAAAGTGAAAAGTTCCTTAATTTGTAGAGTTCCTTAAGATTTTGATATAGTACTTTAAGGAACTTTTTAAGTAATCCATTTATTAAGATGCCCTTAACAATTAACGATGGAACTTTAGCAATTTTTGAAGGAACACTAAGAAGTAATCATATATGGTGGCTCGAAGGAGTTAGCACTATAAGAATTTTAATGTTTGGTGACATTTAATAAATGCCACCAAAACTAAAGCAATGTTGCAAAAGATTTTTCATAACGTTTATTAAACATCACTCATAAACGTTACAAAAGCTATATTACAAAAAGTAATTTGTAACATTTAAAAAATAAACGTTACCAATACTACAAATATCACTAATGATGGAATAATAGTAACTTTTAAATATTACAAATAAGTAATTTTTTGCAACGTTTAAACATTACTAAATATTTATGATTTTATGCCAATTTTTTTTTTTACAAAATGTATATTTTTAGTAATGTTTAAACATCACAAAAAATATAATATTTGGTAATGTTTAAACGTCAGAAAAAGTATAATATTTGATAGAACTTAAACATCACTAATAATTAATTTTTTGTAACATTTAAATATTACTAAACAATAATGTTTAGTAATGTTTAAATGTTATGAAAGAGTAATATTTGATAACATTTAAATGTTATGAAAAGAGTAATATTTTGTAACGTTTAAGCATCACAAAAAATGATTGTTATAATATGATAAATATGTTTAAACTTTTGAATGTAATGATTTAAACCTACAATAAAAGTGTATACAATTGCAAAATAATATAGGCCATAAAAGTGGACATTTGCATATAAGCTTATAATTGTCCACTTCCATTATCAACTACAAGCTTTACAAAAATTACAAAAGAGGACCTTATTATATCCCAATTATTATTGTCCAAAATTTACAGAATTTACTAGCAAAATAAACTCTATTCATAACCTACTCTCTTCCCCAAACTCATAGTCAACTTCCAAAAAATGACTAGATAATAAACTCTATTTCATAAACTAGCTATTCTATGTCCTAGTTTGACTATCATCTACAAAAAAGTCAATAGAAAAATAAACCATCCTTCATAAACTACTTTCTTCCCCACTTTCATTATCCTCTTCAAAAAGGTTACTACCAAAATGAACTCCCTTTCATAAACTACCTTCTTCCTCACTTTCACTATCATCACCATGATTAGAGGGAATTATAGAAGGAATAAACTCCCCATTACTTGGAGATCCTATCACATAAATGTGTAAAAGGCTTAACATAACTTAATTAATATAACCATATAATAAACACAATTATAATATTTAATAAATCACCTAAATTAGGTGGGAAGTTTGGACAAAACCTTTGCAAAACTTGAAAGAGACTGTTTAGCTACAAAAAGATTATAGTCTAGGCAAAAACTAATCTTATGGGAAAAGTGAGATATAGTACTCTATATGGAAAATAGAAGATTCCATCAACTGCAAATATCATTACTTCTTAAAGAATACAAATCTCAATAGCATCCAAAACAATAGGATTGTAACTCAATTTAATCTTTACGAAGAAAAAACTCATTTAAACAATATAACAACTAAGACATCATTCTAAAAATAAAATAATCCTTCAAAAGAAATAGAAAAAAAACTAACTTTAAATTGGGTCAAATTACATGATGTACCTTATTGTCTTAAGCCTGTTGTAAATTCTTTAATTCTTCAAACTCAATATCTCGCTTTTTTCTCAATTGTTTCTCTTTTTCAAGTTCTTCTCGCAATCTTTTCTTTTCATCATTTTTGGAAACTCGATTATGCATTAATTTTCCAATAGTTGGTGGTCCTTAACCATGACCAGGATGGTAATCTATCCTAGAATTTGCATTCATATATTGATCAACAATCTCTGTAGCAGACTTTGGTGTGTCTAAAGTTTGTGACTCTTTCAACAATTGAACCATTTTAGCCTATATTATTAGTAATAATGACAAATGTTAAAAGCATTCCACCCTATAGTTTATATTAATTTTGTAATGTAAAAATGCATCATTTATGCTAACATAATCATCTATAGCTTGTTGAGAGACCCAATCACCAGTATCATTCGATCTAAGTTCACAAAATCGAATTTGCTTAAAGAAATCAACAGCATCAGGTGATTCTTTATGTTGTTCAATTTAATTGAATAAATAATAAAATATTAAATGTCTAATCAATTTCACTATCAAATATATAAAATTATCTAAAATACTTGCATACTCGAGCTTCCTACTTTCAAAGGCCTTACTCCTAGTCATATGCGGATATTTTACACACTTGCATGCATTTTTTCCATTCACTGACTTTGTTTTCTATTAATCAAAATAAGAAATAAATTTTTAAAATCATTTTCTCATATTACAAAGAAGTATTATTTAACGACAACTTACCTTTTCAAACAGATCATCTGATTCTAGAATATTCATCTCAATATAAATACAAATGGAATAGATGCCTACACACCACATGAATTAAGTTAAGCATGTGCTTGTTTACTAATGAGTAACACGTGAATTATGAAAACAATTTTCTAGCAATTTTATGCCTCATAAATAAAATTCCATTAAGATAGTAGTAGCTAGAATTAGAACACCATTCTATCGATTACTAGACTAGAGTACACTATTTGACTAGGATATATATGCTAAAAAGAAATAAAAATCACTAACCTACTACAAATAGAAAAATTCAGTAGAAGGCAACATTCTAGTTTAAGACCACCATAAAGTCATATAATGCATGTGATACCTCACCTATTGAAATCAAAGTGTACAAGCTACATATCTTCTAAGATCTCAACCTCAACAGTTGCATGTGGTCAAGTCTGTGATGTAGTGTTTTCACAAGAAAAAGGAAAGTTAATATGTTGGCAGTTTTAGATCCTAACTTACCTATAATGTTCTTTTAATTGATTCTAATCTTTGCATCATGGTAGAAAAATTTCATGTAGCTAGACATCTGGGGAAAAATACCAAAAAAAATGAAAGCATAACTCCTATTGGACAAAACAACATACTTTAAATGCCAGGAAGGTGTAGAAATGAAGGAAACATCAATAGTAGAAAAGCTTATGCTTCGATTGTATTGCCATATCATCTTAAGCTAAGTCTTAGTCAATCATTAATATAACACATGAAGGTTTCACACATAACAAAGATCTTGTGTTTGTTGGAGATTTTTGTAGAATAAAGATAGTACTCGTGTTAAGAATTAAGAAGTGAAATTAAACAAGAAAATCTTGCTCTTCATCCTAAGAGGAGAGGTTAACATTTCAAAAGAAAACGTTCCTATCAAATTTTTATCACATATGAAGTCTCCTTATCAACAGGATATAAGATCATAGTTTAAAACCAATAGGAGGCAGTTTGTTGATCGTATTCTTCCATGTGATTTTTGCCCACGCTTCTGTTTTCTTATTTTTTTCTTCTCCTTTGCTTCCACCCAATTTCCAGCATTTGTGCATAATCAATGAAGACTTTGCTACTTATATGTGTATATGATTACTTATGAAGTGAGACAAAGCATTGATCAATCATACAAACATTATCCATGTAAAGCAAGAAACAAGAATCAAATGAATTCACGTACACTTCCATAGAAATCAAATCTAGTATAGTTGCACTTCACATTTCACAAAGGGAGACTTATTTGAATATACCTGAACTAGAATAAAAGGTAATGTTACACCTCCACTTGGACCATTTCCTGAGCCATACAATTGCTCATTCTGTTGCATTAGGTTTTGAAGACCTATGAACGAGGCAAAAAAGTTGGATTATATAAACATGTTGATAATCAAAGACATAAAAAATGATACATATACAATTAGCTTCAACTACTTAATTAAGAATGAGAATAGCTTAAAACTAAGAATAAGAAATCAAACCTGTTAAGTTTAATAATCCATCATCTACAACTCAAAGTTGAAATTAGTAAAGCCATTTATGATTATGTTATAACACCTTTCTTATATGTAGGTCTTATAGTTTTAAGGTCATCACATAGCATGTGAAATTGATAAATGGCAATGGTAAATGATAATTCAAGTACTTGAACTTAGGAACTCTTATTTTCTACCTTGTTAAATTTTATATAAAAGCTGACTTACTAAAAGCTTATGATACAAGGATATCGCAAGTCTATGATATATTTCTACAAAATGAACGAATAGGATATAGCTTAACCTGTTCCTCCAATTCCTGTAAATAAGTTGGGTTTTTTTCAATCTTCCTTTGAAGTCCATCTCATTCCATTTGCAATCATGACATCATGGGATCTAATGAGCAAAATGTTACCCTCTAATATGGACATGAGATCCCTTACAATATGTTGCTTGCAAAGGCAATGTATAGACATACCTTCAATTCTTCAACATCACTTGGACTGGTACAAGGAAAACCTTTTCATTATATCTCCTTTTTATCTTTTGACATGATATCCATTGCCATTAGAACTTTCAACACATTGTACACTCTTTGCCTTACATTCTTCTCATCATATTGTTGCTATTGCTCAAGTAACAACAAAGTTAGTTCATTTAGATCTTAAAGTAATTTAAACCCTCTCTTCATCATTATAATGCATAGCTATGTGAATATTCTTAGTTCCATACACCTAGGGGAAGATAAACAAACTTGATCAAAGGATGCAACATCATTGCTAGGCTCAGCAAACTCAGCCACAAGTTCATCAACAACCTAAGAAGTTAAACTAATAGAACAAGGAAAACTACTTTGCAGTACAAGTAAAAAATGGTGACATTCTAATGAAAACGTATCAACATAAGCCTCAGGAAAGAGAACAAGATTTTTCCTAATGAGCATTCTTAATGTTATTAGGTGGACCTAACTTAGTTGTAGTGAAACAGAGAAGGTAGACACAACATTATGCATTAGAATAGCATACTAGACAACTTTTGGCAGATTAAATGCTCAACAGATCCACATGATAGAGATCACAAGGGTGATTTCATTAGTTTATCTTCCAATTGAATGCATGTTCTTCTCAATTTTCTAAATTCCAAAGCTTTTCACTTCTTTTTTTGGTACTTCAAAGTTTCACTTAGTTGATCATTTGACAAACTACATAGCCATAATTACCGAGATTCTTAATTGATAAAAACCTTGTTAGGTTATTAAAGTTCCCTTGGAAAATCTAGAAAATTATGGTGGAAAAATACTGCTAGAGATTCATCTTTCACATTTCACAAAATATGTGAACCTAAGCTAATAAGCTTCTTGTTGCTATAATATTTATAGTGAGCTAGCTAGCAAAGAAAGCATTTTCTCTTCAACCAAACAATGAAATCAAAGCAAAATCTTCAGATCATAACCATATAGTCATCCATCAGAATGTTTCTATCTTCACAAGGCAAAAATTTCATAAGCATTTGGAACTAACAAAAGCAATTCTCAATAAATGAAATATAACCGATTTAGATAATCATTTGATGCATTATCACATGTGACTACAATATTATTGGTAGCAACACAATATATAAAGCACATCCCACCAGGTAGGTCTGCCTTACTTCTAAGCTGTTGAGTTCTGCAATCTCACATATATCCTAGTGTCAGATGGGATCTTGAAAGGATAAGATGCAATTTCCCATTGCAAAGTATACCAAACTAGTAGAAAACTCCAGAATTGAGATTGAAATTGATGGAATCAAGCTCCCATAAGAAAGATAGATGACAGAAAAAAAGGGGGAAAAGAAGAAAAAAAAAAAAGAAGAAAGGGCATATCTCTATAGAAATAGAAAGAGCAGAATTAAAATTTTTAAGAAGTGGAAAGCTAGATTTATCATCACACTTATCTCCATAGTAGAGCCAAACTGTGAATTACTTCCCATCGTCAATCTTAGGTCATAAATAGCATCATTGGCATGTTTTAGGCAATAGCAAGGCATTTTGCAGAATATATTGTGCAATTAGATATGAAATGGAGCACTGCATTTGAAAAGAGTTAAAGAAAGGAGATTAATTGATTGATTGAACTTCCATAGAACCATTACCTCATTGTAAGTTGTTCTTCCCTTACTCTCCACCTTCTCACACACTAAACAGCATTGATATACAATTCAATGAGATAATTGTGCAAGAATTATGAGAAAGAATTGACTAAAAAGGTAAGGTTCATTTTAAGGACAATTTCTA
Source organism: Laguncularia racemosa (assembly GCA_037954665.1). Classification (NCBI taxonomy): domain Eukaryota; kingdom Viridiplantae; phylum Streptophyta; class Magnoliopsida; order Myrtales; family Combretaceae; genus Laguncularia; species Laguncularia racemosa. The sequence continues at coordinate 5,930,299 of JBBMOL010000011.1, forward strand.
TAAGATCTTATTTCTAACGTTAAGGTATGTTTGATAGTATAGAATTTAAGATGTAAAAAATACCAAGAAACCAAATAGAGGTTAAGATCACATTAACCACCTTTCATACTAAATTGGCGAAGTCCTCTTCCAACCTTATCAGCCCTAATAGCTCTTTGACCTCTCTTTTTCTTCTTCTTGCAATTTACAAATTTAGCTATCATCTAATTTTTATTCTTCACATAGATTGGTAGAATATCTAGAAAAACAATTAGCTACATATATTGAAGTAAAAAACCACATCACATATAATTGAATTAAAAAAAAATGTTAATAGGCAACAATGATGGAAAAAATTATTGAACCTTCAATCTCCTACATTATTCACACAATCTAACATTCGAGAGGGGAGAAAGAAGCAGAAACTCTATTAAAGGTGTGTTTACTTCACAAAAAATTATTTTTGGAGCATTTTTTGTATTTTTTTTATAATATACTCTTTAAAATTATCAAATGCAATCATATTAATGCAAGAAGAATGCTATAATGAATGGCTTTTAGGGTAAGAAGTCACGAGGGGTCATGGAAGCAGCCTGATGCATATAGTAGCTTTCTAGGAAGTCATTTATATAGTAGCTTTCCTCATATCACTAGTGAATAGAAACTACATAGTGTTATAGAGTGAACTTAAACACAAAAAGGGAATTTTGAAAATGTGCTAGAAACTACTGAATTTTTCGCATCAACCAGTGCTAATGAAATCCAACGTATAGATAGCAAGTGAATTGAAGATGTATGTAGAGTTGTGCGTCCTAAATCCAAAACAGAATATCTAGGTCTTCCACTGATGGTAGATGGAGGAATAGCATCAGTGGGTTATTCATTAATCTAGGAGTTAAAACAAATATAAGCAGGCAAGGTTGGGCAAGTAGCAAAGCTAACCCCTGTCGTGATTGGATTTGTTGCATGTTCCTCATCAGCTTACTTCAAGTTCAAGGAATGTTGTTTTAATATCATGGTCTGAAAACAAAACAAAATTAACAACTCCTTTATATATAGGATCTAGATAGACACCTACGATTTTGGCCACTCATTCAAAGTCATTGCCATTGTGAAAACAAGCAAATTAGTATAGGGCTTGAATTAGTATGTACTAAAATTATATTCGTCTAGATAGAAGAAACAAAATTTAGCTTGAAGGAAACATGTTCCTAGATTAGATTTGCATGGCTCCTAAGCTAGTAGCTCAATCAAATCAATACCTCTAAGTTCCAATCTTCTTGAAGCAACATGCTAGATAGTATCCTCAATTATTGGAGCAATGTCTATATAACCGTTATGATTAACAAACCAATTAGTCATCTCTATCAACATTCAACTATAAAAGAAAACCATATAAGGCTAAGCTGTGACATATCAAATTGATAAGAATCCTAGAATTATTCTACAAAAATTGAAAGGGAAAAACATGAAAAGGTAAAATTAAGGTGTGCTAAGGCTCCAAATTGTACCTCTAAGCGATGTTGTGCTGGCGATCAAGGAATGACAAGCAAAAGAGACTAAATGTGTGAGTGTTTTGGGGGTGATGCGTGTTCCTTTTTTTCGATGGAGAAGGGCGATGAGTGGGTGTTCTAGTAGTGATCGATGGTGTTTAAGGGGCGATGGGAGAGAGATAGAGTATGGCCAGTGGTGGTGTTTTGGGGTGATAGAAGAGAGAGAGTATGGGTGGTGGTGGTCTTTTGGTGTGATGGGAGAGAGAGACAATTATTTCGCATGGAATCAACCTTTTGAAGACATAGATTGGAAAATAAAATAAAAAAGGAAAAAAAAGTTACACAGGAATTGAATAAATTCTAAAAGGAGAATGGAGGCCTGGCAATTGGGAGTAAATTATAGATTTTTTTTTAACATAAAGGTTATTTAATTTTTATATAGTAAATAGAAAATATTTAATAAGATTAATTACTATTAATTTTAGAAAAATATTACAAATCAAATTATATATATATCTTCTAAATTTATTTATAAACATTACTAAATTATATTTTTTTGTAACATTTAATAAATGTCATTAAATCAAATACAAATCGATAATATTTACAAAATTTGCAAACGTTATCAAAGCTAAAAATTCTTGTAGTGTAGACTTATTGGAAATCCATTTCCCTAAGGTCTCTTTGACGTAAAATTTGCACGTCGTTGATATAGATCTTTCCAAGCACACAAGTAACACATTGTTAACGTTTCTGTCATCCTCGTTATTTTCGTGCGTCTTGATTTGTCATTTGACGTCGAATAAGATTCGGCTCTCCAATGATGTGGATGATATGTCTATGGCATGGACCTCTTGTTTGTATATACAGATATTTATTCAATTTTTGCCATCCAAAACACTTTCCTTCAAGTTTGCAATGGAGAAAGCTTTGGTTTCATCTAGTGTGCTTTCGCTTTCCATAGCTAAATGTCTAGCCTCCAACAACGCAAGCAGCCCTCTTACAAACACAACTTCGGTGCTAATGTTGAGATGCTGGGATGGGAATGGTTATGTTTGCTCCTGTTGCCATTATATCGTGGTTCCCATTTGTTTCCACATAAGTCACGTCTCTTATATAAGAGTAGAACCAAGCATTAAGTCGTGGCCTAGAGATATTGCTCAGCCTTCCAGGAAATAAAGCTAACGTTGATATCTTTTTTTTTTTTTGTTTTTTTTCTGTGGCAAAAGATGCTGATAGTTTGGTCTTGCAAAGACTTTCCAAGGCTAATCCTACTGCAGATGTTGCTTACCTGGCGAACTAGTTTAAACCTGAAATCCAAACCTTATTCTTATGATACTTTTTTGGTATTAATTTTAAATGATACTTCTTCATCATTAACTTTTAGTTATTAATACATTTTCAAGTTTTTTTTATTTTTTATAATAACTCTTCGATATTACTCTTTTATTTTTCTAATCATACATCTTCACTATTAACTTCTGAACATTATTAATTCTCCAAAAGTCACCACTGGTTTTTAAATCTTATATTATATGTATATAGTTTCAAATTTTTTTGCTTTTCATTAATAGAAAATTAGATGCACTCTTCATAAATCTCTAACATAATTTGGGAGAGGCAAATATAGAGAGATTTAGAACACCAGACCAATGGGAATAAGCAGATTATTTAGGAAATCCCTCTAGACCTTAGAACAACTCGTATAGTAACACCTATAATCCAGGATGGAGGAATCATCTAAATTTCTCATGGAGCAATCAAAACCAAAATTAGCAAACAAAGAATTTGCTTCCATCAGGATTCTAGCGATCCCCACCACAAGAGAAGAAATTGGGTTTGGAAGAACTTTTGACTAAATATATTCAAACTAGCAAGATTAGGTTATAGAACATCGAAACTTCTTTGAGGAATCAAGAAGCCTCCATTCATAAGTTGAAAAATCAACTAGGTCATCTTGCAAAAATGATGGTTGAAAGGCAATAATAGACACTATTAGGAAATATTGAGAATAATTTTAAGGAGCATGTGAGAGAAGTAACCCTTAGAAGTGGAAAGGAATTGCAAGTTAAACGGAAAATTAGTAGGGAGCCAGCAGGGAAGTAAGAGGAAGTTTAGGAAAAAGAAAGTGTTAAGCCACAAAAAATAAAAGAATATAGTTCACTCATACCTTGTCCTCAATGCATTAAGAAAGACTACTCTGATGAACAGTTTAGTAAGTTTCTTGATATTTTTAAGTAGTAACATATTAACTTACCTCTTGTTAATGCGCCACCACGGATGCCAAAATATGCAAGTTTCTAAAAGACTTATTATTTAATAAGAGGAAGTTGGAGGAGCTTTCAACTATTACATTAAGCGGAGAATGCTTAGTGATCCTTCAAAACAAGCCACCCAAGAAACTGAAAGATTTAAAAAGTTTTACTATACAAATTGTTTCAAAAACTAAGATTATGAGAGCCAAAACCCACATGAATAAGTTTGTAGTTAGTTGATAAATTTGTCACATACCTTAGAGGAATCATTGAGGGCATGCTCATCCAAGTAGGAAAGTTCATTTTTCCTATGGATTTTGTTATTTTTGATATAGATGAGAATATAGAAGTACCTCTTATCTTAGGTAGACCTTTCTTAGCTATAATTAAGGTTATTATTGATATAAGTGATGGTAGACTCATTTTAAGGGTGGGAGATAAAGAGATAATTTTTTTAAGTGTTTGAAGCTATAAAAAAAATTTGTCAATCGGGATAATACATGCTATTGCTTAGATACTACTGATTTCTTTATTGTTGACCGTGTGTAAGAGATGTTATCTAAGGATCCCCTAGAGTGCTACTTACAAAAAAGGGGCACAAGAAGAAGTAGAAAACCCCAAATGTGTTGAAATTACAGCCTAGCTAGAGGTTAACGATTCCATTAGCGGGAAGAAGGGGTTTGAGCAAATCAACATAAAGAAGGAAATCAAGCTAAAACCATCTAATAAAGATCCACAAGTAGTAGAATTGAAGTAGCTTCCTAACTATCTGGAGTATGCCTTTTCGGAGAAGGATTCCAAGCTACCAGCAATCATAGCTTCTAACTTAAAGACAAACCAAAAAGAAAAATTGCTAAAAGAGCTTAAGAAGCATAAGAAGGCCATTATATAGAAAATATCATACAAAAAGAAGATTAGTCCTTCATTTTGCACCCATAAAATCATGATGGAGGAGGGCTTTAAATTGGTGGTTTAACCTTAAAAAAAAAAAAAAAAAGCTAAACCTCAATATGAAAGAAGTAGTTAAAGCTAAAGTGATCAAATTGGTAGATGCAGGTATGATTTACCCCATTTCTAATAGCTTATGGGTCAATCCTGTGCAAGTAGTGCCCAAAAAAGGAAGATGATGGTAGTCCCTAATAAGAAGAATGAACTGATTCCCATGCACACGGTTTTTGGCTGGAGGGTGTGTATTGACTATTGGAAATTAAATGATGCTTTGCATAAGGATCATTTTTCCCTCCCCTTTGTTGGCCTAATGTTGGAGTGTTTAGATGTCCTTATGGCATATTCACCTATAGACAAATGCCCTTTAATCTCTGTAATGCATCGGCAACGTTCTAAAGGTGTATGATAGCTATATTTGAAGAGTATATAGAGGATATAATGGAAGTTTTCATGGATGATTTTTCAGTATTTGGTGATTCATTTGGCAATTTTTACTCAATTTAGAGAAAGTGTTATGCAGGTGCGAAGAAACCAACCTTATGCCCAACTAGGTGATGTGCCATTTTATGGTGTGGGAAAATTGTCCTTGAATATAAAATCTCACATAGGGGTATTGAAGTAGATAGTACCAAGAGTGACACTATTACTAAACTTCTACCTGCAACTTCAGTTAAGGCAGTAAGAAACGTTTTAGGACATGTAGAATTTTATCGACGGTTTATAAAGGGCTTTTCTAAAATAGCTAAGCCTTTAACCAAGTTATTAAAGAAAGATGTGCTTTTTGTTTTCTTGCAAGAATGCTTAGATGCATTTAAACTATTGAAGGACAAACTAATGAAGGTTCCCATCATGGTTGCACCTAATTGGAATTTTCCCTTTGAATTGATGTGTGATGCAAATGACTTCACAGTTAGCACAGACCTTAGACAATGAAGAGCAGGCACTTTTAACCAATTTACTACACTAGCAAGACTCTTATTGATGCATAAGAGAATTACATAACTATGGAAAAAGAGCTTTTGGCTATAGCCTTTGCATTTGATAAATTTTGCTCTAATTTAATTCTCTCGAAGGTTATTATGTATACTAATCATTCTACTTTGAGGTATTTGCTAACTAAAATAGATACCAAGCCAAGACTTATTAGCTGGATCCTTCTACTTTAAGAAAAACTTAGTAGCAAACCATTTATTAAGACTGGAAAATCCTAACCTAGAAAAGTTACAGGAACAAAACATCAATGATGAGTTTCTAAAGGAATGATTATATGTAATAACCTAGGTAAAGGAACAAGAAACTCCATGGTTCATGGACATTGCAAATTATCTCATTGCTAGCATCCTTCCAAAAGGACTATCACTTCAACAAAAGAAGAAATTCTTTTCTAATGTGAAGCATTACTTTTGAGAGGATCCATTTCTGTTTAAGGTTTATGCTAATCAAGTTATTAGAAGATGTGTCTCGTATGAAGAAGGATGGAAAATCCTATGCCATTATCACTCTAGACTGACTAGAGGACATCATAGTGCCAATAGGACTGCTCATAAAGTCTTAGAGTTAGGATTCTATTAGCCTACACCTTTTAGAGATGCCCAGAGGTATTTGGAGTTTTGTAATAATTGTCAACGAGTAGGAAATATATCCCATAGGGATGAGACGCTACAAAACCCCATCTTGGAATGTGAAGTATTTGATATATGGGGCATAGATTTCATGGGGTCATTTCCCAATTCTAATGGAAATAAATATATTTTAGCAACCATCGATTATTTGTCCAACTGAGTTGAAGCTCAAGCTTTACCCACCAATGGTGCTAGAATAGTAAAGAGGTTTCTTAAGACTTTATTTTCCTGATTTAGTGCTCTTAAAGTGATTATTAGTGATAGGAGAACACATTTTTGCAATATACAGGTTGAAAAAATGTTTAAACGCTACGACGTTACTTTTAGACTAGCTATCCCCTATCATTCACAGGCAAGCAATTAGGCTAAAGTTGCCAATAGGGACCTTAAGTGAATTTTAGAAAAGACTACAGAGCCTTATAAGAAGAATTGGTCTGATAAGTTAGATGATGCTCTATGGGCATATAGGACAGCTTGCAAGATACCTATAGAAACTACTCCTTAAAAACTTGTTTATGGGAAAGCTTGCCACTTATTCATGGAAATTGAACACAAAGCCTTTTGGGCTACTAAATTAGCTAACCGAGATCTTAAGTATGTAGGTACTAACATGAAACTCCAATTAAATGAGCTTAATGAATAGTGTGCGATAGCATATGAGAATTCCAAGCTCTATAAAGAGAGAACTAAGAAGTACCATGACCAAAGAATCAAGCAATGGAGACAATTCAAAGAAAGTGACCATATCCTACTATACAAATCTCACTTGCATTTATTCCTGAGAAAACTAAAGTCCAAGTAGACCAGTCTTTCCATAATGACTCATGTCTTCCCTTATGGAGTAATAGAGGTCACACATCTCGAAAAAGGTACCTTTAAGGTAAATGGTCAGAGGTTAAAGCTCTACTTAGGAGGAGAAATTGCATCAACTGAAAGTGAAGAGTTTCATCTCCACCCTATGCTAGGTTTGTAAATTTGAGTAGAATTTTGTTAAACTAATGATATAAAACAAAAGCGATTCTTAGGAGGCAACCTAAGTATTAGGTAGCTTAATGTGGTTCTAATGAAATTGAAAAAAAAATTGCATTAGAACATGGGCATGCTATACAGCTTAATGTGGTTCTAAAGAAACTACAGTGTCATAAATACTAACAATGATAAATGACATAACCATGAATAACTATATGAATAATAATAATATAATAATAAATGAAGTAAGAACTATTTATAAATACTAATAATAAATAAAGAAAGAAATAGCATAGTTATAAGTATTAATGAGGATGAATGATGAATAATAAAAATAAATGGAATAAGAACTATTTATAAACACTAATAGTGATAAACAAAAAAGCAACACAGTCATAAATACTAATGATGATAAATAACATAACAATTTAACTATCGATCATAATAATAGTAATAATAATAAATGAAGTAAGAACTATTAATGAATAATAAGAAGAAGAAATAAATAAAGAAATAACTCAATTATAAATTCTAATGATGATAATGATGTAACAATTTAAATAAAATATTAATAATGATAAATGAAATAGGAACTCTGTTAAAAATGGTTGTAATGATGTAAATACCAATCGTGATTATTAATGTAACAACTTAAATATAATTTCTAATGATTATAAATAAAGTAACACCTCAATTATAAATACTATTAATAATTAACTAAGTAACAATACAACTATAAATACTAATAATAATTGACAAAATAACAATTCAATCATAAAATACTAAAAATAAATACATAAATAACTATGTGATAATAATAATAAGTAAATAAACAATGTATATAAATATAAGTAATAGATAAAAGAAGTAATATGTTCATATAAGTTTCCTAATAGTTTTGGTGGGTAAAAAATAGTAAATAAGCAACCTTTCCCTTAAAATTTCAAATCATAAGTATTAATCTATGACTATAGACTTAAGTTGAAGTTAGGATCTCTAAGTCTAAATAATGGTATTTATCTTATGTCTTATAGTTAGGGTGCGGTGAAAATTACTTTTCAATAGCTAAGAATTGCCTAAGTATAGGTACGCAATTATTGTGTGTTAGGTGTGCTTGTTAGGGTTGTAAATAAAACAACTTAATAAAAATGGAATTAAATTCGTGCTATGTGTGCTTAAGATAGGCCCAAAAAGATATGGGTTGATGTCGGTGATTCAGGACACTCCATTTGGTGATTGATATGATTTGTCTAGTCATCTTATAGCCTCATATTGATAAGATCCAATTAGTTAGGCACTAACTTTTATTTCAGTGGGTTACTGACCTAAGTGAGATTGTGTAATAGGTTAGCATATTGGGACGAAGCTATAAGCAAGTTGTACTTGTAGAATGAGGATGCTTGTATGGACACTTACAAATAGACTAGTAAGTTAATGACCACTTGACATTGCCTTGAAAAAATGACGTGATTTTTGGTAATGATTACGATTTTTTTTCAAAAAAAATCAAGTATTTATTTATTCATTCAAAGATTTGTACATCAATTTCTAATACAAGGCATTTTTTTAATCTAAAGGTATTAAATCTCCATAATAAGCATCTAAATTGAAGCAATTAGATGTCACAAAACTTGTGTTAATCTTTCTTGCTTTGTTGGCGAGGTAGTCTATCACCTTATTTAATTCTCTAATATATATGAAGAATCGAAGCTTCCAATCTTTACATTAGTTTCTTTATGTTTTGAACTATATAAAATATGTACCATGAAATACTTATACCATCTTCAATCCACTTTACTGTTACCTTTGAATCTACTTCAATTTAAATCTATCAAAGTTTATACTGTTGGCAAAGTATCAAATCTTGTTCTATGGTCATTAGCTCAACTTGTTTTATCTTGTTTGCTAATATCGAGCAACTGAATGCAAACAAGATGCGACCTTCTTCATCTCGAGCTAAACCTCCATCAATTACACAACCATTTGAAAGGGATTCATCTATATTGAGCTTCATGATTCCTGCTTATGGTTTAGACCAAGCAATTGCAATTGGTTTCTTACGCTTGATGTTGCTTTCAAAAATCGAAAAAATCTAAAAAGTAAGTGTGCTTTCTACCACAACTCTTCCAATCGCCCAATTCAAATTCATTACTCTATATTTTTGTTCTAGTCTAAACCTCTAGAAGAACCAGAGAGGATAAGCACTAATCGTGATTGCTTTTTTGTTACCTTCTTTGAATTTTGTGGTCCACTACAATATGAAGTGACCAAGTGATCTAAATATGATCAATGGAGGGAGATTGTATAGCCTTGAAAGTTGCTGCCAATATTCTTTAAAAACCCTACAATAAATAAAAACAATGTTTAACTAAGTCTCATTCTGCTTAGCAATTTCAACATCAAGAGGCTATCAATATGCCTCTCTTCTTTAGAGCATCATTTGTGGGAACTACTTTTCCTTGTAACTTCCAATGGAATATGGATATTTTAGGAGGGATTCAACTATTCCAAGAATGATGACGTTGTGTAACAGAAGAGTCTTGCAATTTCTTTAGCAATCTCCTTGTCTATTTGTTGGAAAATTTTCCATCCTTTGATAGCTTCCATAAGATGCAATCAAGTGTTGATGAATCACATGAAATCTTTGAAATCTTAGATGCATGCTCTTGTACTAAGCACTGTTGCAATAATTCCATATTCCATCCACCATCTATTTTGTAATCACTTATCTTTTCCATGCAGTATTCCGATGAAGGCATCAAATGAAGAAGATTGGATGTCTTGTACCAGTTAACAAGCTAGAAATTACTGTTACCATTCTAAATACTAAAACATATATGATTCTCTACATGTGATTAGGCTCTAATAATTCTTTTCCAGACATGTCCTTTACTAAGCATGGATGTAAGTCTCCTATATACTTAGAGTGGAAGTAATTGGCAAACAAAGAATCCCCTAATCTTTACTACCACCAAAGCTTCATGTCTTGTACCTTTACTATGTCTTCAAGCTTTCAAATACCCAAACCTCCCTCTTCATTAGGATTACAAACCTTTTCCATTTGATTCAATGAATTCCTTTTTGATTCTCAAATGTTTTCTAGAAAATCTTGCAAAACATCTTTCTAATTCCTTAATTATAGATTTTGGAGGTTTTTGTGCTTGTAGCACATATAAAGGAATGGAATGTAGAATACTTTTGATTAAAACAAATCCGTCAACTCTAGAAAGGTAGTAGTTAGCCTAATTTTCAATTATGTTCTTTATTTTCCAAACTAAGTTGAAGAAGGTTTGTTTCCTTTTTTTTCTCCTAACAACTAAAGAACAACCCAAGTATTGTAATGGGAATTCGCCTCTTTGGAAACCTAATGCTTTCCTTACTCTAACCACTAAGGGAGAGGTATCTTCCCCCATGGTTAAGAAAGCACTTTTACTTTTGTTTATTCTCTGTCCTAAAATGTTCTCATACCAACTTAAAAATGATTGCAACTCCTTTATTGATTTAGAGCATCCATCAATGAAGAGTATGTAATCATCTACAACAACCAAATCAGAAATGCACTTGGGATTACTTACCTAATAAGTCATCTTTGAGTTCTTGTTGATTAAATCATTAAGACCTCTTGATAACACTTCTGAGCAAATAACAAATAGATAGGTGATAGTAAATCTCCTTGGTGTAAACCCCTTAAAGACTTGAAGAAACTTGTAATATTACCATTAATATTCACAGAGAACTAACAGTTTAAAAATAGCCCAGATACCATGTATCAGAAGGATGAACTAAATCTAAGGCCATTTATTATATCATGAGGATGTATCGAAAGGATGAACTAAATCTAAGGCTATTTAGTATATCATGAGGAATGACCAATTCACTCTATCATAGGCCTTTTCCATATCTAGTTTAATTACCAAATTTCCACCTCTTACGTTCCTTTTTAAGGAATGTAAAAGATCCTAAGTAATCAAGATATTTTCCATGATATTTCAACTCTTTATAAAACCTTTTTTGACTTTCAACTAAACACTTTGGTAGAAAAGTGTTTAATTGATCAACTAGTATCTTAGATATGATCTTGGCAAACAATATAAATATTCATGGGTCTGAAGTCTTTCCACTCATTTGGGCTATCTTTTTTTGGTATTAACATAATTGTTGTTGCAGTGAAGTATCTTGGAAGGGGTTGCCCTTGAAAGGAGCTACTTATTGTTTCCATGATGTCTTCTTTGATGATATTCCAACTAATTTGATGAAAGAACTACCAAAATTGTCAGGACCCATAGCAGCATTATCATCCAGTTGTTGTATAATATGCTAAACTTCCTCTTGTTTTGGAATAGATATTGGTCGATTATTCCAATCCTCTGTCATCCAATCTTTTAGCCATTCTGGTTTTTAGAAATCTGAAACATCCTCTTGTTGGAAAAGTTTTTGAAAGTAATCAATTGCTGACTTATTAATTTCTTGAGTCTTCAATCCATTGACCATTCGCCTCTTTAATTCTTGTGATTCTTGATTTTCACTATTTTTGCCTAATGATTTCATGGAAAAAATGGGAATTACAATCTCTTTCTTTTATCCATTTAATTCTTGCTTTTTGTTTGAGCAAATTATCATCACAAGCTAAGAGAAAGAAAGGTGTGCTTGAGCTTCATGTAGAGCAATCTTGTTATCTTTAGTTTCATCTACTTCCAACACTTGTTATAATCCATCCACTTTCTTTTCCCATTCTTAAACTCGATCAAATGCATTGCTCACAACACTCTTATTCCATTCTCTTAACTCTTTTTTTAGCCGAAGTAATTTTGTTTGTAGTTTTAGTGAACATTTACACTACACTGGACAATCCTAACTCCTTTTTACTACCTCCACTAAACCCCTCCGTTTCATCCTAACATTAAGGAATCTGAATGAGCTCAGAGATTTAAGTTGAAGCTCTGTGATTCTAACTATTAGAGGATAGTGCTCTAAACATGTCTTGTTTAGATGTATAATTTGTCATGAAACATTTGCTAGCCATGATGAGTTAAAGAAAACACTATCAAGTCTTTACTAAAGAGCCCCTTGATTCTACATGAATGTTGATCTAGAGAAAGCTACTTCCTCTAGTTAACAGTTTGAAATCATTTGGTTGAAGTCACTCATTACTTTGGTAGAAGGTGGATTCCCCCCTTTCCTTTCTTCTATCAACCTAATGCAATTGAAGTCAACACACACCATCTATGGTAGATTATCCTGCTGAGAAAGAATCCACAAATCCAACCAAAGATTTAGTCTACCAATCGTGGTTGAGCTAGCATAAACTGCAGAGAAGTAGTTAATTCTATTGGTTAAAGGTTTCCAAAATTGGACTGATAGAACTTGTTCACTATCCCACTTTGTTAGTACTTGACTAAGGTCCCTCCAAATAATCCAGATCTTTGAGTTTGTGTTGGTTATTCCTCTTTAGAAATCCAATGTTTTGATTATCAAGTGCAAACTTTTGACTTGTAGCATTAGCTCTAAAATTGCAATACACTTTAAGTTGTGAATTTTACTCAGCTTTTTCACTTGGCGAATAGATCTCTGGTTACCAATCCCTTTAATATTCCAACACTTGAAATTCATGATAACACTAAATTGATTGCGAATCCTCCTCTAGCAAAGTTCCTTGCTACTGTGTTCACTTGAACTCTTTTACTTCTCCTTTTGTTTTTGTTTACAATTGTCCATTCTTCATGCTTTTCTGCATCTGTTTCAGCCATTTAGTCCTCATCTAATGCATCCTACTCATGTTGTTCTAAGTCACTTTTGGCCCCAACATTCTCTTCAATGCAATGCAGAGATGGAGGAAATTCTAAATGGTTATCTTTCGTATTTTTGTTTCTATCCTCAAAATCACCAATTTTGATTGAACCCTCTGTATTCTATGCTTCTGATATGCCTTATGGAATTGGGTCATTCCTCTTAAATATCTTGAGAATGGTAACTTGTTTAGTAAAAGGTATCTCAGGTTTACTTTCATGGCAGTCATTCAGAACTTGTTCCTCAACGTTACTTGCTCTAGTGCTATTTTCTCTTTAGATTCCATTCTATTATCTCTAACTCCTAATTTCTTCTTCACTCTATATTCCATTTTCCCTTGTTCTTTTAATGTATTAAAATTATAGTTGTTGCTCAACTTGCAGTTTTCTTTTGTATGCTTGATCTTGCAACACATCAGATAGTATTTGTGGACATCTTCATAGATCACCTGTTGGTAATACCCTATTTGTTTCACTTCCAAACCAAATTCTACTTTCGAGAGGCTTCAAGATATCTAGTTCTATCAAATTCTCACTATTGATGGATAAACAAGTGATTTGGTTGCCTCATCAGTAGCAAAGATTTTCCAAAAGTTGATCTAATAGCAAATAGGACTGCTTAATTGAAATAATGGTCTTTCAGATGTGGTAAAGCAATCTACACCAGTGCTGTTGAACATTCTATTTTGGAATTGAATTCCTTCATCCACTTGAATAAACGCATGGAATATAGTCATAATTGTCGAACTAGTCTCTTCCAAACCCTAGTATAGTCCTCTTCTAATTTGAAATGAATTAAAACAAGTCTATCATCAATCAGTCTAACATAGTACATACCTTTCAATCCCAATGAAATGAAGAAGTTTCTTATGTTGGCTATTAAGGGTCTTCCTTTGGAGAATTTCCTTACCAATGCTAATTGAGGGATGATGTTAAGTCGTTTTCCTCTTCCTTTGTGAAAAGAATCATCGGCTCCCCTTTGTATGTCATCAGACTTATATAAGCTTGAGCCGATGTGCTTTCCTGTTGCTTCAGAAGAGATGAGAAAGAGGGTTTTTCTTGAAACAATAAAGATGCTGCAGAATTTGGGGGAGGACATTGAGTTCCTAGGGTTTCCATCGGGGACCAGTCTTTAGTCTTTCATGCGTTATATGTATATATACCATAATGCCCCAGACATTTTGGAAAACTATACTAAAATTAAAGAAAATAAGCGAAACAATAAATACTTCTAAGCTAGGGTAATAAAGATAACATTTTCACGATTCTAAAATTTTAAGAAAATTAATAATGAAAAAATTAAATCACTATAATATATTAATATTATTTTAATAATCTAAACATAACGGAAATCTTATAACAAATAATAATGGACTTTAGAATGGAAAAATAAGAAAGAAATGAGATCCATTAGATAACTATAACAAATAAGAAGTAAGAATTAAAATTTTATATTTATGATAATTAAATAAAATTTTGAAGTATATATTTATACACATAATATTTTATTTAGTATAGACATAAATTTTTATATAAAAACATCATAATATGCATACTAAACGAACCCATAAATAGATATTTCCTTATTCTTATCCATATTTTGCCTACCAAACTTTTACTCTCTCCTCATTTCATTTCACCACGGTCAAACCAACTGTCTTTTCCTCCTTTTTCTTTTTCTTCCTTCTTCTCTCCTTTCTTTTTCTCATCTTCTTCTTCGGTCACTGACAAAACCCTCTCTCTCTCCATTCCCGACTCTTCTTCATCTTCCTTCTCTTCCTCTTTTCTTCTTCATCCGACCCTTGCTCCTCTCTTCCCTTTCTCATTTTCCCAGTCATCCCTTATATCTGCTTCTTCATTCCTTTTTCCCTTTTTCAACACCTTTGTTTACATTTTCACATCACACAACACTACACCTTTTTTCTCTTCCATAATCTTTTATCCAAGACTCTTCTCAACTACGCCAAAGGCTCCCCACTATTGTCTATGTCTCCAGGTACTATGGGCTCAATAGGTTAACCCCAACAAACCTTTTAAGCAAAGAAATTTGGAATACAGGAAGTACCCAGCATTTGCATCATAAGTGAAGCTTATAAGTTGCTGTTCCCTCATTCTTTTCCAATCTAGAAGGGACCATCACCACTCACTGATATATTGCTCCCTACTAACCACATCTTATTCACAACGACTCATGAGTATAGACCGAGTGACATAGAAGGAAATGAGAAGCATGTGAAGGGGAAGATGGGAGAATAGTCGTGGGAGGTAGAGAGTAATAATAATAAGAGTGAGAGAGATTCATTCAAGCCATTCATGGAAAACGTGAAGGACATAAACAGACGATGGAGATTGAATCATTTTTTTAAATTGGCAAAGGAGTTGGTTAGATCGAAGGGTGGAGGTTCTCATTGGTTTTCTTCATTAGAGTGTTTTTCGCATTTGGATGATTCAACATTGCTTCTCCTTTTGCTTAGAATCGATGGTGCCGAAGCCGAACTAGTGTTGTAGTACCTAAAGTTAGCATAGATTTTTTTAATTTGGTGCTTACTCATTTGGGTTAAGGATCGAACAACATTTATAGGACTAGTGAAATTTGTCAAGAAGACAGTTAAATTACAGAGCAGTTGTGCAGCAAATAGACCTATATATGTTGTTAGGGAATCACTTGGAGCATGCCTTGCACTAGCCATTGTTGTTCATAACCCTAACCTTGATCTTCAACTAATTCTGGCCAATCCAACCTTGTCATTTGATAGATCGCTGATGTAACCTCTATTACCTTACTTGGATTCTTGCCAAAGTAGCTTCCATTCAACCATCCATACTTGCTAAGCTTGATGACATGTGAGCCTTCAAGGATGCTAAAATCAAGCTCAGAAAATGGATTTTCTCCATAGCAAACAGTTGGGGATCTATTAAGGGATATTCTCATGATGTCGTCTTATCTCTCTATTCTTAACGATATTCTACCAAAGGAAACACTAATTTGGAAACTTCAGATGCTAAAAATGGCTTTGATGTATGCAAATTCCCGCATTCATACTGTCAAAGCAAAGACACTTGTACTTATAAGTTGATGGATCTAGCATGACAAGCAAATCCAAAATTGTCCATAAGGATTAGAAAGTGCCTTTCTTGACGTTTGGTTGTAAAGTTGCTAATGGTGTTAGCATAATGCTGGTAACTGGTGTTGGAACCAATACCAAATGGGGACTTTTAATGGCAAGTATCGCTAAAGATATATGTGAAGAGACACCTTTGCAAGAATGTCTAAATGGTGTTTCTAGATTGATCAGGATTGTAGGAATTATAATATCCAATTTTGTGCTTATTGTCCTTATGGCGAGGGCTTCCTTTAGTTGTCAACTAAACATTGGTTTACTCCATGATGAAGATCATGATAGATAAGGCTTGGGTAAAGTGATCACACATCAGAATAACTTGATGATTATTATAACCAGTGTGACCCAAGTGAGTAGGAACTCCATGATATATTGTTATTGCATGTGATATTAATATCTATATGGATATATAATTGATTATTGATTGTGTTAGCCCATTGACTTTATTTACCTGTTCTGAAAATATATATATGTATATATGGTACCGTTTGGTTACTGGTACTGGACAGTACTAAACAAGAAGGACTGGACAAAAAATATTTTTGTACCACATTTGGTTTGTTCAATAATGGACAAGGATTTTTGTGCTGTCCAGTGTTTGGATTGTAAAGTACTGGACTGAACATAGTAAATTTGACAGTTTTGCCCTTTTTAATTATTGGAGATGGCTTTTGTGCTATCCAGTGTTTGAAATTGCAAAGTACTGGACTGGACAGAGTAAAATTGACAATTTTGCCCTTTGTTAATTATATCATAGTTATTTATATATATTTGATATTATTATAAGAAAAAATGATTTAAAAGTTTAATATATTATATTAAATATTTTAGGGAAAACAATTATGTTATATTTAATGAAATAATATGTTATTTATGATTTTGAATATGTCACTGAAGACATGAAACACTTTTACACTAAAACATCTACATATCCATCAACCACTTTGAACAAGTTATTGAAGGACCTAAAAATTACAAAATCCATCCACAAATTAGATCGATTAGATTAGAACACCAATCACTTTTATATTTCATAAGGACAAGGCATAAATGGCATAGATAAGATAATAATCATACGAAGGAATAGTCAAAGTAGTTTCTATGATTATGACCTACCAACTACATTTGATAAAAAACCTACCAACTTTGTTGCAGGAGATACATGAGGTTACAACTTCTACAAAATATGAAAACAAGTTTAACCATACAAGGTACTAAACCAGCGTAGAGAGGTTCGATAATACAAAGCCAATGAAAGAAGTCTCAATTACATAAATACTGCAAACATGTTTTGCATCAACCGATAATTCGCCTAACAAATGCTAGGCGTTGTTCTCCTTGGAGCATCTAGAAAAACTTCTCATACTGTGGATTTATCGCCATTTGCATAAGAACATCCAACTTTTCATTTTCCGACAATCCAAACTTTTTCAACTCTACAACAATATCGTCCCTAGGAGGATTAGCAATTTTTCCTGCTAGTAAAGCAAAATTACTCCTAACATCACTAATGCTCTTTTGAAATGTAGATATAAATTATGCAGCATATTCTGCCATCGGACGCTTGCGAGTCAGTCGCACAGATGGATCACGTGAGGCATAACTAGAGGCTTTAGTAGACTGTAGCACTTGTTCTGACTCCATATCTTCATCAAAAGTATCCTCACCCTCATTTTGCAAGTCCTGTGTCACATCTACTAGTGTCTCAGCCCTTTTGCCATTTACTCTATCCTTTCCAAATATCCCTTGAAGTGTTTCAAACTCTTTAAATTCCTTGTTGGCATGATTAGCAACCTTCGGATGTTTCTACAAAACAATAGAAATAGTTATTATAACAATAAAGAATTAACTTTAAAAAAATGAGCTTATTTCAAAATAAAGATAATGTTGATTTTACCTCTATGTATTCAGCAAAGACCGCATCACTATCAACAATAACACATTTTTTGACATCATCCCACCCAAAACCACTAGTATTTATCATTTCAACAACCTCTGCCAGCTTCATTGACCACCTCTGCATTTTGTTAACAATTTGCCTAGCATTGAGATTGATTTCTGGAATATGGCTTTTCATCCTTTTTAAAGCTTCTTCATGAGCCCCATTCTTAAAATTGCCATTTTATGCTTTGTATCCTTCAACGACTAACTCCTCCAGCACCATCAATAGCGTTTCTTCCTCAACTTGGCTCCAAGAACGTCTAGATTTTTTATCTCTACTGTCCATGACTGTAAACGAATCCATAATGTAAGGCAAAAAGCAAACAAATAAAATGTAAGTCATGCATACAAACAGTGGATAGAATATTTCAATTTACATTACAACATAAAATTGAAAATTCAACAACCAAATGATTTCAATAATATATAATTAACGAAAAATCAGTACCGACACTGATCCAAGATATATAATCAAAGAAAGTACAACAATTAGTGACATTCTAGTTCTTATGACGGGCCCTCCATTCATCGTACATCTCTTGTGCTAAGGTATTCCTCATCTCAGTCCATGCCTCAGTAGGTTCTACTATTTCAATTGCATCAATTCCATTTTCTCCAATTGGAACTTCATCACCTTCAATTACAACATGCTCCAATGGGTCCAGTGGCATGTACATTCGAATGAAGTTGTGTAATAGACAGCAAGCTAGAATCATTCGACATTGTATTTTGATGGGATAAAATGATAGACTCCTTAGAATACCCCATCGTTTCTTCAAAATTCCAAAACATCTCTTTACAACATTTCTTGCCTTTGCATGTCTATAATTAAATAATTCCTCACGATTTTGAGGCCTACGTTGACTTATAGCCCACTCTTGAATGTGATAATGCCTCCCTCTAAAAGGGGAAAGGAATCCCGGTGCATTGGAATATCCACCATCCACTAGATAATATGAACCTATAACGAAATGTAACCATATAAATTTACATGAAAATTTCAACTGGATAGATAAAATGAAAACAATTTTCTTTTTTAAAATGTTTACTAAGTGCAACTCTCAATCCATTAGATCGAATGACTGCATCACGTAATACTCTAGAATCTTATGCAGACCCTTCCCAGCCAGCTAATATGTAGATAAATTTCATGTTACGATCACATACACCCATGACATTCGTTGTAAGAAGCCCTTTCCTTGTTCGATACATAGGTCTATCTGCAACTAGTATCGTAACTGCAATGTATGTACCATCTAATGCTCCAAGGCAACCCTAATATGTTCCCAAAGAAACAGAAATAAATTTGTATTGTAACATAAGTAATCATGACCATCGTTAATTAATTGAAGGTACCGAAAAGATTTTTTATATTACCTTAAACCATTTCCACCGTTCGTCAATGCAATCTTTTGGTACTGGGTTGGGTTTTGCAAGTAAGATATCTTGTAACCTTAACACAGCAACTAACACTTGATGGCAATTTCTACTAACAGTCTCACCTGATCTATGAAATCTGACTTGAATACTCCTATTTTTTGTATGATGTGCAAGGATGTTTAGAAAAATCGCAACTTTTTTTTCAACAGTTGCTCTTCCATTATAATGCATTCCCCCTCGTACCCTAATGAGTTCACAAAGATGTGCAAAACTATTCCTACACATCCTTAAATCCCATAAACAATTTGTATCACTCCCATTAATGAGTGAATCAATCACCTCTCGACGCGTTTCATATCTAGCTATTGCTCACTCATTCAATACACTCCTCTCTACTCTCCTATTCAAAACAAAGTTTATATAATAGAAACTAGCTGCCGCCATTGTAAGCATATTGATATAGACTCTCCATCCAAGAAGACAAATCAGAAATCTATGATGATCCATGACCTATATGACATATCAAAGGAAAGACCCATAAGTGTAACGTTAGGGATCCGAAGATCATTTTCATAATACAAAACATAATAGACAACATCATATGCTACATAATCTAAATTCAATTAGGGTAGGAAAAACGTATAGCAACATAAAGTATCATAAAGAAGAGAAGTCAAGCATATGTTGAGTAGCCTCATTGGATAATCTAGGATTATCCATGTTTTCTTACAATAACTGCACAATTTTTTACTACAATTAGTGGCAATGTGCCCAAATCCTTTGCAACTGTAGCATTACACATTAGTCATATCTCTGCCTCCTTTAGACCTCCCCTGAGTTGCATAGGCAATAGGAATTAGAGTAGGCAATAAGACAACTTGTGTAAGGAGCCATTGTTCTTTACCCCTTAAACGGTGATGTGCAAACACACATAAAGACTTTCAATGAAAAAGATCTCTCTGGACTATCAATAATGGCTACTGTTGGAATTATACATAGAATATAGAAAATGCATAGGCCATTCGGCTTTTGACTAACACAAGTATTTCGAATATTTTCAATTCTTCTATGCTGCAATCGAGGAATTAGAATTCTCAAATGGATTGAAACTAGATTTTGGACCACCAAGGACATGTACCGGGATGTAATAAAAGCCTCCACTGTCTTGCATTATGAACCACTTATTAAGCACTGGAGAAAGATGTTAGCTATAAATATGCACTGATTCATGTGCAGCAGAATATGGACATAGATATGCGGGAAACGCATCCTCAACTTTGTAAACATTAAAAAAAAAAAAGGTGAATTGCCTTGTGATTTAATTTAAGAAAGAAAGGCAGCTAGATCTGGCAAGCAGCATCCTTAGATGGCTTTGTCACCGATTCCTTTCAACTAGCACCCCAGAAAGGAAAGTGAAAGAAGAAAAACCAAGGGAAGTAAGTTCGAGCACAGATATGTCCTGATCCAAAGCTAGAATCAAGCTCAACACTATTAAGTTGGTCAATTTGAACAGTGACAAATCACCACTGGTACTTGGCAGCAACAAGGACCTCTTCATAATTCTTAGCAGCATTGTCCTAACTAAGGTCCTGCGACATTCCTCTTCTCTGAAGACCCTCCCAACTCTTCTTGTGCTCGCAGTAAGTCAATAAGCAGTATCCTAGAGCATTTATCAGCTTATTTGTCTCCACGCTATCAAATGTCCACCCACGCCCTACATCATTGAAAGGGTCAAAGGGCTGAATTGTATGCCTCAGTCCACCAACAGCATATACAACAGGAACTGTCCCATAATTCATGTTTTTGTTGATTCTTGATTAGAGATTTCTTGTAGGGGAGATGACACAGGTGCCTTATCTGGGATCAATAAGTTCCTAGCAAAATCAGTTTTTGAATTAGACAACTCTAGACAATTATAAGGTGAAGATAAATGTAGCTTTTCCTTCCCATCAATGTCAAAACAAGAATTATCAAACCAGACTTCAGATTTCCTAAAGTCTTTTCAGAGGATGCACTCCTTCCTTGGATTCTCCTATGCCATCTCTTGATTTTAAACATGGCCTATTACAAGGGGAAGAGGTCTCAGTATCAATTGGAGAACCAAGAAGAATATTGTGTTCGTCTCCAGAACATGCATTACTAGGGATACATGCATGTGATAAAGCTTCCATAGCTTCTGCTGCCATTTGAGTGCAAACTCCAACATCAAACATTTCATCTCTTTCTCTACCTACATCATCTGATTTAGACAAGCCTGCTAAGTCTTTTCCATCTGCACACTGGTCTGATAGCTCGACAACACCATCCTGAAAATTTACATTTGATACTTCCATGTTGTGTCTTACTTCTCCCAAACTTTCCCCCACATACACAGTGTTCAAATCTATCACAAGTAATAACTCTTTGGGGCAGTTAATAGTCAAGTTTTCATCTTTCAAATCATTGCCGATAGTTTTAGCATCCCCATGATTGAAATGCTTTTCTACAATTCTCTGATTGACCTCCCTGCCTTCCTTCCCTATAGATTCAAGACAAGCGTCATCCAACCACTCAAAAACTTCCATCTTTTCAATCGATTTCCCCAATTCAATGAGCTTAGCCACACTTCTAATTCCTTTTGCACTTGAGCTGCAAGTCACCCTCTGTTTGACCACCTTTATAGCATCACTGTCTACAGACAGTTCGTTACTATTTCGTGAAACAAATTGCTTCACAAAGTCAAAGGCATATGCTTGAGATGTGTCTCCTAGTTCATCAATGTCCTTCTTCACACACAGTTTTCTAATTCTGGGATTCATGTTTGTAGGGTCATCATTTGATTATAGTCCTCATTTTTTTTCCCATCTAACAGCAAGTGTCAGCACTAAAAAATACTCCCATCTTCATTCTAGAAAGCCTGCTTTCCTTGAAGGACCCATGGACTTTACTATTATTTTCCCAGAGTCCATTGATAGGATTAAGGATTTCACTTGATTTCTTGGTGGAGATTTTCAAAGAAACGTCATGCGAAAGATTTATAACAACTGCGAGGAACATTAACCTAAACCCTAAATCAAAATCCATTAACCTAAACCCTAAATCCCTTAAGCAACCTGAATAACCAGCTAAACCCCCCCTAAGCAAGAAGCATGCGAAGAACATACGATGAGCGATAGAGAAGGACCGGCGACAACCTGACGGCAAAATCCAACAAGCATGCGACGAACATTGTAAAGGAAGCAAGGATTTGAGAAGAGATGGAAGCATACAAACCTGATGGTGGAACTTGCGGCCGATACCACGACGAGCGACAGAGAAGGACCGGCGCCGATGAGCTGTCGTTGTTCCTCCTCCAAAGCAGCTGCGACGAAACCTGAGGAAAAAATTGAAAAACAAAGAAGGAAGGGAAAGTGACCGGACAAAGTAACACGAGATCTTTGAGGGGCAAATTGGGAATTTCTCAAAAATAGGGTTATAGTCCAGTGCCGAATTTTTTGTACCGAATTACACACGGTAAAAATATATTTGATTTAGTCCAGTACCATATTCGTGTTTTATCCAGTACCTACTTCAAGGATGGCAACCAAACAGAGAACAAAAAATTTTGTCCAGTCCAGTGCCAGATTCTAATGCCAACCAAACGCTACCTATATGTCATGTCCTATATGTGTGATTATATGCAACTCTATTTACCTTGTACATAGATTAGGATGAGGAGGATGTGGTTGTTGTATGTTATACCATGTGGTGAGATATATTGTGTGATTATGGAAGTATTGTTGCGAGATGTGTGTTGTGGTGTAGTAGTCATATGTGGCATGTCGGACATGTGTGCTAGTTTGTATGTGTGTGTACATGTGTGGACCAGTGTGTATGTTTGGGTATATGTGTGCTAGTGTGGGGGAATGGGCACGTGTGTGTGTAGGAGGGTTATGTGTGTAAGCGCATGAGTGTGTGCTTGTGTGTGTGTACGTGCTTGAGTGTGTGCTTGTGCATGTGCATGAGTGCTAGTGTGTGATTTGATGTGGGCATGTGTGCTGGTCTGATGTGTGTGAATGTGTGCTCTAATGTGTGTGTGAGTGTTGTCTGATGAGGGAGTGCATGCTAGTTTATTGCTGTGTGTGAATGTGTGTACATATGTGTGAGCATAGTGAGAAAGAGTGTGCGCATGGTGGGTGTGCGTGCTATGCATGCATAGGTGATAAAAAATGTGTGCACAGACCAAATGGAATGGGTACACCAGCGTGTTAGCTCTGGCGCATGGCCGTGTTGACTCTAGTGCATGGGCATGTTAGCTTATGAGTTTGGGCATGTAAGGTGGTGTCGAGTGAGATGAAGGGGCTACAAAAATTTTAATATGTATAAGTCAATAAATTCGTGTGGGAAAGGGAGAGCATGAGAATATATATATATATGTATAAGTCAATATATTTGTGTAGGAAAGGGAAAGCAAGAGAATATATATATATATATATATATATATGAAATTGAAAAAAGGAGTATATGATTGTGAAATTATCATATTGGGATTTGATGAATACGGAAAAATGGTACATATATTTGTGAAATTATTATGTTGGGTTAGAAGAGGAAGAAAATGTGATTAATTAACTTTAGATAAAAATCTAAAATCATGTAATTTGTCCTTACAAGTGGTGATTTACCAATTGAGTAGTTAGATAACTCTATTGTTGTTGGGGGATGTGAGTAGTCGATGTTTCATGGCTGGTTGATTTAATGGTTGATGGAATTGGGTTGTAATGTGCTAATTTTAATTTACCCTTTTATGTTGATTTATTGTAGAATTTTAATTCTTTACGATTTGTTTACCTTGTTGATTGATTCTATCTTATTGATCACTTAAATCTAAATTGACATAATAATTTTGGCTAATATAAAATTTGACATACATTACACAAGACATTAGATTGTATTGAAGGTCATCATTACTACAGAGCACATTAGAAGTAATCGGATAGGATTACGATTTCACTAAAAGCAAACTAAGTGATTAGGGGATTATCGCACTCCCAATAGTTTCGAGTCCGAGTTGTCCTTAAGGGTGTTTATTACTCAATGTGTTAATTACACCTATGTTCATGGGATTAAAATTAATAGACAATTTCTAATAAAGAGATAAGGTTAAATTAGTTGGATTGTGAGACCTAGGCACTAATGGTAGTGATGTGAATCCCCAACCCAAGGTCAAGAGGGAATGTAAACCCTAGACTTCACACTGGTTATCAGAAAATCGTGTGCGACGTTGCATTTCATATGGTTACCCATGCATAGCATATGATTGAAAACTTGCATGAATTGTTTATGTGTATACAGTATTGAAAGATTGCACTCCTATCTCACTAGGCTATTTAGCTCACCCTCCTACAGATTTTGTAATATAGGTCGCAAAACTTTTGGGATAAGATGCAAGGGTGAGAATTATAATTACCTTCTTCTATAAATTCATGTAAGTATTTTAAATCTGGTTATGTGAGACTTTTAGTCTGTATTATGGTGGGACCTAGATGAGGCCTACCTTTAAGATACTATTGTGACCTATTCCGATGAATAAGAAATAGTTTAAATGAAATGGTAGAATGCTAGAGGCATTCAATTTTGTCAATTATTATATTTTAATAAGTTAAGTGATGAAATTTTATTCTTAGGAACTTAATGTAGGAATAGAATTTATAAAACTTATAGGTTCTTTTCCATTTTACTATTTTAGTAGGGGATTCCGAATCTCTGTGATCTTGGTCGACTGTAAAACATAGGAATCCATAATTATATTCTTATTATATAATTAGTTGTAATTAATTAATTAGAGTCTTGTGACCTCTGACTCGCAAGGAAGTTATCATGTAATGAGTGTATACGTGACATGATAGCTGTTAATAAAAACTTTCAAGGCCCCCTCTAGGGTATGACATATACTATATACGAGAGTCATGAGTTACTCCAAGTTGTGGCCAGTCATGAATAACTTTATACCGTGCTTTTGAATGGCTAAGACAAAAGATAATAGATTGCTGATTATTGCATTAATTTAGGATCTATGTGTGTGAATTTGCCTATGTAGGTTCATGTGCATTTGTTTGTGTGATCGTGTACTAAGCTTTTAGTTTATCCCTCTAGAGAACCCTATTTTTCAAGTACAGACGATACTGCTAATGTTAACCTTAATGACTATTTAGGATATGATATGTATTTTGGGGATGGGGCTAGTCATAGTGTAGATGTAGACCCTGATGTAGACCCTTAGTACAATGATGATTACTAGGGTTACTTTTATTAAAGTGAGTTTATGAGTTAATCTCAACTTTATAGATATAAATGATTTCCTTTAAAACTATTTTGAAGACATTTGATGTGAATTTTGAATAACTGACTATCAGATGTTAAAATACTAAGTTCTTTTGGTAATATTTCATTTGATGATGTTTAGACAATTTAATGACTTATTTAATGAAGAACCTTTAGTAAGAGTATATGTGGTGTTTACATTTATTTGAGCATTCTAGTAGGAATCTGGCCTTAAACATATCCATATTTCAGTATAGATACGTGGTGAAGTTGTCACTTTCTAGTTTTGAAGCGTGACATGAGTTATTAACATTTTTAAAATATTACAAAAAAAAGGACTTCCATCAAATCCATTATGTTTTCTATCAATCTATGATACGTATTAACTTCAAATTGGTCTATAATAATTAAATTAACAAAATTTTGATATTAAATATATTTATTTGCATAATATAATAAAAATAATGTTAAATATATTTAATAATGTAACATAATAATAAATACAAAAATAATAATTAAAATTTAAAAAAATAGGTTGAAAACTTTGTGTTTACTCTTACCACTTTAAGCAACTAGTCTAAGGCTAATTGGAAGCAAATACATGCTTAATATAAATAGAAAAATTAACATATTTAATGAGGGTCTTATTTTTGTAAGTCTTTTAAAAGATTGTAAACTCAAATTGAAAAAAAAAATGATTAAGACTCATAAAAAAGTAGATAAATATGAAAAACTAAAATTATACCTTTTCTAAAAGTATTAACAACTTTTCCTCTTTTTCCCTCTTCTTTTTTCCTTTCACCAAATCATGAAATCTCTCTCTTAGACATTCTTTTTTCGCTCGTTTCTCTCAACCCAAAAGTCTATATACAATTGACACCACCACTATCACCAAAGCGCCACCATTTGACCATAAACTCACCGTAAAGTAGCACCGGTGATAAGACTTTCCAACTCATCAAAATTTTTCTGAGTCCTAAAGTTAGTTCACACTATTGACTTGTAACTATCGTAATTTTCATCTCAACCAACCACAATTCACACACAGTCACTTCCGTTATGATCATGGCATGGTCCTCTACCGCACTGCACAACCCCAACCTCGAATAATACCACAACAGTAAGTTGTATTATCACGAAATTCAAAAACACTCGTTTTAAGGTCCAAAACTGTAAAAATGCAACTTTGATAAAAAGAAAAAAAAAACATTGAATTTATCTTGTTTATTGTGATCTAAATAATCCTTTAGGGCTTGTAAGATACATTACTATGATTCTTGAATAAAAAGAATAATGAAAAGCTATAATGTGAGCTTGAAATCTTAACTAGAAGTAGAAGTTAGAACGAGAAATGCGAATCATGATTTGTTTTCGTTGATATCTTTTATGAATTCGCAAGAAGATAAAATCAATCAATGAAGCAAATTCTAATGCTTAATTGGATGGCCTATTAAATCCGGACTATAATGAATTTTTAACCATTGAATTCATGGTGTGATGTATTACAAGGTGATTGCTTTCGAATTTTATCAATCATTGTCAATCATCCATATTAAATTTGTGTTTTTGTAATTTTTTTTTTATTTCAACGATATCTGCCAAATTGTATAAAATTTTGATTATCCACGAGATTACCCATAGGTGCTAACAATGCCAAGTCAATGGATAAACTTGATCAAGATTGAGTGATTTTGTGTAAAAAGATTGTTGGTGATGCATCACAGTGTTTATAATCATTTTTGCTAAAGAAGCTAAAGTGAATGTTCTATGGAAGAAATTAGAGTCTATGTATGAGAGACAAATTGTCTTGGGTACAACTTCCTTGGTTAGGAGAGTAGTTAATTTGAGTATAATAATGATCTAATATGACAAATCACTTGAATGATTTTTAGGTCTATTGAATCAGTTGACTGCCATGAAGCTAATGCTTAATGATGAGGTACATGCACTATTATTGAGAGACACCCGTGATATTTGTTAGAAATTTTAATGCTAAAGGAAAGCTCACTAACAATGGTGAAAGATAGATTGATGAATGAAGAAGCTAGAAGAAAGGAAGATTGAATAAATTCTAACACTTTGTTTGGAATGAGGGAATGAATAAGGGAAGAAAGAATTTGATTCCATCTGCTGTGTTTGCATGATAAAGGGAAGGAAACTTGTCAATTTCTTTGCCTAAAATGCTCTTCCTTAGCTTTGTCTTGTATAACTTAAAGACATTTAAGCGTGGAGAATAGATGAAGATCCTAAAGCATATTGTTCGTAAGTCTCTAAAGGCATTTATTTTCCTTTTAGTGATTTTTAAGGTAAAAAACTAAAAACCAGGTGGGATAGGTAATATGCGTAAATAATTAGTCATAATTTCCAATGTAAGATTTCCGTGTATTCTATGTCTTAAAAGATGAATGGAAGATGCATATAATTTTATATTCATCTAATTATACCTACCTTCTACTGAGATAAAGGGTAAAGAATTTCTAGCAATGGAATGGTGCCATATTAGATAGTTTGTTAGTATAGAAGGGAGATTGATGAAATCAGGATATGAACGGAATGAGTATACTCGAATTCAAGCTTGCGGACTTCCAGAGCTTGGTTTGTTAGGCATTGCAGTATGACTTTTTAGAAGATTTGGCCTATCCAAGAGTTTGGCGTGTTGTTTGAAGACTAGCTATTTAATGAATATTACGAAACTTAACGAATACATTGAATAGTAGTAGCAATAACATAAAGGAAGTGAGGAGGTTTGGTCTGCTGAAATTGATAAGTCAACTATGTTGTCAAAGTCATTCTCACATTTGACCAAAGCAAGCCACATTCGCAGATTTATTAGTGTTGCTCAATGGTTAATTGTTCGTAAAGTATGTTATTTTTTCTTTTGGTTTTTATCTTTAGCTTTTTTATTTCTTTTTTCCTATTCTTGTAATGTTATTAAGGTTATTTAGAGACTACTTCTCTCTTCATTAATGCTTTACATACTTTGACAATCTATCAATATTTCTCTATTTTTATAAACTTTATAGTTGTTGCAAGCAAACATTGCTTATATTAGGAATCATGGGTAATATTGAATCTTGAGTGATCATAGTTCAACTTTTAATTGATGATTCATTTCTAATCTCGAGTTGTTCGTATTTGTTCCTTTATTTTGTTTTTGTAGTTGCAAGTGGTTGTTCTTGTGAGGACGAAATTTGGTTGGTTCCCACATTAATTGAAGCCTAGAGAAGGCATGTAGTGTAAGGGTGTATAATTGCATTGGAGTTCATTGGGTATGCTAATGTGTACCAAAGAGTGTGATGACACAATAACTAGGGATGTTGAGGAGAAAGTGTTGATATGGCACCTAAAGGGGTAATGTAGAAGCATTTTGTGCCAAACTACTAATAATCAAGAATCGTTCCGTATAATCAAAGTCATTGAAGTAGGAGGGAGGAATATGTATAAATGATTGCAAAAGAGTTTGGAACCTTAACTATGAGCTATAAGGTATTATTATCTACTCTCTTACTTTATTGATAGGTTAAAGCAAATTCGAGGCTAACGAGGCCAAGTGGATACATTAACATTGCATATACAAATCAAACACCAAACAGATAAAACATAACTCACTTCATCACAAGAATTACACTCGGTTTATGATGTAGTAGAATATGGATCTTAAATACGAGACTCATTAAGCCAATTAGTACTCAAGATTGAGCATAGCTATTAACTGCTTAGCAAACTTGTGTATTGCTTGCAAACATTTGGCAAGAACTTTGCACTCAATCTTACATTTGAAGTAGTCCCTTCTCCTTAAAATATTCAATAGTTTGGTCATAGATGTTTTCGATACCATACTTATAGTTGAAGCCTTCATTGATTAGTTTCTGTAAAGAAAGTGATGGCTTGGCCTTTGAAGGGAACTCGCCAAATCTACAATCAACAATAGACAATAAAAATTATGAGGATGTCCTCAAATTTTGGGTTGTACACCTCAGCACACTAAATTGAGCACCAAACCAATGAAGTAGTTCGACTTGTTTCGTTTTAGTTGTTTAAAGCTATTTACTTTGGCATTTACAACTGGGCAAACTACTTTAAATCAATCAAACCATAATGCTTAAGAAAAAGACAAAAAAGAAAAAAATTCTAATTCATATGGAGGAGTTCCACTCCACTTTCAATGTCCTTATTTATTTGAATCATTTATCTCATTTTAATTCCTCTAAACTTGAACTATTCTAAGCCTATAACTCTAATATCTATATTTCTTTGTTTATAGACTTTTCCTAAATGGGTTGAAAAACACTTGATTTTGGTGATGATTGAGAAGGGAAAATTCAATTTAAATGCAAATAAAAACAACACATGTATCAAACTAAACCATGAAAGAATTGAAAAAAAAAAGAAAAGAAATTAAAAAGAATATGAAAATGGTTTAAAGCACTAGCCAACTGAATCAATCATTTTAAATCAATTCAATTTAACCTCGAAAAAATTTGAAGCGGTTTGGTTCAAACCATAATCTGCCCACCTCTACTTAAAATGGTTTTTATATTATGAAGTAGCAAGAATGGTCTTACTCTGTTGGGACTTCATATTGAGGATATCATAGGAATTTCGTAAGCTTAGGAACACTGGTATTAATAGTAACACAAATGTATCAACCACAAGTAGATTCTTTCTCTACCAAAAATGTGTGTGCTCGACATACATCCTCAACATGAGTTATGGAGATAAAACATGAAAGATCCTGCATCCGTTTCAAATCATTTATAAGGAATTCATTCCCTACTCTCTATAAACACAAATTGCCTTTAATCAAGGACTTCACATCACTTCTATTAATCACAACAAATCACAATGGCTCCAAGAGCCTACACAATGTCACACATTTGCAAACTTTGTAGAGTGCATTCTTTCACAATATACACAAATGAAGTTCACTCTTGCACTAGACCTAAGGGTTACAAAAAAATTATGAGCAAATTTAAGAGCACAAATACAAATGAATTTATGAGGAAGAGGACAAGTGTATTAAATGTAGATGGAGCTTAAGAAGTCTTCAATAAATTGTCTTCTATTAGTATATATAAGTTGAAGAAGAAATCCCTCGTTATCCTTCATTAAATGTATTCAATGGCTAGTTTTGCACCTACCAAACAATTGCCACAAACTCTGACGATCGGTCGGTAGCGACAAAAGCACTCGATGTCCCTTCTTAATGATCTATCATTGCTTAGGTCGCTATAACACTCAAAATTCACATAATGCTCCACATTCTTCAAGTCCCTATCGATTGGTTGCCATGTTCTCTACTGATCGGTTAGTAGATTAGGGTTTGCAAATGAAAGTTTCTTATTGATTAGTCACTAAGAGTACCACCAACCAGTTGCCATGACTTGATGCAATATGTTTCCATCTTTTGTTTCCTATTCAAATATGCTTTCACAACATGTATATATGTACACATATAATTCACATATCTCAAATACATGGCCAAGCAAAGGGGTAGTTTCATGATTTAACGTAATCCATTTTAAGAAATGTTTTAGCAAATTAAGCTTGGTTTTAACATAACCAAGTCATTATGTTAAGCTAAGTTTTGTCTCATCAAAAATCATAAACCTATCAATTCAACATTGTATTCAACAAATAATTGTTAATCCTAATACATGAGTAAGGTAAATTTTGCACATTTTGAAAATGTTTCCATACCTATAAGTAGAGACATGGCAAGACATACACTACTAGGAACTTCAAGCGTGAGTGAGCAACTAGCCATTAGAGTAGGGATAACCGTGATGAGATTAATGTTGTTTTCTTCGGCAAATTTCTAGGTAGCTTTCTCAACTAATGTCTTAGATGCTGAATACCACTAAGATTACAAAACAATAGGGAAAATTACAAATGAAGGGATCAATGTTTAGGGTTAAATTCAAACAAAGGATCAAACTTTTAAAAGGTTAAAATATAGGATCAACGTTACGTTATATGATTAAAATAGATAATTAACGTTATGTTAAATGGTTTAAATAAAGGGTTCATTATTATCTCATAAAAATTCTAAATTGTTCAAACAAAGAATCCATTACCATCCATAATGACACCATAATAATATTTCCTATTTGAGCTACTTAGCATAACGATGATTCTTTATTTTAATTACTTAAAAGTTTGATCTTTTATTTAAATTTGACCCTAAACTTATCTCACTTGTAATTTTTCCTAAAACAATAGTTTCAATTTTAGAGTGATACCACCAAAAAGGCTTAATTATTCATTCTGCTTGAGTGATCTACAACTTAAAAGTTCAATTTAGCTGTAGAATTTACCTAAGTAGGCCGCTTTTCGGAGCTCAAGAACTCGGCATCTGACGCAGCGAGTTAGCGTAGAAAGCTTAGAGAATCACTCAACGAATGAATCTCTCAAACAAACAATGGTTGCGCACAACCACTAAAGGCGAGAAGTCTCTCACGAAATGTATTTCAAGAATAAAATAAGACGTAACCCTAACATCACTACAAAAAGGTTTATATACTCTCTTAAAATTATAAAAAGGAAAAGACCAATCTGCACGTACACGGTCTAAGGCACGGCCGTGCTTCGACCCGTGTTGGACTCTGTGACATTGGTTATTCGATGCCCCTGGTTGAGACACAGCCGTGCTTCATGCCGTGTTAGGCACTGTGGGGATTTGCTGTTCAATATCCCTACTCGAGACACGGCCGTGCTTCAGGCTGTGTTAGACACTGTGAGATCTTGTGGTTTGATACCCTGGCTCGAGACACGGCCGTGCTTCAAGCCGTGTTAGACACTGTGAGATCTTGCGGTTTGATACCCTTGCTCGAGACACGGCCGTATTTCCGACCGTGCGCAGAACTCGTGCTCCCAACCGTATGATTGCTTCTTGTATCCCCTCCATCATTCTCTCCCACCGCAAAGAACTCGACCCCGAGTTCTCCATCACCCCGAGTTCTCCATCATTCTCTCCCACCGGCAAAGAACTCGACCCTGAGTTCTCCATCATTCTCTCCGACCTACACAAAACTTGACCCCGAGTTCTCCTCTTGTGAATATACTTTCCACGTCGTTCCCTCTCTTTGAATGTCTTGATTTATCCCATTTATCTCGTCGCTTGATCGTGATTTGCACTACATCAACTATCACACCCAAAGTAACACTTGTCACCGAATTTTCTATTAAATTTATTTGTACATAATCCGGATGGATTTGAGTATTAATGGGATAATCACCGCCTGTGTCGCTAGGAAACAATAGAACAGTTGCACTTATTACCTCTAGCACTTCCTCTGGATTGACATATAAGTTTTTGGGCAAAGCACTAAACTCTACATCCTTAATCTCCCCCGTTGGTGCGATGAATTGGCTTAGAGTATCCTCAGTCTTCGACTCTTCAGTTACCACCATCACCTGCTCGTCATTCAACAATGGCGAGTCCACAATAGCTTCCTCACCAACACAATTTTCATAGGCTTCAATTGCTTTTCCATTGCCCCTACTATCAACAATCAAGGTACTATGATCGTTAAGGGTCGAGTTTTCCTCTTGTTTGACCATCTCCTCTTTATACACTTCTGGAATTAAATTTACTGGCTTAGGTGTTTGTGGAATTTCTTGAGGGAGGATTCACTCGTAATCAAGGGGAAAGAACTTTTGTTCTAGTAAGTATTGCATCATAAACCAAGTCCTCACCGGATCCTTACCCTTAAGGTGTCTTACTCCTCGAAGTCGTTCCCACCAATACAATGCATCACCCCACAAACGACTCTCCACTAACTCTATCTTCATTCCCTCTGAAACCCTCATATGGTCAAAGAATCTTTCTATGTCCTCTACCCAAACCCAAAACTCATTCAGACTCTCGGAACCATCAAACTCCGATACAACATATTTAAATTGAGAAAAGATTTCATCTTTATACCTGTAGTCACATCTATTGTACCGTCTTATGTTACCATGGCCTCTTCTCCTAGGCGGATTATTAAAAATCTCATATTCATCATCTGTATCATAAGTAACAAAACTGTTCCTTGGATCGCCTTCCGGTCGTCTCCAATAGATCTGCCTGCTACTATTGGTATTGGATCGATAGATCAAGGCCTCAAGACGCTGTTCCTCTCGCCGGATTTTCTGATCAATGGTCTCCTCTACCGCCCTTCGTTTTGGTTGCCCATAACGTAGGACTTCCGTACCTCGAACACCGTCAAGAATACGACCGCCGTCAACACCGTCGTTAGCCGACATCTCCGCAGGAAATTTTCCTTGCTCTGATACCAACTGACGCAGCGAGTTAGCGTAGAAAGCTTAGAGAATCACTCAACGAATGAATCTCTCAAACAAACAATGGTTGCGTACAACCACTAAAGGCGAGAAGTCTCTCACGAAATGTATTTCAAGAATAAAATAAGACGTAACCCTAACATCACTACAAAAAGGTTTATATACTCTCCTAAAATTATAAAAAGGAAAAGACGAATCTGCGCGTACACGGTCTAAGGCACGGCTGTGCTTCGACCCGTGTTGGACTCTGTGACATTGGTTATTCGATGCCCCTGGTTGAGACACGGCCGTGCTTCATGCCGTGTTAAGCACTGTGGGGATTTGCTGTTCAATATCCCTACTCGAGACACGGTTGTGCTTCAGGCCGTGTTAGACACTGTGAGATCTTGTGGTTTGATACCCTTGCTCGAGACACGGCCGTGCTTCAAGTCGTGTTAGACACTGTGAGATCTTGCGGTTTGATACCCTTGCTCGAGACACGGCCGTGTTTCCGACCGTGCGCAGAACCCGTGCTCCCAACCGTATGATCGCTTCTTGTATCCCCTCCATCAGCATCAATCCAATCCTTTCCATCTACTACTAACCCTGTTCCTGGTAAATTATTAATCGAGACGGCAACTATGGATGATGTCATGATAACGCGTTTTACAGATTTAGCTTTTGCACATGCTTTTAATACATTTACAACTCCTTGAAATGCTGGCTTGATCATGTCGTTCTACAATCAAAAGCATATTGAATATTTTTAAATATTACTTCTATTGCTTTGTGCAAATTGTAATTACAAGAGAACAAAAACTTGACTTCACCTCCCACAACATCTAAAAATAGGCATTTACTTTCTCAACAGTCGCTAAAGCCCTATGAAAACATTAATATATAAGAGCCTTTTAAGGACGGTTTTAGAAGCATTCGATAATTGCATATTTTTAAAAGTTACGAGAGAATAAGTACATATACTAGGAATTTATGTGGACTATTCATGCCTAATAAGTAATTTTGCAGATGCATTCATAATTATCTCTGATCTGTCTAAAAGTTAGCAATGCACTCTTAATACCTCTAGATCTTGAGAAGCAAATTAAGTAGTGTTGCAACATGAAACACAACTTCACAACCAGCTACTGGGGCATCAAAGCTCCCTTTACCGATTGGGTCTACGCGGAAGTTCTTCAAGTCTCTTTATTGTTGCAATTCGGCAAGGTGAGAAACCTTTTTCTGGTTGTTTGCCCTCAAATACACACGAATCAAACAATGCCAACTAAACTTTCATGTTTTGTAAGTTAACAATTTGTACGAGAATTCACGTTCAAGTATCAACTTGGATAAACATGAACGAAATTTAATAACAAAAATTTTTAATAATCTATAATTTGTATATAATTGGATTGCCATCTAATCAAACCGGAACTACCTTGTAAGTTTTAGAGAGTTACATACTTAAATATTGTTATTTTAAAAAAAATTATGTAAATATTTTACCCATAAAAATTATTACTAAAATAGTTTGCGAAGTCGTGAATCGCATATGGGTCTTTAGTGATACTGCAATTTGTTATATTGAAGGTTTGTGCCTTCAGTATAACATAATTTTTTTTTCCTGCAACCCTATGAAATCTTATCCAGCAAACCTATAAAGAAATTACAAACCTATAAAATTATTATAAAAATATGTTTGCAAACCTATAAAAGTGATACAGTAACATAGCAATATATAGAAAAAATTTGTACTGTCAATTTCTAATATAAATACGAATCCTCAGTTCATATGTTTACATTTCCATGTTTCAATTTCCTCTATAAATCTCACTCTCTATCATTATTTGCAAATTTTTTTCCATAATTTGTGTTTTACGTAGGTTTCACTCTGTTAAACATGTGTGTAAATATCATCATCAAGATTTCGGCATGTTTTCTTAAGAAAAAATTTATTTTTGTTGCTGTTATACTACTTTAGATAAATGCAAAAAAAAATGTAAATATATATACTGCATAAATTTTAGTGAAATAGTAGTTATTATTAATTAACTATTAATTAGTAATTAATTAATTATTAATATATGATTAATTAACATTAGTAAATGAATTTTGTATATATATTATTTTAATATGTTTTATAAACATAGTATTAAATTAAGTTATTGTTAATTAACTATTAATTAGTAGTGATTAGTATTTAATTAATTGGTATAAAATTAATTAGCAAAAAAAATCAACTTCATTGCATTTGTATGGTTTTATAGAATTAGTTTTAAAAGTAAGTAGTTGTTAATTATTCGTTAATTAAAGGTGATTAGTCATTAATATATCATTAATTAATTGTTATAAAATTAATTAGTGAAAAATTTCGTATTTGTTGTAAATAAAAAATATTTGTATGGTTTTTTAGAATTAATGATTAAAGTAAGCAGTTGTTAATTATTCGTTAATTAAAGGTGATTAGTCGCTAATTGATTAGTATAAAATTAATTAGTAAAAATTTTTATATTCATTGCAAATGAAAAATATTTGTATAGTTTTATACAATTTGTCATAAAAGTAAGTATTTGTTAATTATCTATTAATTAAAGGTGATTAGTTGTTAATATGTCATTAATTAATCGTTATAAAATTAATTAGTGAAATTTTTTGTATTTGTTGCAAAGTGAAAATATTTGTATGGTTTTGATGAATGAGTTATAAAATTAATTAGTTATTAATTATCTACTAATCAAAGAGGATTAGTCGATAATATAAAATTAATTAATTGCTATAAAATTAATTAGTGAAAAATTTTGTACTCGTTGCAAATGTAAAATATTTGTATGGTTTTGTAGGATTTGTATATAAAATTAAGCAGTTAATAATTATCTGTTAATTAAATGTGATTAGTCATTAATATGTCGTTAATAAATTGTTATAAAATTAATTAGTGAAAAAATTTGTATTTGTTGCAAAGTGAAAATATTTGTATGGTTTTGTATAATGAGTTATGAAATTAATTAGTTATTAATTATCTATTAATCAAAAGGGATTAGTCGTTAATATATCGTTAATTAATTACTATAAAAGTAATTAGTGAAAAATTTTGTATTCGTTGCAAATATAAAATATTTGTATGGTTTTGTAGAATTATTTATAAAATTAAGCAGTTAATAATTATTAGTTAATTAAATGCAATCCGTGATATGTTCTAGCTGATCCCATTAGACGCTAATGTAGAGCATACATATTGTAGCTCTTAGGGGAGTTTATCTTTCCCGATAAATCCAGCGCCCTCGTCTACGCGATGTGGTTACCTTTGTTGGAACACTTCGACATCGCTAGGACATATAGCTAGGGGTCTGCATGTCTCACATGGTTATATCACTAACTATGTGTTGCATCATCACCATTGGCACATGAGATTAGAGGGGTTGCCATATTGCTACAAGTGTAGGCTTGGGACAAATTTCCCTTCATCGTACCCATTAGTCGACATGGACCATCGATATCAGCTGGATGTTCACTAGCGGCACGTTGGAACACGTAGAGGGACATGCAGTTTCACCCCACCTATTTTCAAGTTGAATAGGAGTCATATGACGGGAATTTAATTAATCTCCTATCGTATTTCTACAAAGTTAGCATGCACATTTGGATAACTCAAGTGCCACTTATTTGTTTCCACATTATTGAATGACATTTTCTAGATCAAGTGGCGAGGCAGTTTGTTGGGTTCTAATATATCCTATAACCAGTGAACACGCAGCCAGAGCTCCTTGAAATCGACCTACGTAGCCAGATTGATATTAATTGGACCGTCCTACATGTAGTGTATTTGAACATGTGGGAATAGCAGGTCGATCGAGTCGTTCATATAGATGGCCTTCACAATGTGCATGATAGTTACCTGTAATGGTATGGATCGATTAGTGAATCTGACAATGAATATCTTTAGCTCATTTTAAAAAAAAAAGAAATATTTTGTACATACGAATATATTGATGAAAAACTAACTTGATGAACCAGAAATTTCATTGATGTAGCAATCTAGTTTAGAGTATTGTTAATTCCCTCGTTATAATAATACATTACATATAAGGATGTTAATGCAAGAGGTTTAAAACTCCAAATTCACCCAGCAAAAAGGACAAAGAAAAACAAGGAAAAATATGAATAATCTCCTAGAAAAGCTTTAATGGTACTAATATACTTTGTGGATGAATTAGTGGCATGCAAGTACTAATAAAATTCTAATATGTAAAAATATACTTGTTAATTTTTCAAAAAATATGTACTATCATTATTACTCATTTAAATGTTATTCCTACTCATGTAGCATTTATCTAAACATGTTGTTTAAAATCCCTCAAATAGAAGTTAATGGAACTCTAAATCAACAATATGCCTTTTAGTGTAGCGACCTACAGTTCGTCGGAAACTCTGAAATTAAATGTATTCAGCCTGCAGCACTCCTAAGATGGGTGACCAAGTGAGAAGCCATTATACCAAGAAACAAAACTGTGCGGTATGTTGCACCAAAGTGAACAATACTTGGGTGGATAGAGTTTTGGTTGGGTCGATACAGATTGCATATTAGTACCATTAAATCTTTTTTCCTATTTTCGGAAATCGATGGCTTTTTCCAATCTATCTTTTACTTTGTTTTACTTTTAAAAAAAAAATCAAAATATATATTATTGATTTCCCATTTTGCAATTTAAAGGAATGTGATCTATATTTTACTATATTTTGATAAAAGAAAAAGCGCACACAAAAAAAAAAAAAAAAAGTAAGCCTAATTTTCCTAAGGTGGGAAACTAGTCGTGCATTTCTACCCTCACCATGGCAAGGGAGGACAAATTCCTTTGCACATTATCTATCCTTAAATCTAACAGATTTTCATCTGTTGTGATAATGCTCTAATCTCGCCATGGATCGAGCTTGTAGGGGCCTCCTCTTGCTTAAGCTCCAACTCAGTGTTTCTCACTCTTCTTAGAGCTGGCGCTTCAATGCTTCTCCCTTCTCCTCTTCAACAGGCTCTTCTACAACATCTTGCAAGCAGGCTTGGACTATAATGCACTATAGAGGCCTATGTTTAGGCAACCAGATTTTGACGTACATTAGCGTTGTTGCGAGCATTTAGAGGTTGAAAATAGGTGTGGTGGACATGAACTTAACTTTTAAATCAAGGTTGTCCCCTGCGACATTTACGATCACCGTGATAAGCAGACCTAATTGCTATCAATCATTGGCTTTTCGATGTTGACGAGTTACATCAACACTTCCTCGAAAAAGGAAGTGAGATTCGATCACAAAGTGATGCAAATTCTAATATTGAGATGGAGTGACATTTTTGAAATGTTAACACGCCATAGAAAACTTATGAGTTTTGGTCAAGTCATGGCTTAAGAAAGGTCATTTTTTTTAAAAGCTTATGAAATATCTTTCCGTATGCTCTTGTACAACCTGACTTGATGAGAAAGATATTATTAAGAAGCTTCGATATGAATCATTAACTATAATGACCTGATAATGGTCTCATTAGAGTAAAAAATGCATCAATACCAACTTACAATGCCATTTTTTTTATGTAAAAGCCCTTTTACACAATGCACCGCACTGCCTAACCATAACATGTTTAGATTTTTATTTTTATTTTTTATTTTTTTAGTTCATAACTTTTTGTCAAAATAATTCATCACGTCATGACTACATTGTTTGAAATCTTTTAAAACATTAAAAAATAAATAACTTCCTTATACAAATGTTTTAGTTTGACAGAACTATCTTAATATATATTTCACGATTCTCTCTATGGATTTTGCAACTTAGACAAATATGTTATCTCATGGCGAGCTTCTTTTTTTTTTTTCTGCTCCTTGACCATCTCTAATCTACCTATGCTAAGGCTAAAGGTCCAGCTCTTGATGGATGTAAAATTCCTTCAAATCTTATATATGAATTTAGAACATTACATATGGATGATTATGTAATGTGTACTTGTATTAATCATAGTCATGATAAATTTTAGTGTATTTAACTATATCTTCCTCTCCTTCTCCTTCTCAATTAGCAGCTTCAATGGGACTAGCCAATTAGGGATTTTTCACAATATAAGGAGTAAAGAGTACCTATCTTATTTAAAATAATCCAATAAGG
Organism: Laguncularia racemosa; assembly: GCA_037954665.1. NCBI lineage: Eukaryota > Viridiplantae > Streptophyta > Magnoliopsida > Myrtales > Combretaceae > Laguncularia > Laguncularia racemosa. The sequence continues at coordinate 5,970,485 of JBBMOL010000011.1, forward strand.
TTCTCCCATCATGAACCAACTATTGGGTTTAAAACCTACACTCAACCATCTAATTATATCTTTAAATAAAGTGTAAATAGGCTTAACACAGAAAAGGATCAAATAATAATTCTTTTTTTCCTAATCAAATAATCATCATCAAACTATAATTATTTAAACTTAAATTTAGACAATTTATGGAAGCCCAATAAATTGGAAATTTTTTTCCGACATCCTTTTCACCACGTCACTTTGTATGTTTCATTTCCTTATTTTTATTTTTTCTCACTTTCTTTTTTTTTTTTTTTTGAATTTTTGTCATTTATCATTCTTTTGGCTTTTCTCATTTTACTATTTTTTCAGCCAAATCACAACTAACAATTTGCATTGTTAACTTGGTGCAATGAACTAAAGTTACAATAGGTATCCTTTTCTTTAGGAATATAATAGGCAAGTAATATCTTATTACATGTTGTTTATTCAAATAAAATAAAATGTTGTACATAAATAAAGAGAATAGATTTAAAATAACAAAATCACCCATGTCTTTTCTTGTAAACACAAACAAGCATTCTCAATCCTATCCTTTAGCTATCATACCAAATCCCAAATAACTAGGGTTGTAAATGAGCCAAGCTAAGCCAAGCTTTTCAAGACTTGACCTCAGCTCATTAGAAAAATTATTGAGCTTAAGCTTAAGCCAAGCTAAGCTTTTATTGAGCATAAAAATTACATACTTGAGCAAGAGCTTAATCTTATTAAAGAATTTAAAGCTCAGAGCTCAACTTGTTTAAATAAAAGAGCTTGAACTTGAACTCATGTTTAAATAAATAAGCCTAAACAAACTTACTTATAAGCGAGTTCGTAAGCCAATTTGTTAACAATATAAATAAGAGCCTACTTACAAATTTATTCACAAGCTAGCTTGCTAACAATATAAACAAAAGCCTACTCACGAGCTCATTTACGAGTTAGCTTGAGAAAACAATATAAATGAAAGACTACTCACAAGCTCATTTACGAGCTTGCTAAAGAGCTTATTCGCAAGGTAGTTTGTTAGCAATACAAATGCGCTTGTTCCTAAGCCGACTCGTAAACCTAAATAAGAGCTTGAGCTCAGCTTATTTAAATAAATGAACTTTATTTTGAGCTTATGTTTGGCTCATTTACTAATCAAGCTCAAGCTAAGTTAAGCTTAAAGCGAGTTGAGCTCAATTAGCTTAACTCATTTATAGCCCTAAAACTAACACCATGTACACACTTGCTCAAATGCCTAAACAGAAGGTTTTTCCTAGGTAGCACCACTTGCAACACATCAATTCACACTTAGACTCAATTGATGATGCTTTTGCCTTGATGATACCACATGGCTACTGTGGTTGCACTAGGATTGACCTAGTAAGGCCACATGCAACTATCATGATTGCATCTAGGTGCAACTTGCATCATGCCACTCATAAACTATTAAGGCTCATTGTTATTGAAACTCACAAAGTTTTAAAAAATATTAAGAAACTCTCTTGAAAGAACATATTGACAAAAAACCTCTTAATTGGGAGGGTTTCTTAAGATACTGTTGTAACGCTTTAAAGAAGTAATCTATTAATAAAGATACCCTTATAGTAGTGTGATAAGGTCCAAAACTCTCCCACCTAAAAATAACTCATACCACGAAAAAGGAGGGGGAAATAAAGGTTTTAACAATGAGCCATAGAACTTCAACAATTTTTGAAGGAATACTGAGAAGTAATCATATATGGTGGCTCGAAAGAGTTGACTTATTATGAAATTCATTTTTTTTATTAATTTTAACAAAAACTTCATGAAAAGCAAAGATGAAAACTAAAGAATAAAAATAGCTTCCTATGATTTGGATCCATTGGAAATTCAATAAGTAGCGAAATTCTAAGAAAACTAATTTTAGAATGGTACATGAGATGCGGATTATTTTTAGGAGTCCACGTACATAATATGTTCAATATTTCTCCTTAAATAAATTAAGAGGTGTAGCTGCATGCGTGTGCTCAAGGATGAAAGGGCATATATTTATTCAGGTACCGTTTGGTTACTGGTACTGGACAGAACAAGAGTACTGGACAGTACTAAAAAAGAAGGATTGGACAAAAAATATTTTTGTACGACGTTTGGTTTGTTCAGTACTGGACAAGGATTTTTGTACTGTTCAGTGTTTGGATTGCAAAGTACTGGACTAAACATAGTAAATTTGACAATTTTGCCCTAAAGAAGGCTTTTGTAGATTTTCCAAGATTAACACACGCCCATGCCTTCAACCGTGTACTCAACCATGTGTGCTTCTGTGGATTTTCCAACCTTAACACACGACCGTGCCTTCAACCGTGTACTCAACCTTGTGTGCTTCTGTGGATTTTCCAAGCTTAACACACGACCATGCCTTTAACCGTGTATTGAGCATGCATTCAAACCCTAACCAATAAACCCCCTAAAGCGAACCATGCAATCGAACCCTAACCAACTCTTCTCCATTATAGAGCATGCATTCGAACCCTAAAACCAAAAAACCCCCTAAAGTGCACCATGCATTCGAACCCCAAAACAATGTTTAAGCTTCCCTCACCCCCCCAATGGATAGCGAGCGACAAATCTTGAACAGCATGCGAGCACTGGGGGACTTGTTGACGGACACAACGAACAAGCATGCGAGGAACATTCAAAAGGAAGCAACAATGTGAGAAGAAATGGAACCATACGTACCTGATGGCGACTTCGGGCTTCACAATGGCGATGGGTGAACTTGCGGCCGATTCCACAGTGGGCGGTAGTGAAGGAGCGGAGGAAAACACGACCGGTTGAAGCTCGTGCGGCGCCGGAGGAAAAACCAAACGATTGCTACGAACAAAAGGGGCGTCTGTGCAGCAAGGATTCAAGGTAAGTATGAAGGGCAAATTCGGAATTTCAAAAAAATTACATTTAGTCCAGTACCGCATTTTTTGTACCGAATTACATGTGGTACTAAAATTTCTAATTTTGTCCAGTACGTAATTGGTGTTTAGTCCAGTACTTCCTTCATGTGTGGCAACCAAACGAGGGACAAAAAATTTTGTCCAGTCCAGTGCCGAATTTCAATGCCAACCAAACACTACCTCAATTTGTGCTAACTACTACAAAGAAAGAGCTTAGAATTATTCAACAAGTGATATACTACATAAAAAGGTTTACTATCAAAAGGAAAAAAGAGAAAAAACTAACCCATTGGGTTCACTATGGAATTATATTTTTCCACCACTAGATGAGTTTGTATCTTTCAGAAAGGGATCTTTTTTGTGAAGTGTACAACGACATTAATAGCTTACACTAGCCCGTTAATTTGGAATCCAATTGCCTAACATTTTAAATTAGTGTTATCAAAGTTTCAAAAGTGCTTTACTGAATTTCACCAGTCATTTATACTCGGTTTGCTTATAGGTATTCTTAAAACAATTGAATATTTAAAACGTCGATGTACGTGGAAACTATAGTCTCGAAAAATATAAATTTCAACACCTAGGATGTAACAAAACAAAGCAACGGAAGTAAAGTGGAATGAGATTAAACTACATCGAAGTGATTTCTATAACTTGACCAGTTGCAATATTAACGACTCTATAATTATTTTAATTTAAAAAATAGAGAATATAATATCTCATTTGATAAGAAGGAACAGAGTATTGTTTTTTCAAAAGTTAAAATATCCTTATATTTTTGTTTTCTGCACATAGACGATATGTAAAATGGAAATATATCATTTTAGAATATCGATAATTAATGATGAACTTAAACAGCACTAAATAGAAAAAATCTATAGAATCCAAATAAATAAAGAAACGGCTTATTAGCTTTACATAAGTTAGCCAATTTATTCAATTGAATATGTTTTATAATTTCCAATGTACTGAAAGCAAACTTAGCAGGTAAATGACCCCACAAACGTGATGATGGGAAAAGTATCGTGTACTTATTGATACATATTATTTAATATACATTTGCCCTTATGTTATAAAGACATTATTTAGCTAATTTATTCTAGTGAATAGGTTTCATAGATTCCAAGGTACTAAAAGCTTGGTGAAATTCAAGGAATTGTAATAAAATAGTGATATGGTTATCACTGCAATTATCTCAAATCTTTGTAGTCGGAAAAGAGGGGAATCATCACTACAACAATTTTGTTACCACATTAGGTCTTATATAGAAGGCTTTTATATTAAAATATTTTATTACTAATTTTTAGAGTTGATAAGGCCTCATGGTCTCAATATAAAAGGAAAAACAAAAACAAAAAGAAAAAGCTGAGAAGACTTACCGGATTTTGGGCAAGGGAACAACATCAACAGATATAAAAGCAAGAAACGTTATGGTGTATAGGCCAAATTTGTTGACTTGAAATATTGGGGATAAGCATACTATTTATTTGGGCTTAACTATTTAATCAAAATGATAGGTTAAGAAAATCCAGTTTATAATTGAAATAACCTAAAAAGACTTAATTTTGTGGACTTAAAAACAAAAATCTTAGACTAGTATATTTACTCTTGACTTTTCTTAAATAGGCTCACACATTTAATAGGATAAGCTCTTAACCTTGTATCTATAATAAACTCATTAAAATAACTTCAAAATTAGTATGCTTACTTTCATATGTAAATCATTAATACAATCTAACAGATATCATTAAGTCTAAGAATCTATAAATACTTAACTGTATTTTTTTATTTGACGCTTTATAAGTTTTAGAGATTATAAAAATAGTATAAGACTATAAAATCCCAGCCCTCAAAGATCAAAGAAATCTTTAACAAATAATGACTTAATATTCAACTAAGAACAATGAGATTGATGGTTTTTTCAACTATAACATATGTTTGGACTACCGAGATTACCTATTTTTCCTTCCAACCACTTTTCTCTAAATATTCTATTAAAGTGTTATATACATACTACTCTTCGAAAGTCAACATACAACATAAAATTCACACATCTACATGATGACATCAACCAAAACCCCACATCTATGTCAGTATATCAAAGAAGTGAGACTGCATCATCTTATCAATTCTAGTCAAAACTAATATCACCATGCTTAAATTTGCCAGATTAATTTCAATTTTGTTTTTAGGCATGTTTTAAAGAATTAAAAGCTGTCTTATCATTTTGTTTTCACGCATCTTCTAAACGTTTTGATTCTTGCCGTAGGTACAGCTGCCCAGGGACGTCAGCCACATAATATGCCGTCCATGGTCGGCGGACCGTGCACATTTGACGTTGATAACATGTTCATGCGTTGTCCTCGACACAACGGCAAACGTTCGAAAGAGACTGGACTCAAATGGTGTACGTACTGTGTATGCTCTTCCTGGCCTATAATGTTCTAAAAGATATTTTCTCGGAAATATAATTTCGAGTATAATGATATCGGCAATCTTTAAGATTCTTAAATCATCCGCTCTCTCTCTCTCTCTTTTTCTTTTCTGGGTTCTAGGATTTGCTTGCATAGGATTGTTCAAACTCACCATTAATGATCAATACTTCTAATTGATAAATTCCCATTTTACGCGTCAACCTACAGTGCACAAAACAAAAATAAGGACATTTCAACATTTTGAGAAAATATACTTATTTCCCACTATTAAGTTCTATAATTATTTTAATTAAAGTACTTATAGACTCACTAAGTTTGCACCTAATATGATGAAATCAGCCTGAACATACCCTTTAGAAATCGTATGAAAATAAACACGTCCTCTCAACCCAACTTCATCCTTTTAGTCCAGTTAGGCTCGCACACGATACATTGGATAAAATATTTGTCTATGTACAATTATTTAGGCTAAAAAAAATATAAAAATTTAGAAAGTTACAAATTAAAATGGAAGTAAATGCAATTTATTCAAATTTTTGGTGTCCACGTTATAGGAGTGTCAATGCAATTTAATCAATCATTTAATAATGTGCCTTCCTAGCATATAGACCTCAAGATTCCAATGATGATAGCAAAATACATAATTAACTTTATATGAAAAAAGATTTATTATTACAAATATGCTAATGAACAGTATTTAAATATAAAATGATATTAAAATATATAATTAGGCTTTTAAAAAAAAAACTTACTATTCATATTTTCACGAATAAAAATTTTATTAGTGCTTAGATTCATATAGAGTGCTTCTTCTAGTAAAATATAAGTTAGTAGTAAGAACAGAAATAGTGCCACTTGTTAGGATTCTCACTACAGACACATATCAAATAGGTTTCTAAAGTCCTTTTAACGTCCTCAAATATAGCTATTAGCTTGGGAATGATGAGCTAAAAACATTTGTAGATCAACTCCTTGCAACCGAAATAACCCCCTTTAAATATGACTAGTAAACAAAAAGTTCATATGGCTTATTATGGTTTTTAGTAACCCATATAACTTAAAGACCAAATCTAAGTAAACTTGAGCTACACATGAGTTTGAATGTCTCCATTGCACAAAATGGAACTACTTACTCATCCTGTTTAATACCACCATAATTAAATCTTTGACATTAGATTTGGTAATCCTTTAATGAAATCCATGGCTACATTGGTCCAAAGTTCTTTTCGTGATGAGTAAAGGTTATAACAAGTCCAGAAAGCTCATATTTTCACTTATGTCATAGACAAACATCAAGTTGTCTAACAAATTATATTGCCTCATACTTTAAGCTTGCTCTAAAACAAAACAAATCCTAACTTCTTTAAGTTTCTTCCTCTATATTGTTTATGAAATCATGTTCTTTTTAGGTTATAGTTTACGGTTCTTTCTTAATTCCATCTCTACTCCAAGACCAAACATGAGAGTTTCTTCTCATCTGGCTCATCGCAAATGAAACTATTATCTGATAAATAATCAAGCCTATTTAAATATTTCTGCTATGCTATATTTTCTTGAAAAAGGTGCTCAACCTATAAGAATTGTTGGTATAAAAAATGAAGCAACCAATTTAGTATTATAAGCTATAGATTTTATAGGATCAAACCTATGGGACTTAAGGAATGATGGAAGGGAATAAAAAAAGAAAAGAAATAAAGAAAAAAGAGAAAAAAAAAAAAAAAAGATCATTTGTTTTGGAACAATCACAAATACCTTTCTTATTTTGGATCTAAGGGAATAAAGAAGAAAAGAAATAAAAAAAAGAGAAAAATAATAGAAAAAGATCATTTCTTTTGGAACAATCACAAATACTTTTTTGATTTTGAATCTACCTCTAGAAATTCAATGCATAATCTTAGCATTCAATGTATATTTCTAAATAATCTCATTTTTCAATTATCTAGCCATTTAATTTTTACCAAGTTCAATGTTAGATAGATTAGTCAACAATTATAGGTGAATAAAAGGGGTGATCACGTAGTTTTTGGTATGTGAAGATACATTTTTAGGTGCTCCATTTTATTTTCCCATTGAGGTCGAACCTGAACTTGTGCTCGAAAGATAATTGTTCATACAATAATAGTGTCTATTCCTCATTATTAATTTCTTAAGCAAATATCTCACAAGAGCTACCTCCTTTTCTAAATTCTTAATTAAAACTGGAATATAACTCTTAGCTTGCGTGAATCTCTTCCATTAGTTCTATAGCAATAGCTATGATCCGATATAAAGCCAATTATTGCATTCTTGACAAGGCACAAGCAACTCTATTAACAATCCCCTTTTACACTAAATTTTAAAATCTAAATGTACCAACTCAAGCATTAATGTAAGCTAACTTGGTATGTATAATAGTTGTTCTAGTAAATATTTCAAACTAATGAATTATGATGTGGCATCCATTTAAGTAATGCCTCCACCTTTCCATGCACTTACTAGTATAAATGATTTTTGTTTATATGTAGACTAGCGAGACATTTTAAAGATAAGATTCTTAATATGGATAGATCTCATATTATGTTAATGTGTTGGGGATTAAAGAAAATCAAAGAGAATTTGATGTCGTTGTGTTTTTGGGTTTTATGTATTTTTAGATTTTTATGATATTAAAGTTACAAAAATAAAAAGAATATGGATTGTTTTACTTTGGAAATGATGTACCAAAATTAAATTAAACTAGTTGTTGTTCAATTTTAAATAAATGTACATGCAATTAGAACTAAACAAGGTATAAATCAATTAATTAATATTACACACAATTAATTAACTCAAGAATTTGTTCACAACAATTCTAGTATAGAATTGATAAGAATGAAAAGGAAAGAAAGAGCTTTAGGGTTTGTGAATAACTATCTTTGCAGCATATTGATTAAAAACTAGTATTAATTGCTAATATTAAGAGCATAAATGTCATAAAATAAAAATAAGACTCCTAATAACCTATGAAGGGCATAATTATCATTTAATGAAAACTAGGATATATCAACTAACTAATAAATCAACTTAATAAAATCAAATCCCTACATAGTAGAAATTACACATAAAACCATGCAAAATAGAACAAAAGTCCATGCACCATAGCAAATTGATTGGCACCACCCTAATCCGCATGCTATGCAATGGTGATAGCATCTTCATGCTAAGTTAACAAATGATAAATAACCCATGCAACCCATGATCTTCTACCAATTCCACTTTACAATATTGTGTTATAAAGTCGATCCCTATCAAATTTGCTAAATGATTTTCATCTTGCATAAGGATTTTCACTTGCTCTTCCAACATAATAGACCTAATAAGCTCATTTTGGTGCTCAAAGCGCTTTATCAATCCCAATGTTCTATCCAAGTTTATCTTTCTTTAAGAAATTAGTTAAGGGCTTACTAATGACATAATATTAAAGCTACAAAAGCAAACTAAATGAGTCAACCTGCCCCGACCAGCATTAAACTGCGAGCTAGCCCACTTTAGCCTGCTTTATAAGCAAGTTAAAATTTCTAGCTTAACCTACTTTTTTTTTAGAGGTTGAACGAGCCGACCCATAAGGCCTATCCTACTTGCATTACTTTAAGTCTAAATGGGCCAATCTGCCCCAATGGGTCAATGTAAGTTGGGGCCAACGGTTAATGCAGGTTATTCTACTATATAAGTGGGTTGAAATTTTTGGCCTAACCTAAATTATTTTATGGGTTAAATGTATTAATCTACCTTGCTTGCATAGCTTTACCTAATACCCTTTAATGAATCTCCAATAGTGTTGTAAAAGCCCAAAAAATCCTTATAATTGCCTTAAGGATAGTCATGTAAGCTACTCCTTAATGGAAGCTATCTTCTTAGGGTCTATACTCCTAAATTAGATTTAATGTAGCTAAGTTATCCCATGCAATAACTACTAAATGTGCACTTACTTCACTTAAGATAAGGAATGTGAGTTTAGAGAGTGAGTAACACTACTCTAATAGATCTAAATGATCTTTCATTGTCTTACTGATTACAATGACGAAGTCAAGAAGACCAAAATGAACTATGTTAACTATTGTTTTAATATATCATTCATAAGATACTAGAATATCTATATAGTGTTCATTAGCCGAAAAGGTATAATAAGGAATTGATAATATTGGTTGTGGGGTTTCTATGATTTAGATGTTAAAATCTAATGATATTTTGATCATAGATCGAACTTGTTGAACTAATTAGACAATACAATTCATTTAGTAGTTTTTTTCCCAAGTGGAATAAGAAATCTACCTTTTATGTTCTTCCCATTAATTTTATTATAATCTATATACATTCACAACATTTTGTCTTTTAAGCAAAAGAGACATGGGGACCATAGCTAAATCATATGAAACCTTTCTCTAAAATTTACCTAATATGCTACTTGATCATAGATCATGATATGATACAATAGGGAAAAGATCTACATTTTGGCATGTTCACTTGGTAGAGTGAATTAATGTTCCAATATAGGTCTCACTTCCTTAGGAATACAATAGGAAAGTAGTAGCCTAATATTTTGTTTATTTTAGTAGAAGAATGCTATGAGGGAAATAGTACAAATAACATTGAAATGACTAAATTACTCGTGTTTATTTCTATAAACCCTAACAAGTATCCCAAACCCTAAACCTTAACTATCCTAAGTACCAAGTACTACCATGCACATAAAAGCTCTAAGCCTTGAACCATGGTTCGACCTAATCGCATTGCAAGCGACCCATCATGGTAGCTACTAGGCATGGATTAGGTAATGCCATTCACGATACATTGAATCACACCTAAATTTGATTGATTGTGATGTCAATATGGTCATGCCACACACGACTATTTGTGGCCGCATGAGGTGTGACTTAATTAGCCTACATGTTGTTATGGTTGAACCCAGGTGCTACCTTGATCACTCTACTCATGACATGTCAAGTTGTGTAGGGTGTGACTAAGTTTATTCTATGCAAAATCAAGTGTGATTACACAATCCCACTACATTAGGGTATACGTATATGTGTGTGTTTGTGTGTGTGAGAGAGGGAGAGAGAAATACTAGATTGGTCATTGATGGTGGTTTGTTGAATTGTTAGTGATTGCTTATTAGGGGAACATGATAGTACTAAGATTTTCTAGACAGTTAAGAAAAATCGGGATAAATAGTTATGAGATGGTTATTCATGCTACACTTTTATCTTGTCGGATTTTCTCACATTTTAAAGCATTATTCATCCAATTATACATGGGTAGGGAGGCCTTTAAAAATAATAGAGGAATATAGCAGAATAATTGCTTGCTTTTTGATAAAGTTCCATGAACTTAATAGGTGGTTATTATCCAAAAAATAGTTCAACTGCTTTCTAGACAAATGTGCCACTCTTTTAGATTATGGCAAATTATTGATTTATTGTTTTCTTTTATCATCTATGTAGTTAAAAGTACAATATCTTTGGTAACTTCATACATCTTTTGGCTTTCATATATGATGATTGGAAATAACATAGATTGCAATGTCATAATTTACTTTCTTTATGATTTTGCATCAAAGAGATAAACAATTCCTCCAAGGACTATAACTAGTGTATAATTATGACAATACCATAGTGGAACCTCAATATTCAATCGTACCATATCATTAATTCATATATTAAGTTGATTTTCAATACACATGCAGCCAAATTTACCTTTGGCAATAATTTAGCATAAAGAAAAAATTATACTAATAAATCATATCATAATATACATTTCATTATAAAAACTTTAACCTATTTATATCTAAATACACACATATGGGAGCATTGTCCCTATAATATCATATAAGACAAATCCTTTTATGATCTAGATAAGACCTAAACCTAATTAAAAGTAAAAGGTTTAACAAGTGAAGATAAAATTTACTTTCGTGTATCCCCATCTTGAACTCTAAATCCGTCACCATGTTGGTAAAGCATCTACGCCACTTGTGCCGAGTTGACACTGAGATTAACCAGTGGTCGTGTAGAAGATGATGATTCATAAATATACCAATGATTGATGTTCTTCCATGCTTGTTTGATCATGCTTTGCACATGCTTCCTTACTATTTCCTCAAAAACATTGGCTTCTCACGTGTAACATAAGATTAAGGAAGGAGCATCTCCTCTATCTCTTTTAGCCTATAAAATAGTAAGATCGTTACTAGGTATAAATAACCTGCTTCAACAACTAAAGGAACTTTAATAAAAACCACATATTTAATTGAAATGATTATTAAAATTTTAAGTAAGAAAATCGTAAGAACTTTTACTTATAGACTATACAATTACACTGTCCATCTTGTAATCCTTAAATGGTGTAAGAGTTGTATGAGAGAGATTTCAATGGTTAGATAATTAATTAAACAGATTGGCTAAATAGATAGTAGAATGACCTAGTTCACTCATAAGGAGAAAATTAACGAAAAAAAATTATACCATTAAAGTTCATACCACTGAAGTTCCTAGATCATTACAAAGATGAATTATGATAGATGAATTGTAGACTAGATTTTTGTTGCTTTCCATCAAATATATCACAAGCTTGGCGAAATCACCAAGTACTATGAGAAAATTAAATTCTTTAAATTATTCAATTTAGAAATCGGTTATGAAAGATTTTTTATGCTGCAAATATTTGTAGGCATCCTTAGGCAGTGATAGCTCCAATTCAATGGATAAATCTAATCAAGATTGGGTGATCGTGCATAAAAAAAATTGTTGGGGATAGATCACAATGTCTATCATGATTTTTCTCAAGAAACTAAAGTTGGTGTTCTATGGAAGAAATTAGAGTCCATCTTTCATTTATCTTTTAAGACATAGGATACATAGAGATCTTACGTTGGAAATTATGACTAGATATGATACTATTTTCCTACAGGTAAAAAAGCAATTGGAAGATGCAACTACTTTTGCATACTACTCATCTCACCTCGTTTTTAGATCTTAATCTTAATAAAATCACTAAAGGAAAATAAATGCCTTTAAGGACTCATCTACTCTCTACACTTAATGTCTTTAAGTTGCATATGATGCTATGGAAGAGAATTTTAAGCAAAGAAATTGACAAGTCATGGCCATTATGTCCTTAGCAGCTTCCTAATTTAAACTATTCTTTTCACCTAAGTTATATTCTATTATCTAAAATGTGTCTGACATTTACAACAGTGAGCCTGTGACTACTATTAGTCCTCAAAATATGTTTCTAATGCTAACAATTTTAGATGCCCATTATTCCTCATCTTGGCATTAACATAATTATCAGTGACGTAGGTTGAGAAGAATTCATTAAAGTCAATAACCTAATCACTATCATGGCATGCGAAACTAACAAAATCATCATCTCAAGTAACAACAAATCTACTATTTGCTGCTATGTCAATGCGTCTTCACCTTTTTCATCACCTTTACCTTTACCGTGCTCTCTTTTACAAAGTCTACATTCTAACTTTTAATATACTGACTTCTCACAATGGTAGCATTTAATATATCTTCTTGATTTGGATCTTCCCTAGACCTATCGAAAGATGTATATAATTTAAGATAAATCTAATTTTAGCTACCTTCTACATAAGACAAAAGATAAGGGAGTTCTAACAATGGGATGGTGCCATATCAGATAGTTTGATAGTATAGTAGGAAGATTGATAAAATTAGGAATTAAATGGATTGAGTATACTTGAATTCAATCTCGAGGACATTTAAAGCTTAGTCTACTAGGCATTGCAGTATGACTTTTTAAAGGATTTCACCCTTTAGAGTGTTGTTTCAAGCCTAGCTATTTAATGAATATTATGAGAGTTAATGAACACATTGCATATTAGTATGAGCAACACAAAGTTGGATGTGGTTGTTCAAATTTTTTTCCTTTATTTTGTTTTTGCAATTGCATGTAGTTGTTGTTGTGAGCATAAAATTTGGTTGTTTCCTACATTAATTCAAGCCTAGCACATAACAACTACTACCAGAATGAAGGTATGCCTGTGGAGTTAGTTATCATGATATGATTGGATATTTGTGGTAATGAAAGATGAATTGAGAGTAATTAGTTGTTATGCAATAGGTGCTTGAGTGATTACATGTACAAAGAGTGCCAAGGAGAGAGTGGCTAAAAGTATTATAGTAGATGAAGCCTACCATAATGGAGATAACAATAGAGGGTATTTTGAGATAAGTTGTAGTAATCAAGACAAAGGTAGATAGCATGAGGTTGAGATGATCAAAACAAAAGTGCCTCCATTTCATGGAAGCAATGCAATGGAAGAGCACCCAAAGTGGGTGCAAAAAGTAGAGAAGGTGTTTATTAGCGGTACTGGAGGTGTTTATTAGCGGTACTGGAGTTCACTAAGTATGCTAACATGAATCAAAGAGTGTGAAGGCATAATGACTCGAAATGTTGAGGAGGAAGTGTTGATACTTCTCCTAAAGGGTCCATCTAGAAGCATTTTGTGCTAAACTACTAATAATTAGTTGTTCCTTGTTATCAAAGTCATTAAAGCAGAGGGGGCATACCTATTAATGACTATTTTAAGGAGTTTAAAACCCAAACAATGAGTTGTAAAGTAATAGAATAATAAAGAAATTATTTGCTGATGGGAATTTTTCTAGCAATCTAGATGTTCTTAAAACTCGATTTGGATGATGATTCAAATCACTTATATTTCACTTTATTTCTTTTATCTAATAAATGTTTGAGTAATAATCTTATAGGTACAATAATATTTCTCTATGTGATGCCAAATGACTTACATTAGTTGATCACCATGGGACATCATCAGATTATCATCCAATGGCCTACTAAGATTGACATCGCTTCGATGCATTGGCTCTTTGAGGATTTATATTATTTTTTTATTTGTAATTGTTCTTTGGACTATTTATGTTGTAATCTTTCTTTTGGGATACTTTCATTTGTTTGTAATTGTCTTTTAGAACCAACCACCCTAAAAGTGACATAGTTGTAATTTTGTAAACTTTTTAACCCTGAAGGGAGTAAGTATAAATACTTGCTTAAGTAGGGTTTTGAGGAGAGAATTTTCATAATATACACTTGATATTTTCATGAGAGAATTAGGGTTCATTCTTAGTTCAATCCCTCTTATCAATTTCAATCCCAAGAATTGGAATTGTAGCAAATGCAACAAGGAAAATTGTGAGTTATATCAATTTATATTTGTTGTGTTTCTTTTCTTCTCTAGTGAGTTATATCTAGGGTTGGATTGAAGCTTTATTGGTCAAATTTGATTCCTTTATATTCGAATTATTAGTGCTTGATTGAGTAGCCCTTATATTTGATTTGTATTCTTCCATTTTGAATATTTTTGAACTGTGAAATCAAGTATTGTGGAAGGTGGATCGCAATCATTGTTCTTACTGATTTTATGTGTTATTTCATGTGGTTTTCAAGAATATTAGTGATCTTCATTGAGGAATACAACATTGTGTAATTCATTTCATGAAATATAACATTCGGATCATCTATTGCAATTAGGGTTCACGCAACATTTTGCTCCAAATTGAACCGATTTGATCTTGTCCTTTAGGGATTGTTAATTGGTTCATTTGAATGTGCTTAAACTCCCTTTTAGGCACATCATAATTTGATATCAAAGCTTCACATACTTGGTTCATTTCAATATTGATCACGTGGTGTTGTGGAATTGGTTATAGATCTTAAGAATTGACGCCATTGTTCATCTGATTAGAAGATAGTTTGATTGACATTATCTAATTGTCTTTCAAATTAGTTTTGCATGTGTTTAATCTTAGTTTTAGGCACATCATCTTTTGGTATCAGAGCTTGTGGTTGTGAGAAGGGGTTATTTGATTTTGAATTTCGGAAATCTAGGGTTCTTGATCTTACAACTTCATTCTGAAATTAAAAGTAAAAATTGAATTGTTGGTGTTGTAACTTGAAGTGGCGTGATTATCTTGCTTAGAGAGTTGAACTTGCTGCTTGTTGGAGTGAGTTTTAAGTACTTATTGAAGTTTCTATCCTATTGATTTCATCGTAAAGGGAAGAGGAGAGTTAGTGCATTTTTTGAACCTAAATTCAGAAGTGTGAAGTATCTTCAATTGTGTAGAAAAAAGAAGTGTGAAATTTGCTTGATTGTTTTCGGAAATAGAGAGTGTAATTGAGCATTTCCAGATTTGAGTTGTGTGGAAGATTTGGAAATTATTTGACTTTCAAAAGAAACATTAAGTTAAAGAAGTTAATGTATGGTTATTTGAATTTGAAAATTACTTCTTACCAATTGTGAAAGGGTTATAATTAGTGAAGTGGTTTGATTTTCAAATTTAAATTATTGCTATTTTGTGAATGAGTTACAGTTTGCTTTAGTGTTTTATAGTGGTGAAAGATTGTATATTTGGAAGTGTGAACCGTAGGGTGTGTGTGTTGTGTTTTAGGGTGTGAATTGCAGTGTAAAGAGGGAAATATTAAGTCATTAGAGTTGTGTTGTATGTATTGAATAGAAGGGACATTAGCACCGTGACTTGAAGGTGCATGTGTGTAGAGTTATGTTTGTAAAATTTAGTGAAGTTGTGTGCGTTTGGTGTGGATTTTGGTGTGAACATTGTAGACAATTGCGTTGGAGGCATAATTGGAGTAGCACCGTGAGCAAAGAGGAGTAGTGTGGCGGTGGGTTTGTGTATTTTTGTATTTGTTGAGGTGCTACACATTGTGGTTATTTGTAGTGTGAAATCAAGGTAAGAAAAGGAAGGTTGAGTAGTGGAATTTAAAATTCAAGAAAATCATTAAAGTGTGAAAGTAATTGAACTAGTTACTTAAACACTTGTTGAATTTAATTCTATCTACTTGAAAGTAATTGTGTGTGTACTTCATTTATTGAATTTATTTAGAGTACTAAATTATTTCCTTGTGCCTTTGAAGCTCCTTGAGACGTAAGCTATTACATCATTGTAGTTGCTAAAACGTGTGGATTGCTATTATTGATTGAGTGTGCTGTAAATTGTAGGACTACTTCTTCAAATTCACATCATGTCCAACAAAAGTGTGAATGGAGGGATTGGCAATGAGGCCAATAGCCAGGTTGGTGGAGGTCAGGGTCATAATACTATAGGTAAGAGGACTATGGAAGAATAGCTCCAGGATCTTACTACTATAGTTACTACTTTGGCAACTAGGATTGATAGGATGACATTACCACAACCACCATTGGTGAACCCTCAAGCACCACCTCGGGTAGCTCCACAGAACCTTCAGAGAGAAAAGGTAGTGGGAGAAGGAAATTTGGGTAGAAGGATGGAGGGAAATCATCACCCCTACAGGGAAGAGAGGGACGACAACTTTGGGGTTAATCCTTACCCCAATAGGGATTTCATGCCACCTTGGGGACTGGAATATATGAAGCTGTAGATGCCTTCTTATGATGGCAAAGGATTAGCTGATGATTATCTTGACTGGGAGGACAAGGTTGAGGGTCTCTTTGAATTCTATGAGATCGATGATAACACCCAAGTCCAACTGGCTGCTGTCGAGTTTACTGGTTATGCTGCCTTATCGTGAAAAAAACTTGATTATCGGTAGGCGTAGGGATGGGGAGGCTGATATTGAAGCATAAAGGGATATGAAAAGGGTGTTGAGAAAGAGATTTATTCTTGAGCACTACAAACAAAAACCATTCATGTGACTACAAACATTGAGGTAGGGAGGCAAGACAGTTGATGATTATGTGCAAGAATTTGAAACCCTCATGATTAGATATGGGTCAATCGAACCTCGAGAACAAACCCTAGCACGCTTCATCTCAGGGCTGAAATATGAGATAGCGTGTGTCATTAAGCTACAGCAACATTGTACACTTATGAGGCTATTCAGTTGGCCCTGAAAGTGGAAAGGCAAAGGAGGTCCAACTTGTTCAAGGCTCCGAGCAGCAAGCCTAATACTACTACCAGACCCATGGCAGCTAATGGTCGATCAGAAGGGATAAAGGCGGTAGGTGAAACAGTAAGAGCAATGGAAAAAACTACCCCTAGCACTGCCAGAGAAAATATACCCTCTAGGAAGGGTAAAGAGGTAATAGCACCAAATGTGAGGAAAACTGATCCCGGATCTACTAGTGGAAAAGTACGACAAATCAAATGCTTTAAGTGCATGGGATTTGGGCATATGGTACCATAGTGTCCAAATAAGAGGGTGATGACTGTTATGGAGGGCGTTGGAGAAGATGTTGAGGTTGAGGAGGAATAGGTTGAGCCTATAGATTTGTCTGTAGCACTATAAGAGTACTATGATGATCAGACTGCAGAAACACATAAGAAGCGTACAGGTGAACAGTATTTACCCATTAATGTGTTATGCAAGACTCTAACCTTATCTCATGATGCTAGAGACATATAGAGGGAGAACATATTCCACACATCTTGCAGGATCAGAGGTAACCTTTGTGTGCTCATCATTGATAGTGGTAGTTGCACGAATGTTATATCTGCTACACTAATAAACAAATTACAATTATCTACTAGTCCACATCCTAGCCCTTATAACTTGCATTGGTTGGACAATCGGGGCAGTATGCATGTTATGCTAAGGGTGAAGGTGCCTATGAGTGTTGGGCAGAAGTATCACGATGAAGTCTTATGTGACATGATCCTTATGTGTGCATTCCATTTGCTATTGGGTAGACCCTGGATGTTTAATCGGAAGGTATTACATGATGGTTTCAGAAACACCTATATGTTTAATATGAGAGGGTCTCACATAGTACAATCACCTATAACTCCATCTGAGGTGCACCAATTTCAAGAGCATATCAGAACTACTTCCACTACATCTGGTAATGGAGAGAATAAGCCAACAGAGATATCCAGGTCCAGTTCAAAAAATGACCCTTTAGATTTGAGGGCAAATCTTTCAAAAGCTCGAAGAGATGATGGGAACATTTCCGGCACTCTAGATGTTCTTAGAACTCAATTTGGATGATGATCCAAATTACTCATATTTCACCTTATTTCTTTTATCTAATAAATGTTTGAGTAATAATCTTATAGGTACAATAATATTTCTCCATGGGATGCCAAATTACTTACATTAGTTGATCGCCAAGGGACATCATCAGATTATCATCTAATGGCCCGCTGAGATTGACATCGCTGAGATGCATTAGCACTTTGAGGATTTATATTATTTTTGTATTTGTAATTGTTCTTTAGACTATTTATGTTGTAATCTTTCTTTTGGACACTTTCATTTGTTTGTAATTGTCTTTTAGGACCGGCCACCCTAAAAGTGGCATAATTGTAATTTTGTAAACTTTTTAACCCTAAAGGGGGCAAGTATAAATACTTGCTTAAGTAGGGTTTTGAGGAAAGAATTTTCATAATATACACTTGATATTTTCGTGAGAGAATTAGGGTTCATCCTTATCCCTCTTATCAATTTCAATCCTAAGAATTGGAATTGTAGCAAGTGTAACAAAGAGAAATTATAAATTATATCAATTTCTATTTATTGTGTTTCTTTTCTTCTCTAGTGAGTCATATCTAGGGTTGGATTGAAGTTTTCTTTGTTAGATTTGATTCCTTTGTATTCGAATTATTAGTGCTTAATTGAGTGGCCCTTAGACTTGATTTCTATTCTACCATTTTGAACATTTTTTAACCGTGAAATCAAGTATTGTAGAAGGTAGATCACGGTCATTGTTCTTATTGATTTTATGTGTTATTTCACGTGGTTTTCAAGAATATTAGTGATCTTCATTGAGGAATACAACATTGTGTAATTCATTTCATGAAATATAGCATTTGAATCATCCAATGCAATTAGGGTTCACGCAACATTTTGCTCCAAATTGAACCGATTTGATCTTATCCTTTAGGGATTGTTAATTGGTTCACTTGAATGTACTTAAACTCCCTTTTAGGCACATCATAATTTGGTATCAGAGCTGCACATACTTGGTTCATTTCAATATTGATCACGTGGTGTTGTGGAATTGGTTATAGATCTTGAAAATTGACGCCATTATTCATATGATTGAAAGCTAGTTTGATTGACATTGTCTAATTGTCTTTCAAATTGGCTTTGCATATACTTAATCTTGGTTTTAGGCACATCATTTGCTTTCCCCAACTTTACTGATAAAGAAAATTCAGAACTAATAAGGCCAAGTTGATACCAGATACATTGACATTGCATATACAAAATCAAACACCATTCATCACTACTTCATACGCAAAGGTTACACCTCATCTATGATGGAGTACAACGTAGAGCTAGAATATAAGACTCATCAAGATAATTATTACTCGAGGTTGAGAATAGCTAGTAACTGCTTAGCAAACTCTGGTATCACCAACAAACATTTGATAAGAACCTTGCACTCAATCTTACATTTGAAGTAGTCCCTTCTCCTTGAAATATCGAACAGTTTGGTCATAGACATCTTCAATGCCATACTTATAGCTAAAACCTTCCTTGATTAGTTTCTCTGAAGAAAGTGATAGCTTCGCCTTTGAAGGGAACTCACCAAATCTACAATCAACAATAGACAAAATAAAATCGTAAGAATAACCTCAAATTTTGGTTTGTACATCTCATCTTACTAAACTGAGCACCAAACCAACAAAGCTGTTTGATTTGCTTGAATCTACTCATTTAAAGTGGTTTAGTTTGGCATTTACAATTGGGCAAACCGCTTTAAACCAACCAAACCATATTGCTTAAGAAAAAAAACAAAATAATTCTAATTTGTATGGAAGAGTTCCATTCCACTCTCAATGCCCTTATTTATTTGAACTCATTTATCTCATTTTATTTCTTCTAAACTTAAAAAATTCTAGATCTATAACTCTAACATTTTATTCATTTGTGCATAGACTTTTCCCAAATGGATTAGAAAGCACTTGCTTTTGGTGATGATTGAGAAGTAAAAATTCAATTTAAACATAAATAAATACAATACATGTATCAAGCTAAACCATGAAAGAAATGAAAAAAAAATATATATAAAAGCAATCTGAAGCACTAGTCAATCCAATCAAACCATTTGAAATCCATTTGATTCAACCCCTAAAACATTTGAAGTGGTTTAGTTTGTACCATAATTTGCCTACCTCTACTTAAAATGGTTTTTATATTATGAAGTAGCAAGAATGGTCTTACTCTGTTGGGACTTTGTACTGAGGATATCGTTTGCTTAGGAATTTCGCAAGCTCGGGAACACTGGTATTAGTAGCAACGCAAATGTATCGACCACAAGCGGATTCTTTCTCTGCCAAAAATATGTGTGCTCGACATACATCCTCAACATGAGCTATGGAGATAGAACCTGAAAGCATCTGCATGCCTTTCAAAGCATTTATAAGGAATTCATTCCCTGCCAAGATATTAAGCATGCCAATCAGGTCATGAATATTCTCTTATGATTTTTGTAATTATAGTAAATATCTTGTAAGAAAGCTCAAGAATTACGAGAAAATTTCTAATGCACTGTCATTAAAAAGGACTCGACGCACCGTAAAATCTTTCGACGTAGATTTATAATCGACAACTTATTGCGAATCCTAATACCCAAGCAAGGTAAATTCTGCCTATTTTGAGAATGGTTCCATACCTGTAAGTAGAGACATGGCTAGACATGCACTACTAGGAACTTCGAGTGTAAGAGAACGACCAGCCATCAGAGTAGGGATAACAGTGACGAGATTAATGTTGTTTTCCTGGGCAAATTTCCAAGCAGCTTTTTCGGCTAAAGTCTTAGATGCTGGATACCCCTGAAATTACAAGACAATAGTTTCGGCTTCAAAGAGATACCAAATAGATGAAAGGAAAATGAAAAGATAAACCAAAAGGGCTTAAGTAATCGTTCAGCTCAAGTGATCTAAAACTTAAAAGTTCAATTTAGTTGTAGAATTTACCCAAGTCGGCGGCTTTTCGGAGCTCAACAACTCGACATCAGTCCAATCCTTTTCATCTACTACTAACCCTGTTCCTGATAAATTATTAATTGAGACGGCAGCTGCAGATGACGTCATGACAACTCGTTTTACCGATTTAGCTTTCGCACATGCTTTTAGTACATTGATAGCTCCTTGAATTGCCGGCTTGATCATGTCATTCTGCAATCAGAAGCATATTGAATATTTTCAAATACTAGTCTACATTATTATTTTACGCAAACTGCAAATAAACCTGCACTATTGGTAAGAGTGAATAGACCTACTAAACTCCCAAAAACATGACTTCACCTCCCGTAACATTTATAAAAATGCATTTACTTCCTCAACAGTCATTAAAGCTCCATGCAAACATTAATATATAGGAGCCTTTCAACATAATTTTGGGAGCTTTTAATGATAAGAAGTTAACTGCATATTTTTAAAAGTTACGAGAAAGTAAGTACATGTACTGCAAATTTATGAGGACCACTTGTACCTAAAAAGTGATTTTGGAGATGTATTCATAATTATCTAAGAGTGTAGCAATGCGCTCTTAATACCTCTGGATCTTGAGAAGCAAAATTAACTGGTGTTGCAAGATGAAACACAACTCCACAACCGGCTATTGGAGCATCAAAGCTCCCTTCATCAGTTAAGTCTGCTCGAAAGATCTTCAAGTCTCCAGATTGTTGCATTTCAGTGAGGTGAGAAACCTTTTTCTGGTTGTCTGTACTCAAATGCACATGAATGAAACCAAGAGTTACTTTTTTGCATTTATCTTTTACTTCTTTACACTTAAAAAAATAGAAATATGATATATTCTTGATTTCCAATTTTGCAATTTAAAGAGATACGTGATTTATATGTTATTATAATTTGATTAAAAAATAGCACACAAAAAAAAAACGGTAAGCCTAATTTTCCTAGGGTAGAGGTAGAGATGGAGGTAGATAACCTCCAAACTAATCGTGCATTTCTATTCTCACCATGGCAAGTGAGAACAAACTCTCTTGCGCATTGTCTATCCTTAAATATGATAGATTTTTATCTATTGCGATAATGCTCTAATCTCATCATGGATCAAGTTTGTAGGGGCTTCCTCCACTTGTTGAAGCTCCAACTCCAATGTTTGTCATAGATGCAAGCGACTTTTAACGTCGAGGCCAACTCAGGCATGTTTGGATCTTGAATTGGGTAAAATAGGCACTCACATGACATGCTAATGCTAATTTATATAAAAAGGGCATG
Source organism: Laguncularia racemosa (assembly GCA_037954665.1). Classification (NCBI taxonomy): domain Eukaryota; kingdom Viridiplantae; phylum Streptophyta; class Magnoliopsida; order Myrtales; family Combretaceae; genus Laguncularia; species Laguncularia racemosa. The sequence continues at coordinate 5,993,033 of JBBMOL010000011.1, forward strand.
TTGGCCGCCCAACCAACACATTTAGCATGCTTGGAATCAGGTACCAAAATCCAAGCATGCAAAGCCTAGGTGGATGGCCAAGGCATATGGGCCTAGGAAGGCCATTTTTTAGGGTCAAAGCCCTTTTACGATACCGTACACAGAGTTCCACACCTTCAAACCATAAAATGACGAGATTTTTTTTTCTTTTTAGTGCATGACTTATTCTAAAAATAGTTCATTTTTTTAATAAGCTCATACATCATTAGAAAAATAACATACAACAAAAACATCATAGATACTAGCATGGAGTAACATGCTATTGCTTAAATTCATTGCTTGTTAAAGATCCATTGATGCGGACCGAATAGTCGAAGACTACTTGGAGAAGCGGGAGAAGGAGAAACGAGCTAAGAGGCCGCGGTAGACTTCAACGCCGCCGGCTTTCCCTCCAATGCCACCGGCCTTAGACTAGCCTTCACCGCCAGCTTTAGTTCGGCGGTTTTCCTCATTTATTCATTTTTTTCATGTAATTTTGTGGGACTATATATACCTTCCTAGGGTTTCTTATGAAAATTAAGTCTTATTCTATTGTTTTGACACAAAATATTGAGAGGTTTTCTCCAATTGATTTTGTATCCTCCAACTTGTGTGTTAGAAATCAAACAATATAGGACTAGGGATTCTCATGTGTGTGTGTATATATATATATATATATAGGACTAGGGATTTTTTTTTTCTTTTAACAAATACAATTTATATGAGATATCCTTAATAGAACAATAAAAATATGGAAAAAATTGAAATAAACTATTATAATGTAATATTATTCCATCTTTTATTTTCTTAAATAAATAAGATAGTCTCAATTTCATGATATCTAAATAAATATCATTATACTAATTTACTATCATAACAATTTCTTAATAATAACTATTTTATTATAGATTTATTTTATTTAGTAAAGTTACAAGTTGGTAGATATTAATTGAACTGTACTTAGTACTATGAAAAGTTACTATTGATTTGATGCTACGTATTCTTCTGGGAACTTCAAGTTATCATTGGACAGTATCTCTACAAACATAAATAAATAAAAATCTACTCATAAATAATTTTAAATTAATTAGTTTAAGAATAAACCAATATTGTTCCAGAGTAATCACGTTTTCAAATGACCGTCACATCTTTTCTAGCACAAATTAAATACTTTCAGCATAATATAGATAAATATAAATTACAGTTAATATATAATGGAGATTAATGAAATATAAAATACGAAAACTCAAGATGGTCTAATAATTTTATGCTTTTTAGGCCAGCTAACTGTAAATTTAAATTCGGTGCACAATGTAGCAGTCTGCATTATCATTCATGATCGTACAACTGCAATCGTCAAACACGTCGATACAGGATAATATTATGCAGGATTATTTCACTGCCCTTTCAAATATATTATAGTCTTGTCTATAGGGCTATTTAATCTATCAGCTAATCATTAATTTTTTTATAAATATATATACATTATCTTTTAGAGGGATCTCAACTGTTTGACCGATTGTGGAAAATGTTTGGAACTCATTTGATGAAAATTACCCATAGAAAGCTATCAATTTGATCAATTAAAAGTAAAATATATATATATAAATGAAGAAAAAGATTATTTTTTGTTGTTGTGTTCAAGAGCATTTTACGCTAAAATTGTTACTTCAAGCAAAAAAAGGTTTAAATTTACGTGGGCCCGAGAATGCAGACATGGAATATGTGGAATAGCAGAGGGACAGATGAGGAAGGGTAGGTGGAGTTGACATTGACCTGATAGAACATAGACAGATGTCCTTTAAAGCTACTTAATTCTGTTTAAACACGAATCCTTGGGGACAGGAGCAGCATATCATTGCCATTAGCTAAAGGAATACTAGGGTGAAACAACAGAGTCAAGAATATAAAGAACAAACCAGGAAAATCATCTTCCACAATAATTATGAAAACAAAAAACAAATAAAGATGACAAATTGCAAAACACTCCCAAATTTAGCATTCAGCTGTGTGTGTAGTTCCTTGAACACACAAAAAGAGCTTTCACCTCCAAGTATAAACATATTGCTAAAAGTCTAAAATTGGGTAAAAATACGTTTTCAAAGTTTAGAAGATCTATACACATAATTAAGCTCTAAATTATCTCAAAAGAGTATTAATCATCTAACCTGGGTCGCGGACGGTGGTGTTCACAGAATAACCCTTCTCAAGCAACAACTTGACCAGCAAAGAAGCCACAAAACCAGAGCCTCCAACTACACAAGCCTTCTTGTTTGTGCTGAGACCACCTTGCGCTGCCATGTTGTTATTTACTATTTTTTGCTGCCCTAATCTATGTATGTAATTCAAGGGCTTGGAAGAAGAGTCACTTGCAATAATTTAGGACTTGCGGGAGGGAAGAACAGCAAATGGGTTTCTAGGGAAGGGACTGTGGGTATACATGGAGTAAGAAAGGACGAAAGTCTCTTAAATAGACGTTGCAGGTTGGTCATCATCTACCCCCTCGACGCCTGGGAAGGTGGTGTGCACGTGACTTTTCAGTACTACTTCCACCTACTACTCAAAACCTCACTTAACTCCTAGCCTTCGGACATTAATATCTGTTTAACGACTATATTGTGGAAATAAATAAATAAATATGAAAGAAGGAAAGAAAGAGCATTATGCGTAAAAACCGACATACGTACATTGTATTAGGTAAACTAGGAAGAAGAACGAGAAACAGAAAGAGGCGACCGTAAAAAATAGGGTGCTTCTATAAAATCCATTGAAATTTTCTAATCACAATTAAGCGTGTGTTGTGTATATTGGGTTTTGCTCAAAAGAGTTATAATAGATAAATTTACCTTTGTAATACGGCTTTTAGCCTTAAATAAAGATCGAAAGTAAATGTTACAACTAATAATAACCGATGGTAAGTATTGATATTACAAAATAATTTTATAGAAAATAGGATAAATGATTAATATTCTTAACTAATTAACCACTACTATTAAAAGTTTATCATTGTTTTTTATCATCATTTATCATTAAAAGTCGTTCTCAGATATTACAAAATAGTATTTGATAAATATAAGAAAAGTAGAGAAAAATGTTCTTATATTTATTATTATTATGCAGCAACATTTTTTATTGAATAGCTTACTCAACAGCCAGTGAACATTTGCATTGCAAAAGATGATTCTCTCTCCTCTCTCAGATCCAAACCTACCTAGAAAGCAGGAAGCTCTTAAAAAACCTGTACTTTTTTTATGGCCGCGCATTTTTCTAATTTGTGGGGATAACTTTACAAAGAGGCTTGTCAGTTTCCTGACACAATCTGACATACATCCATTGCCCCGATATTTTCTAGGCAAGCAGAAGGCACACACTGATCACTAAAAGGGGGGTAGTTGTTCAACGCTTCGCATCACCTGTGAAATTCCGTGGGTTAGGTGGTCACAAGCTTAGAACGTAACCTAGAAACCTAGTAATAGATTGCTTTCACTATTTTAAAAAGGCTCATCAAATACATAACAACATGAGCAAAACCCAGAATCAAATTGAAGCCTCAAATTAGGTACTATCTTTATGAAGGCCTTTTAGAACTGTGAAGGGAAAATAGAAGCCCATTCGAAGTTTAGTGGGGGAAAGGAGAAGGAAAACATAACCAATAATGTGTCAGAAGGACCAACAGGAGCATTGAATGCTATTGCAATTTTCTTTGGGCCGTTGGAATTGTATTAGCGTTTGACAAATAATTTGTGGAAAAATTGCAAGTACACCTTTCCTCTTTGGACAAATAACTCGGTATATTTTAAATTTAGTGTTTAGAGACTCCAAATCTTAATTTAAAAAAAAAAAACCTACTCTATGTCTTTTATATAAATATTTTACTCTTTAAAAACAATAAAAGTATATTTAATATTTCTTAGTTACTTTATCCATACATATAAAAAAGTGTACCTTTTAAATATTTAAGAGCCTACACACTTCTAAGTTAAGAATCGGGCTAAACCAACCTAGAACCAAGCTCAAAATGGATCACAATTCCAAAAATGATGAACTGTAACTAATTGTAAGGACTTGGTTTCAAGCCAATTTAATTGACCTAGCAATTAATGGGTTTGGTTTGGACTTATGAACTGTAACTTTAATTTATTTATTTTACTTTTTAAATAGAAAAAGCTTAAGTTTAAGATTGAATATAAAAATAAATGTTTTTTCTAATTCATTTTATTTTGAATTAGCCTTGACTTTTCAATTTGAATAGATTGATGGCCTTGAACCACCAATCTATGTATATAAATTTATTAAAAGTATATGTATATAAATTTTATAACTATAATTTAGTAAATATGTATATAGTTTAACTCAAAATTTAGATTATATGCTAACTTAAATAATAAATTAATTATATTAGACATTTGAAGTTTTTAGTTACTTAAATATTGATTTTACCAATCTTTTATATAATATCAATACATGTTATCATTAAATGAATTTAGTATTGTTTATATTAGATATCATGTTAAGTAAATATATTTTCTTATAAAAAAAAATATGGTTCAATTTGTAAGCTAAACTAAAATTTTATAGTTTAGAAAAGTTTTGAAATCAAACCATATAGTTTGTTTGAAGTAACAAAAAATCAAATTATATATTTTATGATTTGATTTGCTTTGAAGAAAAAACTGAACCAATCTAAACCATACCTATCCCTACTTGGAACAAATAGGAGAGGTGCATTTGCAATTTATTCGTAATTGTTGATGATTATAGTTGTGTAAGTAGAGTAAATCATGTCAAATGACTGTTTAACTAAAAAGAAAAAAGAAAAATAAAAAGAGAAAAGAAGAAGTGGGTTTGATTTGAGAATTTCAACTCATTTAAAAAGAAAACTAAGTAGAGAAGAAAAAGAAAATAACAAACCGTAATCTCATTTTTGTAAAATTTATGTTTGGGATTGTATTGCAGATAAAGGGAAAAAAAAAAAGGTCTTCATTTGTTCCCTTCTTCCTTAGTTTTTTATTTAGGCACAATAGAAACAATGGAAACAAATTATATATGTTTGGGTATTAGGAAATATGGATTGCTAAGCAGTAATGTAATTGATTTCCATAAACTTCGATCGGAAACCATATTGGTATAACAGTCTTTTGGCAAAGGTTAAATATATATATATAATATATATATATATATGATGTCCACACTTCTCTTACCTTTTATAATTACAAATTAATCCTCTTATATAAATGCTTTTTACTATTTTTTTCCCATCCTGTTATATTAGAAATCAATTAATTTAATCGAGGGTATCTTTGAAGAATAGTAAATTACATTCTTGACCTTCTGATTTTCTTAGATTTAGAAAGAAGTATTCATCTACCTGCACATTGCCCCCACGAGGCAAACATATCCTTAAGTGCTTATGAAAAGTTACCAAGTACACACACTCTTTTAACTGCAAATCGAAAGTTATTTACAATCAACATTTCCAGTAACACCCTTTTAACCACTGCATAATATTACATAACTGCTTGCTTTACCTTCATCAAGCTGGCAGTTTTATCTGGCAACGATTCTTCTCCCCCCTTTTCTGTCTCACTGTTTGCATTACATTTCATCTCCATGGAATTCTCCCTCTGTTCTTCGAAATACAATCCCATATCTTCCATGGTCAAACTCAATGAATTCTACCCTATTTTCTCTTAATTGGAGAAAGCATATAGTCACTAACTTAATTTTTTCATTTTTGGACATGTTAAAGATTGATCTATAGATTTATCAATTGCTAATTCTTTTCTTTTTTAAATGGACAGATGAAAATTGAATCATAAGAAACCAGTTTTGAATAAATAATGTTCCTGAGAAGCGGGATGACTACGAGAAACAGTTTTGCTGATTCAAATTTGAAGAAGTCCTCTAAGAATATTTATTAAACGAGACTGACAAATTTAAGAAACCGACATCATCCGAGGCTTGTTGTGGAATCGACACAATGGAATTGGTAAAACTACTTGTAAGGGGATTGTCTATTCTCCTTTATGTATATACTTTTTTTTTTATTTTAATTAAAAAATAGCATTTATTATATAATATTAAATATCTATATTAAAAAAAAAGTTCATAGCTAACTAGTTCTTCCATTTAAATCTTTAACCCATCAAATGATATAAATGGAATAATATCACCAATTAATAGACTAATTTATTTAATCCATCAACTAATGATATAGTGAATTTAACTTGTTTATTAAGTAAATTGACCTATTTAATCATAAGTCAAAAGGAATCAAAACACCTTATAGTTCATTTAACCTATTTGAAAAGCTCTGAACTTATCACTTGTTTTGATTCCCTTTCAAGGTTTCACGGTTGTCCCTTTACTCTCTTCTAACGAAGATATTTTTTTTATTATTATTATTAAAAGCCCTTTCCAAGATCTCGGCATAACCAAATGTACACAATAATGATTAAGAGGAAGGAATACCTTTGCATAAAATGATTATCATGACACATCAATTCCCAGCTTCTTATGTAATCGTTTTTTTTTTTCTTTTCTAGGCAAATTGCACATGTGTTTTGGAATTATTAGTCAAATGCAAACTTTCCCTTTAAATTTAAAAAATGTAATTTTAGTTCTTTATATTTTATAAAGATATGCATTTACCTTCCTTATAGTTAATCAGATTTTAAAATATCATGAAAAGTCTTACTAATATCTATGATTTTGAAACTTTTACAACACAATAGAGGTAAGTACATAATTTTAAAAGTTATAGAGGTGAATTCACATTTAGAAAACTCAAAAAAAATATATAGACGAAACTCATAACTTTTTTTAGCTTTTCTAGTAATTTGCTCATTTCATATTTAGTTTTTCCCCTAAATTCCAACTTTATAATGGTTGTTCCTATGTGTATGGAATCTAGATCATATATTATGTGGACTCTTTCTTTCTTTTAGGTTCTTTTAAGAGCATTTATTAGTAGAAAAGTTTCAAATTTGAAGAGATATGATAATATAATTTAAATAATCTAGTGAGAGTGAGATTTTATATCGAAATCAATCTCTTCAAGATTTGAAACACATAAAAATGTTCAAAACAAGCCCAACTTACTTACTTGAGAGTAGAAAATTATTTTGGATATTAAACATAAAATAAGAATGAAAATTCTTGATTAGACATAAGAGCTGATTCAACCTAACCCTAGTAAAAAAATGAATTAGGACCGGCTCGAGATCTCTCGATTTTAGGCTAGTTAGGCCCATGAACCGACCCTAAATTTTTTTTTTTGGCCTTGATTTGGCTGTGCACCATGTGAACTTATCTAATCGATGAATCTTTTACTAGGTTGAACTGCCCATCTCGGACCAATTACTTGTTCAATCCGACCCAAAACCTATGTCTCTTCCCAATGTAATTACACATGCCTCATATAGCAGTAGCATATTTAAGTTCGTGCATTTATTCATGTAATCCCACTAGAAAAAACATCATTTTCATTATTACCATATCAACTATTCAGTTATTAATAAAAGAGTTTATCTGGCTATCTATCACCTTCAAAACTGATTAGGACATTGGACAAACAACTCTTTTATTATTATTATTATTATTATTACTTTGTAAAAATATAGGCAGTTCATAAATTCATAAATATGACGTTCCAATATGCTATTGTTGTACTCTTCCCAGATGCTTCTATCTAGACTATCGTGAAAGGTTTTCATTTGATTGTCCAGGACGAGGTGGTACTTATGATATTCCCAATTAGGATGCAGTTCAAGGGGCAGTTTTCTAGATATTAAATATTCTAGGATGGATTATCTTTTATTGGCATTAAAACACATGGCATCATGATTGGGTAACTTTTCACCACCGTTTAATGAATAATTAGATATTTCACTTATTTGATCCAAATCAAATTCAAATGCGAGCCCTTTAGAGAAGTCTATTCATTGATTTTTATCTTTAAGGATAAGAAAGAAATAAAAAAGGACAAAGAAAAAAAAAAGAATTAAGAAAAAAAATTATCGTATGCTCGCTCATAGTGACAAAAAAAATATCTTGTCAATAAATATTTTATGACAATTGAATAGTGCTTCGAATATTAAAAATATTATTAATATTTTTGTAGTTAAGTACAACCATAAATAATTTAGTATTATATATCATACATGATACCTACTAAAAAAAAAGGTAATTTACTACATAAATTATTACATACATTTTTTTTCTTGAAAAAATTCTTACAAAAAAAGTTGTACCTATACAACAATTCTACTTAAATGGATGATTGGAATAAAAGTAAATTCTATAATTTTACTACTTTGCATGAGTACAAAGACTTGATTACATGAAAGGGAGATGATCTAGATTATGTCGAATAAATATTTTTTATTTTTAATTCTCTATTTCAAGTATGTTATTATCAATCACAAACATATATCTAAATAAAAAATTAATATATAATTATAAAAATTTATTCAATTAAATTAAATATATGTATGTAATTAGTAAAAATACACTTAAAATAAAGAATTAGAAATAATAAATATTTATCCAATTAACCCCATGGCTATCGATCTAAATACATGTTTTGAGTTGTTATTGTTCTTGTAATATTATTGCCATTCAGACGCATGAAGTACATCTTCCGAGTAAATCCTAGTATCCCAATCCTTCGAGATATCCTCCATATGTTAAACATTTGGCTCCAACAACTGTTGCAACCTAGGAATTCCAATGATCTGGTCCTTTTAGATCCCTCGAGATTCCCATGTCTTCTAGAAGCTCCCCGGTGTTCTTGTGTCTCTATAATCTCAAACCGTTCCTCTCTGAATATGATGGCATGCTATTGGGAACTTCACCTAAACTAGATTTCTTCCTAGAAGCCCACCTTAACTTCAGATCCAAGTATTTGAAGCGTCCTTTTTACCCTCAAACAGTAACATACCACACAGCTCTGCCAACAGGTATAACCTGGCTGGAATCATAGTGTAATTTCTAAACATGAAAGTGATGGGATCTTATAGAGACTGAAATTGCAGGTGGCACAGAATTAGAGGGAAAAGGTTTGCTTCACATCAGTATTACAACTCAGCTCAGCAAATGATCCTCGAAATGCTAAGTTGTGTTGCATTAATTTGGCTGACCAAAATGGCACATGGGAACCAGTTGCCATGAAAGAAACTCCCTTCAGTGCTTAGAGGATGTGGACAGATGGTTAATGCCATCCCCTCGACCAAACTTCCACTCTTTTTATATTTCCATCATCTTTAAAAATCAGTTACATTTTATTTAAATTTTAGCCTTGTTTCACACTATTGTTTAATTTGGACATATTTTATTCCTAATTAATTTTTTTCATTTGAATTAGATAACCTAATTTCATAAGTTATTTTATAGTTTGTTAAATTGCTGAATCCATTATGTATATATTATTCATTACATTAATTTTTATAACCATCTTAATAATAATTAAACAGTTTAATCGAAATATCATAAAAATTCCAAATTCATTATTATGGGGTCAAGAATTCTGATAGTGACATGATAGGATCATAGTACCATTATTCAAAAATAAATTCGGGACTTAAATAGGGAACAAAACCGACTTGATTTTTTATGAGGCAACAGAAGTTCCCTAATAATTGTTGTAAGTTGCATTCTTTAGTTGATCCTGAATATTTTAATTACACACGTAGAGAGAGAGAGAGAGAGAAAGACAGGATGTGTTTGTTTTTTGAGAAAATTATAATTCAAATTTATTAATGATCAAATATTTATATAATAATTTTAAAGGTCTAGTTATTAGAAATTTTTTGCACAACTCAGACGGAAAAATTGAGTGTCATTCAATTGAAAAAAAAAAAAAAAAGAGAGCTTATTTTCCATTACAATATTAGCATGCTACTAAAATTATTTTTTATCATTATTTACTATTATAGTTATTAATATTTACAACCTCTTAAAATCGTGTGAGGTTATGGGTTATTGACGACGACAACCTTTAACTAATAAATATAAAAAAATATTCGAAAAACACTTTCCAAGAAACAATCCTACCCTAAATACAACAAAATTTCGTCATATGCGCAAAAGTTAGGGAAAAACCATAGGTGAAAAGAAGGGTAATTTTTCTTTTTAGTAAGGCTTGTCAAAAACTGAAACAAATTTCTTGTTGTTTCATTGCGCAGCAAAAATTAACATATTGTTTAGGCATGTGTCTTCATAAATTAAATTAGTTTAGGTAATAATCAAATCTCCAATATATAATGGTTTATTAAACTCTCACATACAGCTACACAGCCTTAACTCTCAATATAATGAGATTTCATATTCTTCCGGATAAGATCTATTATCCAAAAAATATGAAATCATCGAAGCTTAAACATTTAGATCAAATGATTGTGTATTTACATATTTATTCTTTCCACACATAAAAACTTTATTTTAAATGGATATTCATATTGATATTTAATACTTTTATATCATACCGATAAGTTTATAGCTATAAAGTATCTAAATTTATACAAATTACACATTATAATAGAAAGAAAAGATAATGTAGAGCAACTATAATCACATTGAGAAGAAGCATGAACAATTTCACGTTATTGTGAATGATAGAAGAAGAATAATGAAATTAGCCACAAACCTATAGCAACGGAAATTTAAGACACTTTCTTCAGGATTTGCATATTACCACAAAACAAGGTAAAAGAGCTTTAGGACTGAGCAAATAAAGCTCTTCAATATTCGAATACCGCCCAATCTTTTCTGCTACAGAGTCGAATCCAGGTTGAATTGCCATATCCTGCAAATTCTCCACAGGTTTATGCACCCTCCCTGCAATGACTCTGCACACGACTAGCGCCTTCCGAATCCATAAATCATCTCCATCAAGTTTAGTGGATTCAAAAGCTCTTATACCAGTAGAAGTTGTAAAAATGCCTATATTTCCATTCCATTCCTCCTTGGAAGGAAAATCATGTCTTAGAATCTTGCACACACCGCATTTATCCGATGCGCATAGACCGCTAGAATCTGTGCCAAGAGCGCAGGCAACCGTCGTGCCATAGAACCTTAGCAGTTCGTTGCCATCTGCCAAGCAGCGGGGATGCTTCTTGGATAGTTTGCTGGCTCTTATTTTAACCATTTCACGGTATTCTTCAAAGCTTGCAATGGTTCTGTGCATGTTGTGAACTTTCAGGACCTTTTGAATCCGTAAGCTGTTGTTTTCTGGCTTCAACCAGCTTGTTTGGCAGATGATTTCTACTATTTTCCGGGAGGAGTCTCCCTCAGTTAATTCAGTTACTGCAAGTGAAACATTCATTAGTAAGACTCATATTGCATAGATGACATCATTTAGGTAAAGAAAATAGTCGACCAAAATTTATTGTAACATCTCAAGAACTAAACAAAATTGAGATTCAAACTGCAGCCAAATTTTAAGGAATGACAGCAAATACATCTCCAAAGATAAATCTCCTATATTCTCAAAACGTGTATTCACCTATCTATAACTTCTGCAAAAGTGCACTTACTCCTCCAGCCACTCCCTGAACCATCATTTGGAGGCCCATAAATTGCAACAATCTTGGAGAAAGATAAGTGCTTATTATCAAAACTTATGGGAAAGCTATAAGAGTTTATGGAGTACAACGTATTAGATTGTTTTAAGGACGTGTAAACAATTTGCCCCCAAAAATTTAAATCAACAGCATATATGAGTAAATACAACGATCAGTCAGCTAGCCCAATTATGTAAACTATTAGCATATAAATCTCCACAGAAATAAAACCAACAAATATAATGATGCTAGGTCAATTAAAACATAGAAATTTAACATTAAGGAATCAATTCCAATCATAATTAATTATGAGTTTCATCGTAACTTGAGGATGAGCACATTTTCTGCATAACAATAAAAAATTGCAGGGAGAAAAGAGGAAACTACTGAAGATGAACGATAAAAACCCTGCAGTTGCTGTACCATAAAAACATATCAAACGTAACAATCACAAGGGTATGAGAATCACCAGCATGTTTGGCGAGATGGTGTGCTTCAACAGCATCCAACTTCTTAAACTGCTCTCCGCACTTTTGACACATAAAAGCAGATGAAACAGTACCATGACCCCTAGGGCTCTCAAACTCTCTTGCCTTCTGGAGAACTCCACTACCACCACCTTCAAAATAAATTGACCCTTCATTCTCTGTTTTAGTACTCAGCTTATAGGAATTATGGTGACCTGGTACCATGTTTTGACCTCTACGACCCGGGGTTCCTGGACGAAGTGTTCCAACAAAAGTAGCACCACCTCCACCACCGCTTATTGTCATCGTTATATCGTTGTGGTTATTGTTGCCACTTCCTCTGCATCCAATCCCCATTATCTTAATCTCACAAGTTGAGTTACCGAACACAACTTCATGAGTAATAGGGTTGGTGAATTCGCTGCTGGATATCGATCTCGGGCTACAAATAGGCGGTTTGTCAGAATGTCCTTTTCTGCTTCCATTCACAACATCTCTCAGATTAGATATGGATCTTGAGCAACTGCATCTCCCATGCTTAGTGATTTTTGAGTTTAGGCTCTTGCTTTTCGGGCTGTACACATATGTGGATTCCGATTTGCAGTCCAACGATTTCTTCAATAAAAACCAAACTGCTGGCATTTTTTGCTTTTCCTTTTGGTTTGTTGAATCAAACCTGCATAACTCCATATATGATGCTAAAGGATGGAGGAAAGTGAGGATTGTGTTTATTTGGTAAGCTACATATTTCAATTTCCAATTAATGTTGGGTTTCGATTACATTTAATATTAGAAGAATTATATATGGCAATGTCGGGACAGTTTGCCATCATGTCATGAATACAGGAGCTTGACATAAGGAAAAATAATTATGTGAAAAGGGGAAAAAAAAAAAAAACTAAAAAGCGCAAATTGCAAATACAAGCCTAGAATATTTAATCGGGTGTAAATAGAATTCTAGTTTTTTAAAGCGTGATTTTTATTCTAATTTTTGAAAATATATAAATAATCTTAAAATTGTCACTAAATTCCAAAAATCATTACTATAAATATGCCTTGACAGGTCACTGGTCAGCTATGGAAAGTTCATGGAAACATATATATGGAATACTATTTAAGAGACTTAAAAGAAAAATCTTCCTTTAGTTTTCTGTACGTAGATCAGAGTTGTCGCATTTGAAATATGTGAGACAATTTAAGGTCTGGTTAGCTAGCTGGTAAAAGAAAACTATGAAATTTTGTTTTAGGGTATTTTACAATATACTTCTTTATATTTATTTAATGTATACTTAATTTTTTTATCTTTAAAATTAAGTATGTAAAACTTCAAATCTTAAAAATATGCTTTCAAACTTCTATATAACTATTTTGACCTTGATAAATTTACAAAAGAAAAGGATAAAAATAAAATAAAAAATTACATAGTAAATCGCAAAAAGAAAAAGAAAAAGATGATAGAATGCTAACTTTTTTTAGTTTTTAAATATTTTATTATACTTAACATATTTTTTTAATTTTTATCATTTTTATTTAGATAAAATTATCATATATGGGTCCATAAATGCTCGATTTTAGAAGGAAAAAGTGCACATTTTCAACATTTCCTTACTTTTTGTTATTTGCTTCCTCAATATTTTTTTCTATCCATTTTATTTGATTTCTCGACATTTTTCCAACTTTTATAAAAATAACAAACTCTGTCAATTCCATCTATTACTTGCATGCATTAGTTTCCAAATGGCCTCGGGATGACTAGCCAAGGTGGTCGCGTTCGCGTAATATTTTGTATTTTTTTTCCTTTTTCACTTTATTTTTTATTCATTTATATTTTTATTACACTATGTAATTAAAATTATATTTAATATTGTTTTATTATATTTTTAATTAAATATAATAATAATAATAATAATAATAATTAATTATTATTATTATTATTATTATTATTATTATTAAATCAATTATTGTAGACTAATAAGAAGCTGACTTATGTCAAGAATGGAGGGAAATTTTAACAAAGTTGATGAAAGTCCTATTTTTGTAAAAAATGAAAAAAAATGTAACTTAAATAGAAGAAAAAAATGTCGGTGACTTAAATCGTAAATTAAGCAAATGTTAACAAGTAAAAGTATATTTTCCCATTTTAAAAATAAAGAGATTAAGCACACATGAAGCAATTATCAGGTTATTTATATACCATTTCCTTGTTATTTATATCATTGATTTTCTCTAGAAGAAACAAGAGAGTTGAATTATTGTTAGTATGAATGTTTATTTCAAACAAGAAATATTTTCATAATTGGATAATGGAAATATATTGGTTAATTGATAGCTCTTTTACTTTAAGGAAAATGTTCCATCAATGGAGGAAAATTTGCTTTTCTTTTTCCTTCCTCCTTAAGGACTGAAAATCATTACAACCACCATCTATCATCGACCATCAACACTAAATTCCATCAGCAATCCCCATTTCCCACCATTAGCAAAAATCACAGCTCATGGTTGCCACTATAAATTTGCCATATTAAATATCGTATAATACCAAATACTCTTTTTGAAAGTGTATTATTTACAAGAATCCTAAAAATAAATAAATAAGTAAAATCTCCCTTCTAAATAATTTAATTTGAAAAGATTTTCATGCCGAGGCTTTTATTGCATATATTGCATGGAAACTATCCTTACATTGCGATAAAACAGTATCTAGTCCTCTCTCTCCTATTCATATTGAAAATTATATGGTTTGATGAAAGGAAAATGAAAATCACTTTCATGCGTCAATTTCGTAGACATGACTCGTTGACGTCCCTTCCCATTTTATATATCGAGTACTTGAGTCATGAAATAAGTTCGCACAATGTTGAATTTCGAGCTCCTATGTTAGTAGAGATTAGCTTTAGATTGACAAAATATATATATATAAATAAATAATGGATGGAACAAACTCCCAATTAATAAAAAAGTATTGACCCACATGGGCCTTTTCCTTTGTACCACAACACATCACATTAGCCTACTAATTTCTTCAAGAGGACTATGATTAGGCCAAGCTTATCTTCAAGAGAAAATGAGAAAATAATTCTAGATAATTATTAATTCATTATCTAAATTATTAATTAAATATCTTTTAAAGTATAATTTTATCTTCTCATAACTTATAAAAATATAAAAATAATTCTCAAACCATCATTAAAACTCCAAAAGTTATAAGATTTTAGTAATAGTTTTGAAGTTATTTGTACATGTTAAAAAGTTATAAAAACATAAAACTATACTTTAAAACTTTAAGCATCTATTCACACCCAATTAATAATTTAAAAGATATTTTTTCTATTTACCCAAATTACAAAAGCCATAGAATGAAAAAATGATGGTTCAATTATTTTAGTTTATCCTTTAATTTTCTCTTATTATGCTGGTATGACATATTATGCTAACTCCACATGGTCTTAAAATTAGTATATATATCCATGACAGATCATACCAAATTGCATGATTCTCGAAATTTTTAAAAACTTAGTTATTCAAATTAAAAGTTCTTGAGCATTATCGTTTTAATTAAAATTTTTTAGACCAATTGTAATACCCATGCACAGATTTTGTTTTTTCAACTATAATATATATTATAACTGATGAAAGGAAAATAATAAGACATGATTTATTCTATTATGAAATCAATATTCATTTTATTAGATTATAAATGTCAAGAGAAAAATACCTTTTTTTTTCCCCTTTATCTACTTTTAAAAATCCTAAATAGTTTACTGTCGTTTAATTAATAAAATTAGTCAGATCAACCGGCAGACAAAACGAATTGGAATTTTTGACCACGCGTGACGAACGGCGTCAATTGCTGAAGTGCTCAATTTTGGGCTTAGTATAATTTGATTAACCGACAGAGATTGTATTATAATGTTTTGATAGAAAGCATTACATGATCATTAAGCATATATGTAAAATATGTGTCACGCTCCACAAAGGGCTTTAATATGATAATCCGCCATGATTATTTAATTTGTATTAGATAATCATGAAGTATCTAAATTATCATATTAAATTGACTTATCAAAATTTAAATAACAAGATAGAAGACCTTATTTCAGCTTTCATTTCACATTTCTCAATTTACAAATGGGATGTCCAACATCCAACATCGCATATGAGAGATATATTTAAAAAAAAAAAAAAATAGACCTCATTTAGATCCTATTACATGATAGATAAAATTTTGCTAATTCGATTTAAAATATTTACAAGAGAATTTTACTCTACTCCTTGATTCCTCACACCCCATTCCAATAGTTTGGCATCGAGATTTTACTTACTTGGATAATATGTTTACTTGATAGGTTCTTGTTGTCGTGACTTGCATTATAAAATCTGTAAGGGTATTTGCTATTATTACCCAGTGAAATGAGAGTGCAATCTCTTAATACAATACACGCACAAACATTCCACATAAGTTTTCAGCCATATGCTATGTGTGAACAAACATATGAAATGCAGTCATCGCATGCGATCTTTTAGTAACCAGCTTGAAGTCTAGTGGTTTAATACCTCCCTTGACTTTGGATTGGAGATTCTCATTACCATCAATGCTCGAGTATTTTAGTCTACTTATTTTCCATTTTATCTTTTTATTATTAATTATCTTAAGAATTTACAAATCTTGAGCTCTAGGTGTCAAATCAACACAT
The DNA here is from genome assembly GCA_037954665.1 of Laguncularia racemosa. Lineage (NCBI taxonomy): Eukaryota > Viridiplantae > Streptophyta > Magnoliopsida > Myrtales > Combretaceae > Laguncularia > Laguncularia racemosa. The sequence goes on from JBBMOL010000011.1 coordinate 6,009,773, forward strand.
CGAGCACACATCCTCAAAGACAAGTAAGACTCTCCTACTCGATTATGTCAAAAACGTGACAATCCCCTTAGTCACGTAGTTTGTCGTTGGCAAAATAGCAATCCCTCTGCAATTATTTCTTATGTATCATGTAGCAGTGATGGCTTTTAATCATAATGCAATATATCATGCAATGTGTGTTGAATTTTATTTAAGCCATAAAATTAATTAATTATTTTGGGTGATTAAACAAAGTATAATCGCAAACTAATAAGCAAGGTACACAATATCGTAGGTATTTAAAGTCACAAAAAATACACGCTCAGACTCACAATGCCAAAATCAAAATTAATTGATAAAGATAACTAATACAATAATAATAATAATAATAAATAATTATATATATATATTCTCCTCATGTATGGACTTGCGCACACCTGCACGCAGACAACACACCACGCAAAAACATACACACGTACGCACACATAAATGAGCATATACATACACCATGCAAAACACACAACACAACACAATAGCACACAACACACACCACATAGAGCACAAACACGCACACATACACACAACTACAGAAGCACACACATCACACACAACACACCATAGCAGAACACATTTCTCACCATCGCCACTTCATTGCACACATCGCACGTCCGCAACATACACATACGCTATACGCGTATGGAGGACACATGCACTCATAGCAGCTCCTTCTACATGCTCACTTGCTCCAACAACATGGCACACCTATTGCATGCACACACTCACCATACATACACAACAAACTACAACACACACCACACTCGCTACAACCACACACACCTACAGCATACACTACTCTCACACACATTCAACTGCACAACCCAGACATAGGACACCTATGCACACTTAGCACACACACACACACTCAAAATTCACATGCACACACATATACCATGCAGCACACACAACACACATAACTCACACTACATTGCTACACACACAACACACTACTGCAACACCACAAGCACACACAAAGCACCACAGACATACACATACACACATAGAGCACCACAAGCGCACGCACACACAGAGCAGCACACCCTTGCACACCCACACACAGCTATAGTAGCACACACACCACATAGCACGCCCAACACACAAAACACCACACGCACATATATCACATACACACCACACACTCACACACATTCACTTCACACACATGCACATAGAATACACATACACCACGCACACATGATAGCGCATCAAAAACATCCACATCACACCATGCTGGAGACACATGCGGTGTTCCACATACAATCCAACACGCATCGTCTATTTCATAGCACAATGGAAGCAAGGCATCTACATAGGCACAATTGCTAAATGGCACACGTACACGAGGACACACAAAACACATACACACCTGTTTGCCAAAAGATTCACATGCACAAACACTTGAAATAGAGCCCCGACGCGCACCACACACTACATAGTACACACTTCAGGGAGCTCTAATAAGCAAATGCAATTTCACGACAATACACATAACTAAACAACAAAACCTCAACTATATATATATATATATATATACATAGCAATAGAATGCATTAAATGTAGTAAATAATTAAGATTCCATTCACTTTGGTCTCATTTCTTTTTATGAAGCAAAGTAGTCTTTGGGTAGTTGCGACAGGTTAAATTCTTCTCATAAAATTCAAGAAAATAATGCTATTATATACTATTTGTGCTAAAATCATCCTATTTTTATATTCCCACTTATTCCTACTATTTTCTAGACATAAAAACTTCGGTTTTATACTTTTTAAAATTATATTTAAATTTTGAAATTGAAAATTTACCGTACAAATGTGATTTAGTTTTGTATACTTCAAGAATTGTATTGATGGTCCTAGATTACAATTTGAATGTCATACATGGAAATTACGGGTTTTTCTTTTCCCATTTCCCTTCTCTTTCTTTTTTTTCTTTTTTTTTAAAATTTCCTTTGCTTTCTGTTTGTTTTCAAAGGAGAAAAGAAAAGAAAATAAAATAAAAAGGTGGATGGGATAAGTTCAAGCAGGGAAAATGAAATTTATATGTTGGGGAACAATTGGTCTTTTCGGGTCGCTTAGTACAAGTGGTAATTTAGTTAGGGGTGTTAACTAAGGTATTTTTATACAAAATTTTGCAACTAAATTAAATGAATTATTTTGAGCATAAATATTTACATGAAATTTTTGTTTAACTATTCTAAACCTATGGTTTTAATTTATTTTATAGTTTATTCCAAAATTTTACACAATTAGGTTTTTAAATTACTATTTCTCTTAATTTAAAATTATAATAAAAATTAAATTTTTAAAATTAATCATTAAGCTAATTTGATATTAAGTTTTAACTAAATTATGAAGTTTTACAATATGGGACCATGATTAAAGCACATTCAATTCAACAGCAAATACCATCGTCTGATTTACAAACTTGCTTAAAAAGTCGCAAAATTTTTTTGAGAGAAGCATTGTTGATTCACTTGTTGCTATTTTTCAAACTTAAGTCCTTCATTTTTATTTTTTGTCATTTGAGCTCTTCGGCTTTTGCTATGTTTTTCTTTTTACTCATCCTCCTTTAGCTTTTCAAATTAAAGTGCTCCAACTTTTTAAAGCAACCAGAAAAACCTGCTTTCCATGTCCATTTATAATTCAATTTCAATTGAAAACTAATAAAAAATTAAGTATTTAATAAGAATTAGATTATTTATCCTTACATTATTTAGCTAATAAAATTTAAAAAATATTATTGATTCATTTCAAATTTTTGATGGACTTTTTTTTTTTGGCCAACTGATGTATAAATTAAATAATCAAGTCATCCAATACATGAGCTAGGTCCAAACCAAGACCATAATTACAAGTAGATACAAAGTCTGACTTTAGAATAGCTAACAGAGCAAGGGGCACTTGTATCATCTAATCGTTAGTACAAATTTTCATGTGAGTTTGGGAGGTGATCCAATCTACAACTCTATTCACATCTTATATGTAAATATTCAAATTTTATTTCAAATATATATATATTATATATGTAATTCATATTATGATTAAAAATCTGCCAAGGATAAGATAGTGAATAGAATATATGGATGAGGACAGTTTGGTCATTTTGCAGCTTAAGTATATCAACCCTTTTATGACCTAAGGTTACACTTTTCTCTTTTTCCATAGTGTAAGTCTAAAGACTCTCGCATAACCTTAATGGCATTCCAAAGAAAAACAATCTCAAATGAAGAATTCATTTAACCAAGTAAGGATTGTAAATCACTAGATACACGTATATGACGATGGATTCATAACTTTAAGGCAGTTTGACGATGTAAAATCAGGAATCAAGAATTTGAGCGAGGAGTAAGGCAAAAAGTGCATAGGAACGGACAATTTAAGAAGCTAGATTGCGACCCATAACGAGTAAATACCAAAATTCATTGTGATATGATAGAATTAGCATAAATTGGAGTTAATACGACATATTTATTTAGAAAATTAGGTTAATATCAGAAAGAAAGAGGATTTTTGAATTAGAAAAAGAGAGTCCATAGTGAACAAAAGGATACACAGCCTCCCAACACAACCATGTCGTGTTTTGTGTCAAATCCAAGCCATACAAAGAAATACATGGCCTTTCAACACAACAATGTCATACCCCATGTTAAAATACAGAACGTATGGAAAGTTACATGGCCTCGCAACACTGTTGTATTTCACCTAGTGTTAAAACCCTAATTAAACAAAAAGATACATGACTTCCAACACGGCCGTGTCTCATCTAGTGACAAAATATAACATACACAGAGAGATACACAACCTCTCAACATAATCGTGTCTTGCTCGTGTTAAAAGAGAGAGAGGGAGAGAGAGTGAGAAATGTACATAGCCTTTGGTACGATCGTGTACTACCTCGTATTTACCTACAAGACCTCCAACCTGACATGTTGAGTTGAAACATGTCCATTTCATTTTAATGTGTTGAGATACAATTCTAAGATTATGTAATTGGAATTAAGTATAGGTTTAGAGGATTTGTAAAGCTATTGATGTGTAATGGAAAGTCGAGATTTGCAAAGTCATGTACGCATATATCATGTACATTGTTTGTACTTGTCAAGTTAGATATTGTGTGTGGATTAATTATTATTGTAAGCAAATTTAATTGTGTGCGCATGTGTTTGTGAATTGCTAGGTTCGAGAAATTAAGTGTGGGTCGGTGTTCTCGAGGTGATACCCCAATGATCGATACATGACGTTGTCTCTAATGTACCAAAATGATTCAGATAGCATGTAGAAGGATGTTGTGGAATGACTCATGTTTATGGAAGAATATTGTGAAAGGACTCATGGACATAATATATATAATAATAATATATATATTATTATATATATGGCAATGGGTACTCTTCACTGTTCATGAATCCATGAGTCCTTTCACAATATTCTTCCATAAACATGAGTCATTCCACAAACATGAGTCATTTTACAACATCCTTCCACATGTTATCTGAATCATTTTGGTACACTAGAGACAACGTCATGTATCGATCATCGGGGTGTCACCTTGATAACACCAACCCACACTTAATTTCTCGAACCTAGCAATTCACAAATGCATGCGCACACAATTAAATTCACTTACAATAATAATTAATCCACACACAATATCTAACTTGACAAGCACAAACAATGTACATGGTATACACATACATGACTTTGCAAATCTCGACTTTCCATTACACGTCAATAGCTTCACAAATCCTCCAAACCTATACTTAATTCCATGTTGAGTTAAAACACGTCCATTTCATTTTAATGTGTTAAGATATACATACATACATACATACATACATACATACATACATATATATATATATATATATTATGTATGGAATAGACTCATGTACAAAGGGGAGTACCCTTTGTCATATATATTTATTATTTGTGGATGGATGTTGTGAAAGTTATGTGTGATGGTATTTATGATGTGATTGTGTATTAGTTAAAGATTGTTAAAGATCAATAAAATCATGTATGAATATTATGTTGTATCATACTTGTGTTATTGCTTTTGTTATGGCATGTGTATGTGTTTGTCATTATACATAGTGTTGGGCATTAACTCACCCCTCGTGGGAACCTTTTTTAGTGGTAGGTGCCACAAGAGAAATTATAGGGTATGATGAGACCCTAGTGGAGACTAGTTAGGATATTGAGGAGAATGTGGAATACGTGTACTATGATGAGTACTATTCCGATGAAGTGAAAGAAGAGATTGTGGATATCTTTGCAAATGTCATTTTTAGTCTATTATTAAATTTAGGTTGTTGAAAGCTTTCGTTGTATTTAATTGGGGAGTTGAACATGAATTATGTTTCCTTTAAAGCTAGTTGTAATATTTGAATTCATGAATGCTTTCACTATAATGATGTATGGAGTTTAATTATCATTATGAATACTTGAAAGATAATGTTTGGAGAATTGTAGTATCTGAGCCTTTATGTGTCTTCACATAATGAGTATAAGTAGTGGGCCGTAGTGTTCCTAGGTTCTGGGGCATCACAACTTAGGTGATATCAGAGCATAGGTTGATAATCCCTAGGAGCTTAGGTTTTGATAAAAGGAATATAAGTTTGTGATCTTTAGAGCATAGGTTAAAGGATCTATTGGTTGCTTAACTGATAATCTTTAGAATTAAGATGATGATATGTAATGAGAGTGGTTAGAAAATGGGAATACTATTACTGATTAGTGAGCCTCTTCAGTAACATTCAAAATGTTAATTTTAAATAGTCTATACTCTAAGGAATGTATATCTATTTTTATATCTTTCCTCATTATTGTAATTTATTTTGTAGAATGCTTAGGAGAATCTTATATCCAAGATCATCCTCAAGAGTTGGAGGTGATGCTCTTAATAATAAAAGACCACCCAGACCCACTTAGTTTGAGCAAAGAGGGACTAAGGTGAATGTTTCACAGGTGCTAAAGGCTATCAATACTTTCGTAGGGGTAGTGGCACAGCAGCAACAACAAATACAAGAAATGCAAGTGTTGAATATGAGACATGCTCAAATGATGGGAGAGATTAAAGAGAGACCAACTGGGGAAGTGGGTTTAGACCGTTTCATTTGAATGGTCAAGGAATTCAGGCCAAAAGTAGACTATCCACTAGATGTTAAGTAGTGGGTTGATGAAATAAAAAAAGACTTTTAAAGCATTAGGGACCTTTGAAGATAAGAAGATGAAATATGTTATGTATCTACTAAGGGGCTTAGCTTCTGAATGGTGGTCAAGTGCTTCCAGACTTACTATGGGAGTGATTACATGGAGTAGGTTTAACGAGATGTTGTAAGACAGTCTTTCCCAAGTCCTATTAGGAAAAGGATGCAAGTAGCATATTACAGCCGCTATCAAGGGAAAATATCTATAGATGATTATGAGATGGAACCCAACCGTCTGATGAAGTTCTTGCTACCTACATTTAGAGTTGATGAGAAATTAATGGCTCATTGATTCCTATTGGCATTGGAACCTACCCTACAGCATGAAGTGGTTGCTTTCCAACCAAAAACTTACTTTGAAGTTGTAAACAAGGCAAAACTCTTATAATAGAGTCACAAAAGAACTGATGAAATGAGGACTCTAGGAACTAGAATGGTGCTGAGAAAAGACCTATCTAGAGTGTTATGACTCAAGAGAAGGGCAAAAGACCTCACACAGTACAGGTAAGACCTATGGTCATTACAGTGCCCTCTTCTCAAGCTAGGACCTCATACATGAGTTAGGGTAATAAATGTGGAAGATGCTATGGGCCACACGAGTTGAATGATTGCAAATGGAAGGTACCTGTTTTTCTTATGGGAAAATAGGACATAACAACAAGACTTGTTAGGAGAGATCAATACCCTTGACATCCTACTTCTCATGCAAATAGAGGGGTTATAGAATGATGGACTGCCTGGATAATAAAGGACAAAATTTACAGCCAACACCAATAGGAAGAAATCAAGTTGGTAACAATGGTGGTAAACCCCAGAAAGTAGGATTAAGACAAAGAGCATAAGCACGAGTATTCGCACTATAGAGGCAGGATACTCCAGATACAGAGACTTTGGCAAGTACACTATTGGTAAATTTTGCTGAAGCATACGTATTATTTGACACTGGTGCATCACATTCATGTATATTTGATGCATTTAGAAGTAAATATGATGTATGTACTGAAGTGTTGAATGTTGTATTGAGTTTGAATGCCCCTATAGGTGTGGGTAAATGATTGAATAAAATATGTAGAAAGATCTGTATAAAGGTGTAAGATAGAGTAATGATTGTAGATCTTCTAGTGTTAGACATGATTGATTTTAATGTAATTTTGGGAATGGATTGGTTAATCAGACATCATACAAGCACAGATTATCATGATATGACCATCCATTTCAATACTCCAAAAGGTGAACAATTTAGTTTCCAATTAGAGACACATAGACCAACAGGATTGCCAACATATGAATTGTGGGGTAAAAGTATGATGACATTGGTAATAGTTGAGGTTGAAGAGGTGATGGAAATTAAGAGAGTAAGGGTAGTGAAGGAGTTTGTGGGAGTGTTTTTGGATGACTTGCCAGGTTTACCCTCGGTAAGGGAAATTGAATTTAGTATAGATCTAGTGCTTGGTATAGCTCCCATATCAAAAGCCTCATACTGTATGGTACCTATAGAGCTGAAAAACCTAAAGGATCAGATATAAGAATTGTTGGATAAGAAGTTTATCAGATCAAGTATTTCACCTTGGGGTGCACTAGTATTATTTGTGAAGAAGAAAGATAATAGCATGCGTTTATGTATGGACTACTAGGAGTTGAACAAGATTACAATTAAAATAAATACCCTCTCCTAAAGATTGTTGATCTATTTGATCAGTTGTAAGGGACTCCAGTTTTCTCAAAAATAGACTTGCGATCTGAGTACCATGAACTGAGAATTAAGGAAGAAGACATCAAGAAGACCACCTTCAGAACTAGATACAGGCATTACGAGTTCCAAGTAATGTCGTTTTGACTCACAAATGCATTGGCGGCCTTCATGGACTTAATGAACTGGATATTCAAATAATACTTAGATAAGTTTGTCATCATGTTCATAAATGACATCTTGATATACTTTAGAAGCGAAGAAGATCATGAGTAGCATTTAAGGATAGTATTAAGTAAACTACATGCAAAAAAAGCTATACGCTAAGTTTAAGAAGTGTGAATTCTAGCTAAAGCAAGTCACCTTTTTGAGTCATGTGATTAGTAAGGATAGGTTAGCTATAGATCCTGAGAAAATAAAAGCTATGAACGAATGGCCCAAGCCGAAGACCGTAACAAAAATTAGAAGCTTCTTGGGGTTAGTAGGATACTATAAAAGATTTGTGAAGGATTTTCCAAGCTGGTAACCCCATTAACCAAGTTAACTCAAAAAGGGGTAAAGTTTGTATGGGATGATCGATGTAAAGCAAGCTTTACGACACTGAAGGAGATATTGACTTCTATACCAGTGCTTGCTCTATTAGTCAATGGTTAAGAATTTGTAGTATACAGTGAAGCGTCTATTCAAGAGCTCGAGTGTGTATAGATGCAGAATGATAGGGTACTTGCATATGTATCTAAACAATTAAAGACTTATGACAAGAACTATCTGACATATGATCTGAAATTAGCAACAATGGTATTTGCACTCAAATTGTGGAGACACTACTTGTATGGGGAGAAGTGCAAATTATTCACATATCACAAAAGCCTCAAGTATCTCTTTACCTAGAAGGAGCTAAATATGAGGTAGAGACGCTGGCTAGAATTGATAAAGGACTATGACTTAAACATTCAGTACCATCCCGAGAAGGCAAATATGGTGGCTGATGCACTCAATAGAAAGAAGCATGGTAATCTAGCAATGTTGATCACAACTTAGAAGAAAATATTGGAAAATATGCAAAAATTAAATATGGAGATTGTAACTTAGGAAATTAAAGCTAAACTCGCTAGCTTATGAATATAGCTAGTGTTAATTGATAGAATAAAAGTTGCATAAACTAAAGATACGGAGATACAGAAATAAAGAAAAGGATGGTTGGAGGAAAAGCTGTGGAATTTAATGAAGATGAAGATGGGGTATTGAGGTATGGTCATGGGTTATATATGCCAAGTATAGATGAACTAAAGAACGAAATATTGAAGGAGGCACATTATTTAAGGTATTCCATACACCTTAGAAGTACCAAGATGTATGAAGATCTAAAGAACCATTACTAATGGAGGAATATGATGAGAGAAATTGTTGATTATATATCTAAGTGCCTATCATGCTAACAAATCAAAATAGAACATAAGAGACCGTTGGCATGTTACAACCTACCTATACCAAAGTGGAAATGGGAACATGTGACCATGAACTTTGTCACAGTACTACCTAGATTAGTGACTAAGTTGGACACTATATGGGTAATTATGGACCAGCTTACAAAATCGGCTCACTTTATACTAATAGGTACTGGGTAGAAACTTGAGAAACTGGCATAAATCTACATCAAAGAAATTATAAGGCTACATAAGGTACTGGTCTCCATAGTGTCAGATAGAGATACTAGATTTATGGGGAGATTTTGGAATAATCTACATAGGGTTCTAGGGACATAGTTACAGTTCAGTACAACTTTTCACCCATGGAAGGATAGCCAGCCAAAGCAAACTATTTAGATATTGGAGGATATGTTGAGGGCATGTACATTAGACTTTGGTGGAAACTGGAATGAACACCTACCCTTATCAAGCTACCATCCAAATGGCACCATATGAGGCATTATATGAAAGAAAGTGTTGATTGCCTTTACGTTGGGATGAGGTGGATGAGAAAAAAATATTAAGACTTGATCTAGTAAAAGATGCAGTTGATAAAGTTAAATTCATCATATAGAGAATGTAGTCTACCTAAAGCCATCAGAAATCATATGCAGATAAGAGGAGACAACCATTGGAGTTCCAAGCGGAAGACCATGTCTTGTTGAAGATCTCACCTATGAAAGGAGTGATAAGGTTTAAACTGAGTGAGAAATTGAACCCTAAATATATGGCACCTTTCAAAATTCTTGAGAGAATTGGACCAATGGTATGCAGATTGGCCTTGCCACCAAGTTTAGTTAGGGTACATAATGTATTCCACATTTCCATGTTGAGGAAATATGTGCCCAACCCAAACCAAATCACTACACTAGAACCTCTACAAATGCAATAAAATCTCACAACAGTAGAGAGACCAGTCGGAATTGTGGATACTAAAGAGTAAATTTTGGGAAGATAGGTCATCAAGTATGTTAAAGTGCAGTGGAGCAACCAAACAGAGAGAGAGGTAACTAAGGAGTTGGAAGACGAGATGAAGAGAAAATACCCAGAAATCTTCAATAATCTAGATAATTTTTAAGGACAAAAATTCTTATAAGGAAGGGAGAATGTAAATATTCAAATTTTATTTCAAATAAATATATGTAATTCATATTATTATTAAAAATTTGCTAAAGATAAGATGGTGAATGGAATATATGGATGAGAGTAGTTTGGTCATTTCACAGCTTAAGTATATATGCCCTTTTTGACCTAAGGTTACACTTTTCTCCCTTTCTACAATGCAAGTCTAGAAACTTTCACAGAACCCTATGGTGTTCCGAAGAAAAACAATCTCAAATGACAAATCTATTCAACCAAGTAAGGATTGTTAATCACTAGATACAATGACGATGGATTGATAACTTTAAGATCGTTTGACGATGTAAAATAAAGAATCGAGAATTGGAGCAAGAAGTAAGGCAAAAAGTGATAGGAACGGACAATCCAAGAAGCTAGATCATGACCCATAACAAGTAAGTACCAAAATCCATTGTGATATGATAGAATTAACATAAATTGGAGTTAATATGACATATTTATTTAGAAAATTAGGTTAAGATTAGAAAAAATGAGGAGTTTTAAATTAAAAAAAGAGAGTCCGTAGTGAATAGAGAGATACATGGCCTCCCAACACGACTGTGTCGTGTTTTGTGTCAAATCTAGGCCATACAAAGAGATACACGACCTCCCAACATGGTTATATCATTCCTCGTATTAAAACCCAAAAACTTATAAAAAGGGACACGACTTCCTAATATAACCGTGTCGCACGCGGTGTTAAAATCTAGATTAAACAAAAAGATACATGGCCTTCCAACATGGTTATGTCTCGTCTAGTGACAAATATAACATACATAGAAAAATACACAAACTCTTAACTTGATTGTGTCTTGTTCGTGTTAAAAGAGAGAGAGAGAAGAGAGAAATGTACATGGCCGTTGGTATGGTCATACACTACCTCGTGTTCACCTACACGGCCTCCAACATGACTGTGTTGAGTTGAAATGCATCCACTTCAATTTAATGTGTTGAGATACAATTCTAAGATCATATAATTGGGATTATGATTAAGTTTGAAGGATTTGTGAAACTACAGATGTGTGAGAAAAAGTTGAGATTTGCAAAGTCATGTGCGTATATACCATGTGTGTTGTTTGTGCTTGTTAAGTTAGATATTGTGTGTGGATTAATTATTATTGTAAGTGAATTTGATTGTGTGCGCATGTGTTTGTGAATTGCTGGGTCTAAGAAACTAAGTGTGGGTTGGTGTTCTCGAGATAGCACCTTGATAATCAATATGTAACGTTAACCTTAGTGGAGTTGTGTACCAAAATGATCTAAGTAACATGAGGAATAATGTTGTGAAAGGACTCATGTTTGTGGAAAGATGTTGTGGAATGACTCATGTTTATAGAAGGATGTTGTAAAAGGACTCATGAACTCATGGACAGTGAAGAGTACCCACTGTCATATATATACATATATATATTATTATGTATGGAATAGACCGTGAGGAATACCTTTTGTCATATATATATGTATACATGTATGTATTGTTTGTGGAAGGATTTTGAAAGGATGTGTTATGTATGATGGTGTTTATGATATGATTATGTATTGGCTAAAGATTGTGAAAAATAAAATTGTATATGAATATCATGCTGCATCACGCTTGTATTATTGCTTCTATTATGGTATGCGTATGTGTTTGTCAGTATACATAGTGTTGTGTATTAGCTCACCCCTTGTGGGAACCTTTTTTAGTTGCAAGTACCATAGAAAAATTTTTAAGGTATGATGAGATCCTAGTGAAGACCAATCAGGATATTGAAGAGAACATGGAATACATGTACTATGATGAGTAGTATTCTAATGAAGTGAAGGAAGAGATAGTGGATACCTTTGTAAATGTGGTTTTTAATTTGTTGTTAGATTTAAATTGTTAAAAGATTCTACTATATATAATTGAGGAGATTGAACAAGAATTATGTTTCCTTCAAAACTTGTTGTAATATTTGAATTCATAAATATTTCTATTGATAATGTGAGAAGTTTAATTATCATCATGAATATTTGAAGGATAATGTTTAGAGAATTATAGTATCTAAGCTTTTGTATATCTTTACGTAATGAGAACACGTAACTTACTATAGCGTTTTCGAGTTTTGGGGCGTTACATTGTCTGACCAAGCAAAACTCAACTAGTTTGAACTTCGACAAAATATTACTCAGGTCATGAGCAAAAGGCCTATATTGCCAAGGTGGTTTTCTGGATTAGCAAGCACTTCGAAAACAGTAGAACAATCAACCTGAATGCTAACATTTTCCCATCCCTTCCTTCGCGCATAATCTACAGCATCAATCACAACCATGAATTCTACATTTTCGGGTGTTAAAGCATGACAACATCTGGATCCTCCCCCATAGAAAACCCCCAGTGAATTTCCAGCTACAAATCCAACAGCCGCCTCTCTAGTAGAAGGACCAAAGAGCCATCGCAATTAATTTTAATATGTGTACCTTTAGGCAATTTCCAGCTGGTGTGGTTTATTTTGTTTGAAGAAAACTTCACACCTAGACAATTCTACCAATAAGGATTCTTCCCCATCTCAGAATTGGTTCGGCACTTGAGTGGTTGCCTGTTCAATAGAATATCTCCTTCTAGATCTGGACGAGACACTGGAGGATTTGTGGTTCGGCCATCAGGGTCGATGATGTGTATCTCATCGCATTCCGCATTGGACATGTGTCCTTCTCCGCCACCGCTGTCATTTTCAACCAAGTGATGAGGTCTTCTGTCTTCACCTACTATATCAAACATACAGTAGTTAGGAGCTGGGTTAAACGCAGGAAAGCTCATTTCAGGTGCTGTGTTTGGATGAAAATGACATTCAGCTTGCTTTGGTGTATTAACATTTCTTGTTTTGATGACTTCAATTTCCGAAAGAGCCCTTTCACTTATCCTAATCGCAGCATTGACAATGAGGGCTTTGGAGTTGAATATAACATCAACTTTGCAAACAGTTCAAGAGCTTCCCTTCTGCTATTAACCACTCCACCTAAACACGATTTCAGCCAAACATCCAAAGTGGTTATACTTTCAGCTTCTACACGAACAACCAGTGTGCTAAACCGAACTGGTTTAGTCCAAGGACAACATAAAACTACATGTTCAATAGTCTCATCACAATGACAAAATCTACATCTCATATTATCAACAGCGCGTCTCTTCATCAGGTTACTCTGAGAAACAACAGTATTATTCAAGGCTCTCCAAATGAAGTGTTTAACTTCAGGCAAGCAAGGAGAGTACCATACCTGGTTCCAAGTAGTTTTGTCGATTTGATAAGAAGAGAAGGCTTGATAAGAAGAGAAGGCTCCTGAGTCGTTTTGCACATATTACTTCTTATGTAGATGTATGCCGATCGTACTGTACATTCTCTTGACTTGACATGTGGCCAAACCAACTAATCATCCATAACTGCATAGGCTAATGGGATTTTCTATACAGCTTTGACAGATGATGCTTCAAACCATCGCTTCAACTCTGACACTTTCCAAGATCTGGACTCTTCATCTATAAAATCTACCACTAACGAATCATGATTTAGTATGTTTGGCTTAAAAAGGGGCTTATTCTCTTTCACGCCCGGGATCCATTTATCTATTGCTGCATGTATGGACAAGCCATTTCCAACCTGCCATAAAGTTCCCTGCAAAAGAATGACTCTGCCATGCAATATGCTAGTCCAACCCACGAATCTTTGGAACCTCTCTTAGCATGTAAAAAGTCTCTGTCAGGAAAATAAATACCTTTCAACATCCGCACCATCTTTGAAACCTCTCGTAGCATGTAAAAATTTATGTTAGGAAAATAAATACCTTTCAATATCCACACCCAAAATGCATTTGAATTTGTATGAATCCTCCAAGCAAGCTTTGTCTAGAGAACTCAGTTGAAGACATTTAGATCCTTAAACCCTAGGCCTCCCTTCAATTACAGAAGGGATATCTTTTCCCATGCCACCCAATGAATTTTCCTTTTATCATTTGATTGTCCCCACCAAAACTGAGCAACCATGGAACTTACTTCACGACACCACTTCATGGGGAATATGAAGCAACTTATGAAATAGTTAAGGATTGCATTGGCAACAAACTTTATTAGTAACTCCTTACTCGCATTTGAGAGTGTGCTTCTCTTCCAATTCTTCAACTTAACCCATATCTTGTCCTTAACAAAACGAAGAACTTCCGATTTATTCCTGCCCCATATTGTTGGTAAGCCCAAGTATTTGCTTGGATTGCACATTATAGGGCCAAAGCTTCTCCTATTTCTTCCATTCTCTCTTCTAGTGTATTTTTGCTAAAGAGACTTGATTTCTAAAAGTTTATCTTTTGGCCTAAAGCTAGATAATAATCCTGTAGGATTTTCCTCAAAACTTGCACATTTGAATAGTGGCTTCTACAAAAAATAACGAGTCATGAGAAAATAGCAAATGTAAAAGTATTAGACACCTATGCCTAATACCCATTCCCTTGAGCGCTTGAGCGCTTGGTTATCTGCTACCTTCTCTATATTTCGTGACAATGTATTGGCTACTAAAATGAACAAGTAAGGTGAAAGTGGATCGCCTTGTCTAAGGCCTCTAGTAAGATGTACCTAACCTATAGACTTTCCATTTACTAGGATCTTATAAGAGACAATAGTAATACACTTCATCACTAAATTGATGCAAGTGTCATAGAATCCAAGTTTAACAAATACCACTTTAAGAAAATCCCACTCTATCCAGTCATAGGCTTTATTCATGTCAAGCTTTAAGGTACAATACATTTTACTATTGGATTGTTTTGTTCTTAAGAAGTGGAAACCTCATGAGCAATGATTATATTATCATGAATAACCCTACCAAACACAAAGTCTCTTTGAGTTTCTGATATGAGATCATTTAATATGGGTTTTATATGATTAACTAGGACTTTGGAAATGACTTTGAAAATGACATTATGAAGACTAATGGGGCAATAATGACCAATCTCCTCTAGTGAAGCAAGTTTGGGAATAAGGACAACATCAATTAAGTTTAGAGATGAAGGAACCATACCTGAGTTAAAGAAGAATTGGATAGTATTTACCATGGATCTACCTATAATGTGCTAGTATTGTTGATAGAAAAACCCTTGGGAAGCCATTAGGACCTTGAGCTTTGAGGGCCTTGATCTAAAAAGTTGGATGCTTTATCTCCTCTTCCGTCACTAGACTCATTAGCTTAGCATATATTTCATTTTTAACAAGCTTAGGAATTGCATTTAAGATATTCCCCTAATTCCACTCCCCATTAGATTTAAATAGTTTCTCATAGAAGGACCCAAAGGTTTTTAGAATTTCTTCCTCATCTTCCAACCATTGGCCATTACTATCCTTTAACCTTAAGATTTTACTCCTTTGTCTACACATTTGGGTAATCTAATGAAAGAATTTGGTATTCTTATCGCCTACCATCAACCAATTGATTCGTGATCTCTTATGCCAGTACATCTCTTCTCTTCTCTATAAATTCTCAATCTTGTCCATCACCTAGTTCTCTCTCATCTTGTTCCTATTATTACGTCCTTTTTGTATTTCCAACAACTCTTTCTATAGCTTCCCTATTTCAATGATATTGTTCTTAAAGTTAGCGCAACTCCACTCAGATAGTCTCCACCTACATCTTTTTAGTCTAAACCCAAGAGGAATAGGATGAGTCGAAGAAGGGCTCTCATTCCATGTTGCCCTTATAGTTACCTTACACTCATCAATGGTTGTCCACACTAATTCAAACTTGAATCTTCTTCTCCCTTTCTTATCTAAATGACATGTGTCAACCACTAGGGCAACATAATCAAAACCTATCATCTCACTGTGTAAGACCTGAGTGCATGGAAACTTGATCAGCCATTCATTAGAACCTAAAGCTCTATCAATCCTCTCCAACACTAAATTCCCATCCTCCCTTTTGTTCGACCAAGTGAATATAGGGCTTTGAAAACTAAGATCATTAAGGTTGGCATTCATGATCATAGCTCTAATGAGTCCATTAACTATGTGCACTTTGGGTTACCCTCTTCTTTCTCATGATTAAACAAGATGTCATTGAAATCACCCATACATAACCAAGGGTTCGTGTTAGTAGCCCCTATTTGTTCTAAACCTTGCCAAAGAATCTACCTTAGGTGTGGATTGGGATATGCATAAATCCATGAGATATAGGCAATAAGAGAGCCATCCATTAAATGAACTAATGATCTAAGATTATTCTTGTTAAAGTCCTTTATTTCAACTATCACATTGTTGGGCCACCACAATGCTAAGCACCAGATAATCCTGATAGGGAAACATGAAACCCTTTTGCAAACCTTAGCTTCCTTCTAATTTTTCCCATCTTGTTGGAGTTACTTTTTGTCTCCATAAGAAACACAATAATCAGATTATGATGCTAAAAAAGGTCCCTTGAATGTTGAACTATTAGGTGGGGCCCTACTCCCTATTAGTTCCAGTTGATAATGATCATTGCGCCTGGATGGCTGATTTTGGCCAACCACCACAACCTTCCTAATTAGCGATGCTGTAAGTAATTAAGACATTGATGAGATCTTCAGTTACTAAGACAAGTTCATTAGATGAGTAGGTCTCTTTTTGAACCTTTCCTTCATTCCTTCTTAACCTCGTAACTTCTTTCAGTGGAGACTTTCTCTACTTTGGTTGGTTTTGAGATATTCTATTATCAAATTTTAACCTTTTCGATGTGCTAAGATGGTATCATTAGCAACCCTTTTAATAGCCTACGTTTGTAATGCTGGAATGAGATGGGATGGTGAAGATTTGGTGATAATCATGGATTTTAGGGAAGGTGGGGGTGAGGTAGGAAATTTGACAATGTATTGAGAGATTTGACTATGTTTGGGATGGGTTTCTAGATGGTGGTTTGTAGCTGGTGTTGTAGTTGCCATATTGGTTATTGGTTAAAGTAGCTCCATTTGGCTAAACTTGTTAACAGCTGGCGATCTAATCTTCACAAAGCTTATGACCTCCTCTTTATCACTAGAAGTAGATGGGGGTTGGGATGGTGGGGTGTCACTAGATATATCACGAATAGGTGCTATGTTTTGGTTTGTGAGGGATGTAGAAGGAGGCTAAGTACTTGATTGGTTGACACTTTAGTTGGCTAGGTTTCTTTTAAAGGGAGGGACATATGGTGTTTAGGGTAGATTGGTATGGGTCCACAAGGAAGAGCAATTGTCATTTGACATCAAATTTACAAAACCTCTAGCTCCAATATGCAATGGGGTCAAGCTTGTTTCACTTGTTGCAACTTCCATAGAGGAAGATGATTGGGCTGGTGAAGAATTGCTCAATGAGGCTTCTCCTTTTGAAGAGGCTCTTATTGCGTTTACTCTCAACCAAGAGCCAAAACTTCGATCACCACCTTCCTCATTGCAACTCATGATTGAGTGGCCAAATTTTCCACATTTAAAGCATATGCCAAACAACTTCTCATATTTGAAGCTTACATAGTAACAATCGGATCCATTCCAACTCACCCACATGCTTGCCTTTAAAGGTTTGGACTAATCCACATTAATTCTCACTCTAAGGAAACATCTCACAACACCCCCTCTTAACTGAGCAGGTTTAACTTCTACTACTTCTCCAATATATGTGCCCAACTTTGCTGTGTTGTTGTTCATCATTTGATCAAGTTTCAGACCATGAATTTAAAACCAGATAGCTACGCTACCAAGTCTTATGTCTTCAAAGTTTTCGTGGGGTTCCCACAAATTAAGGCCATTAACTTGCCTATGAAATTCCAGGGACCATCCTTGATTAGCCTCACTACTTGCTATCTTTCTCCGAAGGTGCACGCGAAAATGTTAGGCTTCATAGACTTAATCTCACATTTTTCATAACTTCTCCATGATTTGTTCAGTACTGAAGCCACAGCTGCTTTGTTCTCATTTCTGTCGGAGATGACCTTACCTACCATAACCACTCTATTCCCCACACCTGCTTCTGTCTGAATGTCCAGATCTACGACTTACGGGGTTTTAAACTTCCCAACACTGGCGACACGTTAATTTGTAACCATGATGCCTGCCTCAATCTGCACTTACCAAGAAGAAGATAAAGTTACTTCCTAAGGACTCACGCATACATGAGTTAATTAAGACTTACGCCGAAAACTAAAACCGGAATCAAATCAGAAAGACTTCGACCTGGACCTTAACAAGCTACGCACTCGCGAATACGTGGATGTTTGAGCTACTAATTTAAAGACTAACAACAACTCATACAGCCTAGTAAAAGTCATAGGACCAAATTATACAAATGAACATAGGAAGTAGACACTTAGGCTACTACCCAACAAACTAAACTGACCCATAGACCCATACAGTAGAGACTGAGTCCACATGGCTACAGCTGAAACCATCCACCCCCCCCAAAAAAAAAAAAAAAAATCAAATAAACTCAATGGAATTAAGAAGAAAGATTTAGAGTTAATTAAGAGAGGATTTGCAAAATTTAGGGTTAAATATTTTTCAAAATGACCATTATACCCATAAACTCAAATTATCAAAAATAGCTTTGCAATAGTTTAGTGACCCTAAATAACATTTCAAAGCCCTAATTAAGTAAATAAAATCATTAAGGAATCATTTGAAGTCAATTGGAAAAGAAAAACTAGAGGTTGGAGATCAATTTTACAAAATGACCATTTTGCCTCTAAACCCAATTTGGAGTCATTAAAGTTGGCCAAAATTACTAAACAACTTAATTAAAGTCATTTGGAATCATTTTAAGTTATTGTGAGTGATCTCTTGAAGTTTAGTGACAAGTTACAAAAAATGATCCTTTTTTCCCTCAAAGATAGTTTTATTGAAGTTAGACTCGAAATTGCTTGGAAACCCTAATATAGCTCCAATACCTTAATTAGGTAAAAAAATTAATTACAAAATATTTGAAGAAAATTGGAAAGGAAAAATTTTAATTCGGAGGTCAATTGGACAAAATAATGTAAATGCCCTTAGGCTTATCTTATGGAGGAGTAACTAAGTAAATTAAATTTCAAGGATATTTTAGTAATGAGAAAAAAAAAAAACACTATTTTGCAGCTAGAGTAAGTGGAGGAAATTGAGAAAAAAATAATACTAAAATAGGCTAAATTAAGAGGGTACATGTTACCATAAACTACAACTCACTAACCCTTATAGACTCATTTACCCTTATCTTTAAACCATCACTAAACTTTACTATAAAAACCTATTTTAGGACAAAAAACAACAGCCCCCATTTTCGTTTTTCTAGAAAACTCTTTAAGATAAATTCTTTAAAAAACTCATTAAGCCCATCCTACTCTTTAAACCGATTAATACCCATTAAACCCTATATTAATCTAGTTGTTTTCTTGTAAGCTTTAGGTCAAGAATCAAGTGGGATTTCAAGCTAAGAGGGGGCATCTTACACAATTTAGGTGGGAAGGTAAGTGAAAAAATCACTTGATTCAAGTGGATTTTACTTTGTAAAATGTAATTCTAAATAATGTATGATGTTTATTGTAAAGGAAATCAATTGGGAGTTTGGGGAAAATATCATTTTGGAAGTGGGTAGGCACAATTTGGAAAGAATTTGAGTATTTCTTGGATCTCCAACAAGGTAAGTTCAAAATCTTACAATAATTATAAGTGATTGAACTTGAAGATTTGATGATTTCTTGAATGTTGAAGATTTATTGGGATGTACTCTTGTTACTGCCACCCATATTGAAGATTCTTCAGTGTCATTTGGTGATTTAGGAATTAATCCATGATTTAACACATTTTATGTGTAGTTAGGTGTTGGATTGAATGATAGAATGAAGGATAACGCATGGTAATTGAAGATATGTAATAGGTTATCAGATGTAGCTGCAACCACAACTATGAAGATGGAATTGAGACTTAAATTTTCTTGCTAAACATGATTTGAATGTTAGGTGATGTTAAAATGATGATTAGAGTATGATCATTTGATATATCGAGTGATTTTGATGATTGATTAGTAGATATAACTTGAGGTTAGAATTTAGTAGTATGATTGAATTAGTGAATAAACGAGTTGATTTAATTGTTACATTATGAATTCCTAGCATGTTAATGTGTTCTTAGAATGATAAATTTGATGGAAATTGAAGTTATTTGATAAATATTAAGTTTAGTGAAGTTTAGAGATAAATTAGATTGAACTGGAAGACTATGAGTACTTGAAATGTTAATTTCTTGCATGATTTTTGGAAAATGTTTAATTTTAGAAAATTTTGATCTATTATGTTAATTTTTTAATAAATTTTATGGAATTATCATTTAGTTATAGATAGGAGTTTGATTGGATGAAAAATAAGGCATAGAAGAGATTATGTGTAGATATTGGATTAGATAAAACAATTGGGGTGTATCCTATTTTGTGTGCTCCATTTCGATGATGTATTAAGCTTAAAAAGGAAAAATAAATGATGTATTAAACAATAAGAAGGAGTAGAAACAAGTGAGATTTGATTTGAGTAAAATTAGGTTTCTATAATAAAATGGGTAGTGGAAGTGACAAGGAGACAAATGGCTTTGGTTTCATTTAATTTAGACATAAATTGAGTAAGTTATGACCTTTTAAAGTTAAGACCTTAATCTTTGACAAATTAAGATTAAATTGGATAATAATTTAATTAAATTGGGTTAAGGACAATCCAATCTTAAGTCAACTCAACAAAGAAGGCTCAAGGACCACCCTCTTACCCTCCCTTTAGGTGATCTATGTAATTAAACATAATTTGCATAAATGGGCTTAATTAATTAAATTATCCTAATTGAACAAAAATAAAATATAACATAATAATGTGGAACCAACAACTCATAAGCCCAAATCCAAAATTCAAAACAATATTGAGTCTATTTCTTACCAAAGCTCATACCTTAAGTAGACCTTAGCATGATAAACAACTTAATCAAGTCTCAAACCAATTCAAGGCCCAAATCGAATTAACTAATCAAAATGAACTAGATATGAGCCTAATAAAATAGAATGAACTTACATAATTATAATAAAATCCAAATGGGCCCAAAGCCTAAAACCTATTTAAATCCATTAATCTTTAAGGCCTATACCTTAAATAAGCTCTAGTAAATTAGTTAAACCTACTTGGGCCTTCAAACCTACAAGGCCCTAAATAATAATAATAAAAAAAAAGAACTTAAAATGAAATTGAAATTGGACTTAATAATCAATTAGGTTTAAAACATAACAAATAGGACTAATTAAATACAATGGGTTTAAGTTAATTAAAATAAATGAAAGTAACCTAATTGGACTTAAAATGGAATTAATAATTATAATTAAATTAATTAGAACTAATGGGCCTAATTCCAAACATAATTGAGCCTACTATATTAAAAGGGTCCATATATCCTAATTAGGCCTAAAACAAAGTTAAATTTAAAATTCAAACAATTTATTAAGTTAAAATAAATAAACCTTAAATAGTTTGAGCTAAAATTAGTTAAAAGTTATTGGACCTAAACAACTTTAATTGGGCTTGTAATTAATATATGCCTTAAATAGCCTAAACTAAACCTAGAATAGGATTCAATTACTTAGAATGATCAATTGACTTATAATTTTGTTTTGATTTATAAACCAACTTAATCGACTCAATTGGAACTTAGATTACAATTCTGGAAACATCAACCTTTCAAATATGTAGTAACTTGTGTATTGCATGCTAGATTAGAAAATTAAACCAAACTAATAATTAAACTCAACTAAGTAT
Organism: Laguncularia racemosa; assembly: GCA_037954665.1. NCBI lineage: Eukaryota > Viridiplantae > Streptophyta > Magnoliopsida > Myrtales > Combretaceae > Laguncularia > Laguncularia racemosa. Next base: position 6,032,054 of record JBBMOL010000011.1, read on the forward strand.
CTGCTTGCTGCTTGTGCATGGTTACTTGAGTTAGCAAGCGGCAAAACTTGGATTGAAATTATAGTTGTGGTTATATACCTCAAGATGACACAATAGTTAGACACTTAGGCCACCAATGGTAGCTTGGCGAGTAATTGAAAAGTGAAAACGAGCTAAATAATGAGCACTGTAAGCAAAGAAAAGGTATACTAGATGCAATCCAGAGATATAGGTCCCAATGGGCTATACGATATAGCTAGACTGTGATCGGTTAGTTCACTTAGATGAAGCTACTTAAGTACATTGGTTTTCAACGATGTGGAGTTTAGCTACTCCTGTTAAACCCCGATGTTCGTTGCGGTGGAATTAGACCCCTTATCCCCTATCTTGATGTTCAAAGTTATGAGTAGTCCTATGTTGGGTAGCTAAATAAGATAATTAACTAAATGAAGTAATTAACTACTACATTAATTGTAGGCATGTTTGACAAGCATGTGTATATTTATGTTACTAAATACCGGGTCCTCATGGCTCACTCCCCTTTACCCCTTTTTTTTTGTTTTTTTCTTTCAGGTGAGGAATTTATTGACTCACTATATAACTCAATAGGTTATAACTTTGAGAAGAAGAAATGGGATAAGATTACGAAGATAGGCCATGTCAAATATTTTTATGATTGAGATCCGTTATGTTTTATACTACATTTTTATATTTTTAGTTGTATTAAGACTTATTGGGGTTGCCTATGATTTCATGGCCTATTGTTTATGAATTGTATCTTTTGTGAGCCCTATAAGCCCTAGGACCTAATTATCCTTTCTTGTCTTCCTACACGTTTTTATAACCAACAACCATCAAATGTTTTTTAAAATCCAACGTTTTACTAAAATGTTTTCAAAATCTAATGGACAATTTCAAAATCCTCTAATTGGTTTAGAAACCCACTTAGTAATTGTAGGCTTATGTATTTTACTTAAGTAAGACACATGGCAAACTATTAGTGCCATAATGGTTTCAAGGCATGATAGTTTATATGGTATCGAAGCATAGGTTCTAAAACAGATTAGGATGCTATTAGGAGGATCCTATTAGGATGGTGAGTTTAAGAGTGGAAACCTTGTGAGATGATACATGAGTTTTGATTCCTTGCTTGTTAAACTTAATAAATAAGATAATTAACCAGGATTTGATTATGAATTGTTATAATGTGTTTCATTTAATTGTGAATTTGATGTATATGAGTTACCAAGTTATATGATGAAATTGAACTTGATTGATATTATTATTAAAATGAATATGCATACTCAATTGGACTAAGTAATAAAAGATAAATAAAATTGGGACAAATATTATATCATCTCACACTATTAATGGGTAATTAAAAGGTAATATTTTACATAGGAAGCCCCCTACCTACACATGATGAAAGTAATACATAGGTTCCTACTATAGTAATTACAAGTAAGATTGACGAATCATAAAATTAAATAAAAAGGAATATAAATAGGCCCTCCCTTAGGGATATTGGAACATAATATCCCACAAAAAGTTTCAAACATGACTAGAATAAGGAAGTAAGACTTACTCTCATAGAATTAGATTGAATAGATAAAATGTAGTCAAGATATGAATAAGAGGAATAGTGAAGAATTAAGCGAAGTATATTGATACATAATCGCGATAACATTAAGTCTCTAATGATGCATAAGCATGTATAGAAATTTCCCATAAATCTTCTATGGAAAGTAAAACCAATGCCATAAGACGAAAATGAAACAATAATGTTAAAATTGATTGACAATTAGCTATGCTACCTCCAAGTTAACCAAAACACCTAGTGTATTCACAGAGATTCAAATACATTGTCAAAATAAAAAATTATGAACCAAAGTTATTCTAAATATTTCACGAGTTAACAAACATTCGTCTTGAAAAATCTTTCCATATAGATGGCAAAGCTAACTTACCAAAGTAACAACTACATATGATAATGATAAATGCTATGACTATAATCAAATGCCTAAAGAATATTTCTAAAAGAAAGTAGCAAGTGTAACTCCAATCACAAGCAAACAATATCTTAAATATGAAATAGCAAAATCTATTCAAATATCTAAAAGCGAAGCAAGTGCGTCTTAAGCACCCTCCCAAAAGACAGCAACATAAACACAGAATAACAAATATAATAAATAGATAGTGATGAAAAGGATCAAATACTTCCAAAACAAACTGAGCTATCTCACCAAATCTTAAATAGTGAGTAGTGACACAATAATGATAAAAAGTAATCTAAGAGGATGATGTGACCTTGCAAAATAGTAAAGGATAAAACAAAATCAAGTTAACATGTTGGCACACAAATAGTATGGAATGGTGAATCAATGACCATCTCTTACTTATTCTATGTCGAGAAGTCATGTTTGGGTTAGTCTCATGTCATGTCATGTCATGTTAAGTTAGGCTATCAACCAGTTTCATCAAGTCAAGTTTTCAGGCATCCTTATCTAGTCCAAGCTAAGGGAAGGTCGAGGTTTGCTAACTACAACCTTATTGGTATTCCTGATAAGTTAAATAAAATACTTGACCTATAATAAAAAGGGATAGCAAAAGACTAACAAATGGTAAAAATCAACTAATAGTTATAGATCATGAATAACAAATCAAGCCCAAAAGAGCTATATTAAGACCAAACATCCTAAATCCTCACTACCTAATGAAATAAAACTAGCAAAAGGAAACGAATCACCTTTACAATTAAAAACACAGAGAAAATCTACTTAATTAAAGCGATAATCAAATTGAACTCCAAAGGGCTAAAGACGATGAACATATATACAAATAAGAATGACAATATACATAATGACGACAAGTTAAAAGGAATAAAATCCAAACCACTACATTTTATAATGATCATCAGTAATTGAAATAAGGAAAATATATGTGCATTAATTGTAGATGTTGCTTATTACTTGTTTCCTAAAACTGTGCATTACTATCCAACCCCGGTAATACTAATAGTAGTAATTTCTTATAGGAATAAGGTATAGAAGCGAAGAAGTTAGGATTTGATGTATCCATCTTAAGGTTAGGATAATTTTAGACATTAAAGGGTGAAATCTAAAGGTCACTTGAAAATAGCGAATGGAATTGTAGAAAGAAAATATAAACCTTGAGGATACGAATTGGCAAACAAAATTAGGAATACCCTTTATTGATAGCTTTAAGATTGTTAAAGTAATTTCTATTCATAGTTAGTTGTAAAAGCTCATCCCAACAATCATTATTTCATCCACAACAACTACTAATTATAATTCTTCCTTCTCTAACCAAGTGGTTCTACAATTGATTCTAATAGGCAGAAGTTGCACCAACAATCTATATGCAACTAATATAACCCTCTCGTCATCTATTGTCTATCTATAGTGACCACCCAACAAAAAACTTCCTCAATATTTGTTGACCATTGAAATTTATCATATCTGTCTTTAGTTTATAACTGATTTCTTATTCCCATTAATCACATCTACCTCCCTAAGCACACATTAACCATATCCATACACACCACAACCACCTACATATATAAAAATAAGAATGATAATAAGCATAAAAATGACAAGTTAAAAGGAATAAAATCCAAACCACTATATTTTATAACGATGATCAATAACAAAAATAAGGAAAACATGTGTGCATTAATTCTAGATGTTGCTTATTACTTTTTTCCTAAAACTGTATGTTACTATCTAACCCCTGGTAATACTAATAGTAGTAATTTCTTATAGGAATAAGGTGTTGTAGTAAAGGAGTTAGGATTGGATGTATCCATCTTAAGGTCATCATAATTTTAGATATTAAAGGGCAAAATTTGAAGGTCACTTGTAAATAGTGAATGGAATTATAGAAAGAAAATATGAACCTTCTGGATACAAATTGGCAAACTAAATTAGGAATGCCCCCTTATTGACAACTTTAAGATTGTTAAAGTAATTTCTACTCATAACCTAGTTGTAAAAGCTCGTCCCAACAATCATTATTTCATCCATAACAACTCCTAATTATAATTCTTCCTTCTCTAACCAGGTGATTCTACAATTTATTCTGATAGGCAGAAGTTGCACCAACAATCTATATACAACTAATCTAACCCTCTCATCATCTATTGTCTACCTATAGTTATTACCCAATGAAAAACTTCCTCGACATTCGTTGACAATTGAAATTCAACATATCTACCTTCGGTTTATAATCGTTTACTTCAACAACACAATCATACTGATTTCACATTCAAATTAATCACATACACTTCCACGAGCACACATCTATCATGTCTGTATACACCACAACCACCAGCATATATACAAATAAGAATAACAATAGACATAATGACAACAAGTTAAAAGGAATAAAATCTAATCCTCTTTATTTTATAATGATGATCAGCAATTGAAATAAGGAAAACATGTGTGCATTAGTTATAAATGTTGCTAATTACTTGTTTCTTAAAACTGTGTTACTATCCAACCCCTGGTAATACTATCACTAGTAATTTCTTATAGGAATGAGGTATACTAGTAGAGAAGTTAAGATTGGATGTATCCATCTTAAGGTCATGATAATTTTAGACATTAAAGGGTAAAATCTAAAAGTCACTTGTAAATAGCAAATGGAATTGTAGAAAGAAAATAGAAACATTATGGATACGAAATGGCAAACTAAATTAGGAATACCCCCTTATTAACAACTTTAAGATTGTTAAAGTAATTTCTACTCATAATCTAGTTGTAAAATCTTGTCCCAATGATCATTATCTCATCCACAACAACTTCTAATGATAATTCTTCCTTCTCTAACTAGACAATTCTACAATTTATTCTAATAGGCAGAAGCTACACCAACAATCTCTATGCAACTAATCTAACCCACTCATCCTCTATTGTCTATCTATAATTACCAATCAATGAAAAACTTCCTTGATATTCGTCGACCACTAAAATTCAGCAAATCAACCTTTAGTTTATAATTGCTTACTTCAACAACATGATCATGCCAATTTCACACTCAAATTAATCACATATACTCCTACGAGCACATGTCTACCTTATCCATATACACCACAACCACCAACATATATAGAAATAAGAAAGACAGTAGACATAATGATGACAAGTTAAAATGAATAAAACTCAAACCACCATACTTTATAACAGTAACCAATAACTGAAATAAAGAAAACATGTGTACATTAATTGTAGATGTTGCTAATTATTTGTTTCCTAAAGCTGTGTTAGTATCCAAACCCTAACAATACTAATAGAAGTAATTTCATAAGGTATAGTAGTAGAGAAGTTAGGTTTCGATGTATCCATCTTTAGGTCATGATAATTTTAGACATTAAAAGGTGAAATCTAAAGGTTACTTGAAAGTAGCAAATGGAATTGTAGAAAGAAAATAAAAACCTTGTGAGTATGAATTGGCAAACTAAATTAGGAATACCCCCTTATTAACAGCTTTAAGATTGTTAAAGTAATTTCTATTCATAATCCAGCTGTAAAAGCTCGTCCCAACAATCATTATTTCATCCACAACAACTCCTAATTATAATTCTTCCTTCTCTAACTAGGCAATTCTACAATTGATTCTAATAGGTAGAAGCTACACCAACAATCTATATCTAATTAATCTAACCCTCTCATCATCCATTGTCCATCTATAGTTACCACCTAATGAAAACCTTCCTCAATATTCATCAACCACTAAAATTCTTCATACCTACCTTTAGTTTATATTTTCTTACTTAAACATTACAATCATATCAATTTCTTATTCCCATTAATCACATCTACTTCCATGAGCACATGTTGACCATGTCCATATACACCATAACCACCAACATATATACAAATAAGAATGACCGTAATGATGACAAGTTAAAAGGAATAAAATCCAAACCATTATATTTTATAACGATGATCAATAACTAAAATAAGGAAAACATGTGTGCATTAATTGTAGATGTTGCTTATTACTTGTTTCCTAAAACTGTGTGTTACTATCCAACTCCTAATAATACTAATAGTAGTAATTTCTTATAGGAATAAGATACAGTAGTAGGGAAGTTAGGATTAGATGTATCCATCGTAAGGTCATCATAATTTTAGACATTAAAGGGCAAAATCTAAAGGTCACTTGTAAATAGCGAATGGAATTGTAGAAAGAAAATATAAACCTTTTGGATACGAATTAGCAAACTAAATTAGGAATACCCCTTTATCGACAGCTTTAAGATTGTTAAAGTAACTTCTACTCTTAACCTAGTTGAAAAAGCTTACCCCAACAATCATTATTTCATCCACAACAACTACTAATTATAATTCTTCCTTCTCTAACTAAGTGGTTCTACAATTTATTCTAATAGGTAGAAGCTACACCAACAATCTATATGCAACTAATCTAATGCTCTCATCATCTATTGTCTATTTATACTTACCACCCAATGAAAAACGTCGATCACTAAAATTTAGCATATCTACCTTTAGTTTATAACTGCTTACTTCAACATCATGATCATACCATTTTCACATTCCTATTAATCACATATACTTCCATGAGCACACGTCTACTATGTCCATATACACCACAACCACCAACATATATATAAAAAAGAACGACAATAGACATAATGATGACAAGTTAACAAGAATAAAATCTAAACCACTATATTTTATAACGGTGATCAATAACAAAAATAAGGAAAACATGTGTGCATTAATTCTAGATGTTGCTTATTAGTTGTTTCCTAAAACTACGTGTAACTATCCAACCCCTAGTAATACTAATAGTAGTAATTTCTTATAGGAATAAGGTATAGCAGTAGAGAAGTTAGGATTAGATGTATCCATCTTAATGTCATGATAATTTTAGACATTAAAGGGCGTAATCTAAAGTTTACTTGTAAATAGCGAATGGAATTGTAAAAAGAAAATATAATCCTTGTGGATACGAATTGGCAAACTAAATAAGGAATACCCCCTTATTGAAAACTTTAAGATTGTTAATGTAATTACTACTTATAACCTAATTGCAAAAGCTCGTCCCAACAATCATTATTTCATTCGCAACAACTCCTAATTATAATTCTTCCTTCTCTAACCCGGTGATTCTACAATTCATTCTAATAGGCAGAAGTTGCGCCAACAATCTATATGCAACTAATCTAACCCATTCATCCTTTAGTTTCTATCTATAGTTTCCACCCAATGAAAAACTTCCTTGATATTCGTCAACCACTAAAATTATGCATATCTACCTTTAGTTTATAACTACTTACTTCAACAACATGATCATACTAATTTCACATTCAAATTAATCACATATACTTCCACGAGTACATGTTGACCATGTGCATATGCACCATAACCACCAACATATATACAAATAAAAGCAAAAATAGACATAACGACAAGTTAAAAGGAATAAAATCCAAACCACTATTTTTTATAATGATGATTAGTAACTAAAATAAGGAAAACATGTGTGCATTTATTGTAGATGTTGGTTATTACTTGTTTCCTAAAACTGTGTGTTACTATCTAACCCTTGGTAGTACTAATAGTAGTAATATGTTATAAGGATAAGGTATAGTAGTAGAGAAGTTAGGATAAGATGTCTTCATCTTAAATTCATGATAATTTTAGACATTAAAGAGCGAAATCTAAAGGTCCCTTGATAATAGCAAATGGAATTGTAGAAAGAAAATAGAAACCTTATGGATATGAATTAGCAAACTAAATTAGGAACACCCGTTTATTGATAGCTTTATGATTGTTAAAGTAATTTCTAGTCATAATCTAGTTGTAAAAGCTCGTCTTGACAATCATTATTTCACCCACAACAACTCTTAATTATAATTCTTTCTTCTCTAGCCATGCAGTTCTACAATTTATTCTAATAGGCAAAAGCTACTCCAACAATTTATATGCAACTAATCTAACCATTTCATCATCTATTGTCTATCTATAGTTACCAACCAATGGAAAACTTCTTCGATATTCGTCAACCACTAAAATTCAGCATATCTACCTTTAGTTTATTAATGTGCCTAATCCCAATGCAAAATCAAGCAATCGTAAACCAAACCAATGATTCGCAACAAACAATTCCAAATTTAAACAAATAACAATAATAAGATAAAAACCCTAAACCCTTACCAGATATGATGCCCTAGTAAAAGGATAGTCTGAGTAGGGATTTGTTGATATGATGCACAACAATCCTAATATTGTCACTCGCCACAATCCAAAGATTGATAGGAATATAAGAAAATGGGATTAAACTCCACTCGTATATTCTCAAATGTCCAAAGTTTGTCTATGTTTCCATTACAAAAGGTATTTATAGTATAAAGAAAAACTGGCTCAAAACAACATAAAACGGCTAACCTAAAAATAGTAAGCCACCTAGGAAAGCTGTCAGCCTTTGTAGATACACCACCGGCTTTGTGGAGATACATCGCCAACCTTTATGGCCGGCCTTCATTCTTACATCGATGGTTCTTCAAGGTATGACGCCAACTTTAACAACATAAGTCGCCAGCTTTAAAAGGCAGCGTTCCATGCTTGTTTTTGAATCATTTAGTTTACCTAGTTGTTGTCCTAAAGCACTGACAAATGCATCTATAATTGAAATGACTCAATTCCCATCATTTATAATTGCTTAATTCAACATCACGATCATACCATTTTCACATTCCCATTAATCACATCTACTTCCACAAGTACACATCTACCATGTTTATAGACACCACAACCAACAACATATATACAAATAAGAACAACAATAGACATAACAACAAGTTAAAAGGAATAAAATCCAAACCACTATATTTTATAACAATAATTAGTAACTAAAAGAGGGAAAACATGTGTACATTAATTGTAGATGTTGCTTATTACTTGTTTCCTAAAACTATGTTACTATCTAACCCCTGGTAATACTGGTAGTAGTAATTTCTTATAGGAATAAGGTATTGTAGTAGATAAGTTAAGATTAGATGTATCCAACTTAAGGTCATGATAATTTTAGACACTAAGGGGCAAAATCTAACAGTCAATTGTAAATAGTGAATGGAATTGTAGAAAGAAAATAAAAACCTTATGGATACGAATTGACAAACTAAATTAGGAATACCCCCTTATTGACAACTTTAAGATTGTTAAAGTAATTTCTACTCATAACCTAGTTGTAAAAGCTTATCCCAACAATCATTATTTCATCCACAACAACTCCTAATTATAATTCTTACTTCTCTAACCAGGTAATTCTACAATTTATTCTAATAGGTAGAAGTTGCACCAATAATCTATATGCAACTAATCTAACCCTCTCATCCTCTATTGTCTATCTATAGTTAGCACCCAATGAAAAACTTTCTTGATATTCGTCTACCACTGAAATTCAGCATATCTACCTTTAGTTTATAATTGCTTACTTCAACATCACAATCATAATAATTTCACAACCCCATTAGTCACATCTAGACATGGGGCCGGTTCATAACTGGCCCGAAAACCGTCAAGTCAAGGGCCAATGGGAGGTGGAATCAAAACCAGCCTGGAGGAGGAAGGGTTAGGCCAATTCCCCTGACTGGGCAGTTCACGGGCCGGTTTGGGCCTTAAACTGGCCCTATGAAGTTTTTTTTTTTTTGATTAATTTTTTTTTCAGCCATGATTTTTTTTTATTGGTGGTTGTATTCGGGTCAGTCCAACCCACCAGTTCAATTCATACATAAACCAATGAGTTGAACCAACGGGTTCACAGGCCAGTTCGAGGCTCTCCGGTTTACCGAGTTGGGGAATGCAACCCGGCCGTTAAACCGTCAGCCTGATAGTTCCTACCTATTGAGCCAATTCCAGATCCGGGCCGATTCAAGAGCTTGAATCAATCGAGCTTATCCAGGCCGATTCAAGGGCCTGAACCGACCTTTTCCTGTCTAGTCACATCTACTTCGACAAGCACACATCTGCCTTCTCCATATACACCACAACCACCAACACCTACATTTCGCACCCGATCATCAATCTCATCCTTCTTAATTTCAAACCATTCAATTCCTCAATTTCCAACTCATCTCTAATTTGCAAATAAGGAGAAACTTGCACAACTTTGTTAGTTGTTTTGATCACCTTTTTTGACAACCTCAAATACCATGTGGCACTCTTCCAATTTAGCATGGTAGTCGGGTATTAAATCAAATTATTAGGTAATATCTCATCATAGAGCCACGATAATGTCACTAGCCTATGCTAAACAGTGAAAAACCATTGGTAACACTAATAGTAGATATAATTAATATCAAATGATACTCGCTTTCATACTAACTGGTGTAGCATAAAACACAAGAAGATTAAGATCATTGACAAGAGCAAGAAATCAAGACAAATCAAATTAATTACTCTATTATTACCATTGGTAAATCAAATTATTACTCTTGTTTTCTGTCTTGCCTAGCTCGATCCCGACTCTTCCTTTGCTCCTCTATTATACACTCCATGTCATTGAAGTTGTTGACCAAATAAAATCCATTCCTTGGTTTAAAATACTACTCACATTTATGTAAGATAGAATGCAATAAACTAACATTGGAGGATGGTAGACAATTAAAATGCACACAACACGAGAGCAGCTAACGTTAAAAGAAGATAATTAATGTTAATAGATTAGTAACGAGCTCATCAATTTTGGCCTTGTGGTGCCACCCCAACGGAGTTGATTTGTAGATGTGAGTAAAGTTGGCTAGGCTTTGCCATATATATATATATATATATGATATTTAGTAATTACATGATTTAAAAATTTAAAATTTATCGTATAACTTTTTAGTATCATTCTAATAAATGCATTTTATAGAATTTATAACTTACATAGTTCCTTATGAAAACTACAAATTTTTGGTTATTTTTATTTTATGACTGGGTTATTGCAAATACAACAATAATTAAAAAAAGAAAAAAACGAAGGTACTTGGAATTACAGCCGATCTTGTAACTTGGGTTAATAATAACATTCAAAATATAACCCTTATGTCGCCGATGAATAAATTAAGAGTCAAATTTCTTGACCCCTTGAATGAGTGAGTTTCTAAAATAAGCTAACTTCCTTTGGTAATTAACGAGGTAGCTTATTGTATATTGGGTTACTTTAATATTTCTCATATTACTAAATTTCATTACGTCTATTAAAGATATTGAAACCTCCACTCTGCTTTTGACATCTGACATTTACCAACAATACCAGCTTCCCCGATCCACGACCAAACGGATTCCGAAGAACACCCTACACCCAACTAAATACCTCACCCTGAGGCATTTTGCTTACTCTTAAGTTCTAAGCAACCTCCTTTCTTATGCGCTCACCTGCTCTTCTCCACGTGACCATTCTAGGATGGACCAAATTTGAGAAAGTTGAATCTAATGCAAAAGCAGTAGGAGTAGGAAAGGGAGTTGTAAGCAAGGCCCCTTCCCTATGTTTCAGCAACCATATACATGCTCCAAAATTACCAACGGCATCTTCCTGGAATTTAGCAATGCTGTTGGTGCTTGCCGAAAAAGATCAGAAGATGTTAAGGTACCCGGTTCGGCAGGATGACGCCAGGTTATCATACTAGAATGGACAAGAAATTAAGAGACCATCCATGAACTTGCTCGAATTCAAAACTATCCAATCATATTTCTTTTTAGTTAGTACCTTAAGCTCATGGGAAAACTACATGCAATTCCAGAATGAAATCTAATAATAATAAGTAAAAGAGAAAGAGCCCAGTTTAGACATGGTGTTTGGAGTCCAACTGATACCATAATTACCGGGTATTTCTACTTCTCCAAATCTGGCCCTAGAAATTCTAGAAGGAAACTAAAGAACAGGATATTTAACCATAACAGGATATTTTACTTGAATATCATCTATTTTTCCTTTTATATTTACAGTAAACACTATTACTACCATCAAAACTTAGACAATACGTTTATATACATGAAACACATAAAGTACTCGTGATAACTTGTCTATAGAACAGAAAGTGCCTTAGATCAGAAAGGTATTAGTAGATCGACTCAATCATTTCCAGCATATTTACAAAGAGAGCTCAAACATAAATTTAACAAGTTAGGCAAGATCAATAGAACAGCATGCTATTGGAGAACAAGTCCTAGTATGTTCCATTAAGGAACACAATTCCATTGATATACACGGTTTATTAATATTGGAAGGACCTCCTCAGAACACCTCTTACTAAAGTAATTGCAATCCAATCTTAATTCTTAAAAACAGATCTTCTAGTACTTTTTGAAGTTCAATCTACATTGGGAAAAAGGAAGAACCAAGAATGGATGCATGGTTTTTACCAAGGTTCTGCCCCCGAAGACACTCCAAATCCATGACTTGGGAATGCTCAACAAAAAGGTTGACCTGAAAACGCAGTTTATCCAATAAATGGAATCTCTGAATTTGGTAAAATTCTAGAAAAATGGACTAAACTTTTCCTTACCCTAGGACCATAGCGTCTGATAAACCACTCGGAAGTTCCAACATTTGATGCCTCAAACATGGTCTTCTCAAGACCCAGGCGTCCAATAAGTTTTGCAACTATGTCTGCACGAACAGAATCGCTCTGTTTGCAAACATCTTCAGCATCAATCATTATCATGTCTGCCCCAGCTTCTAGGCATCTCTCTGCCCTTCTGATCAAAAGATCAGCATCTTCAACATAATCTGTAGAAGCAAAGCTAGTAAATATGAGTAATCAATCTAGCCATTCAACTACAGAAATAAGGCTGTACATAATATAGAGGCGCAGGCTCATCATTTCATCAATCGTTCCCTATTGGCTGGTGAATTTTGGTAGGTGTATTCATCTTCAAAAGAAAAGAACAGCTTCAGTATCTATCCTTAAGTGTGTTGGCTTTCAACACCAAACCAAAGCTATGGCCAAAGCTTTGTGGCTAAAAGTTTTTCCATTGAAAACTCAAAGAAAAGAAGGAAGTCAATGCTTGCAGGATGTTAAAATCACATACCAATTGAGGGCTATGATATTGATTGATATATTCATGGAATTATGATTAATCTAACTCATTATGATATTAAATAATGAGTAACAAATTGCTGCTGCAGGTGAAGTAAGATAATTACATTCTTCCACTTGCAATAGTTTTTCCCTTCTAAGGCACCCAAAAAGTGCATTAAAGAATATTTTACAATGACTCAGAATTCTTGCATATTCATAAATTGTTTTAAGAAAAGACAATTGCGATCCACTAAATTGAACATGCTAAGCATAAAGCTCCTAAAAGGTCTCCTTCAACAGTGACTTTACCATTCACTTTAATGCCACTTCAGTAATGAGAGTGGCCACCAAGTTACTCAAAATGATTGGGACTAAGTTCCATGCAAAATTATTATGCACCAGAATATGTTGCCAGCAATATTACCATAATATTGCTAACAAAGGTAGATTTCAAAATTTTTTTGTACTAAGTGTTCGACACAATTTGTTATATCTCCTAGAGTGTCTAAACCAATGGTGAATGTATATACTAGAAGGAGACGAGCAAAGGAACAGATCGGGAGCTGAGTTGGAAAGGTTTGGTTGCTGAGTTGACAATAGTGTTGTATGACTGCTGAGTTGGCAGTACAAGTCTTTTAGATATTTTTATTGTACTGTTAGTTAGGAGTTAGTTTCAGATATCAGCTATAGTATAACTAGAAGATTTAGTTGCTGTTAGAGTAGGCAGAGAAATATCTTGTTGGTAGTTTTGAGCAAGTGTGCTCAAGGAGGTTTCTTGTTGAAACCTAAGATTGTTCTTGATTTCAACTCAATAAAGCTACCAACTTTCTGTCAACTTGAACCCTAAACATGATACAATTTCTAGGCTTCCTATAAGGAAACAGCTGATGGACCTGCATGTCCTGCTGATACAATAACGTTTATGGACAATTTCAGACAAAGTATATTTCAGGACATCACAAAATCAGACAAAGTATATTTGAATTATTATATGACAGTTAGATACAATAACGTTTATGGAAGAATAATCTACCACATACCAGAACTACGAGGTTCTGGGACTACATAGGCCCCATAGGCTCTGTGACCTTCTTTAGGAATATCGGACTTGTTGAATTTCACAGCAAACTGAGGCTTGGCTTTTAGACCACTACTCTTAATCATCCGCACAAACCGTAATAAAGTTTCTTCAGGAATTTCAAGGGACCCAACATTCAATTCAATCGTATCAAACCCCAATTGCTGACATTCCTAGTGAATAATCAAAAGGAAATAGATCATTGGCTCCATTAGATGCAAAAGAAGACTTTCAAGGAAAAAAATTTGGTACTTAGCATGTTATTACCTGAATATATTCTTTAAAAGCTGATGGACCTTGGCGTATTAGGTGTTCAGCCCAATCACCGGTGCTGACATATATATCATGATCATGGGCTAGAGTAGTCAACTCTTTGATAAACGACTTTGGCATTAGACTATAAGAACCTCCAGAAAACTTCAGCCCATCAACAAACTCTCCTGTCGACTCAAAAATATCCTGCATATTTTAAAGAAACATCTTAGTACTTAACAAAAAATGATCCAAACATAGTTTGGCCGAAACAGTTCTAATCCTTTGCTATTTCTCATGCAGACATAGAAAACCAATTTCATGGCAACTAGTAAATCCCAATTTATATTGACAGCACAGCACAGGCAAGTAGAAAGGCCTGCAAACCCAAACCCTGTAAGGAAATTAAAATGCATCACTGATATGCAGAAAACAACAGCTTTGAAATATTGATCAAAAGCTCCTTTCTGATTCCAAGGAGGTTGGCTTGTCAACATCATAGTATTGTCAACTGGAAATTCACGTTACTGGTAAAGCTACCTCAATGGCTCAATCCGAATGTCCCTGATCACAGAGAGAGAGAGAACCTCCACATGGGGCTAAAAGGAAATGAAACCCTAACTAGGTAATGCTGAAAACCACAAAATCAGATTCAATTGCATATCTTTCATCTTAAGTTGAAATCCCTTTCCAGATCCTTATCAGAATGACTAAAATACACAAGACCACACTAGTGTGAAATGATACTAAGCATATTTGATATCAACTTATTTCATTTTTTTTTTCCTCATTCTTTTGGTAAACTTAATTTTACACATTGTTGCTCTTCACAGAGAACATTTTCCTAAATTTTCCAACTTGTATTACAATCTAACTATTAAAATGGTCAATTCTGTTGCAATATCAAAGAAGAATTACATAACTACTAGCCTTTTAGCGAACGGCAGACTAGAGAGGGCAAAACCGTGAGATAACAAAATAATACATATATCTATTAATTCTTTTTAAAAGTTCTGAAGGCAACATTCATAAAATTCCGAAGCTAGGGGAAAACCAGAGGGTCTGCCACTGCATAGGTGACAATAAAAGTTTGTAGCAAGTACCGAGAAGATAATCAACCAAAACAGAACATATTAATCGTTTTTCCGATCTTCAGTCAAAATTCTTCCTTTCTAATTCTCTTTTCCATACCAATCAGGTATATTACTAACGTAGGAAATCGAATGTACTCTATCCTAGACAGCGAGCAGCGATCGTGGCACTCGACTACCGTTAATTACCACATAACTATTTAACCAACAAGGAAAGACTTAAGACCATGACAACAAACATCACAGAGATGTTCGAGAAAGTGTCACTGTAAATCGCATCCAGAACTAATAACGAGAGGGAGAGGGAGAAGAGAGAGAGAGAGAGAACTGGACCTGTAGAAGATTGCAGTTGAAGAAGGAGTAATTAGGACTTCTAATCTCGGTGACGCCGTAACGGCGAGGCTTTTCGGGGCGATCTTCGTCCTCGTAGAAGCTCTTCCATCTATAAGCTGACATTTTCACTTCCTCTTCCGAATTCTGCTCTGCTTGAGAAACTCTATATCTATTCATTTGTATTTGTTTGTTCGTTTTAGGATGGGTTAGTCTGACTCAGCATTCGAGTTGGTTCTAGAACGATGATCCTTTTTTTTAGTTTATTAAAATATTTTTGTTTTCAATTTTTTTTTTAAATGGATAGTGGATGGACTGCCGAGAATAAATCATTTCTGAACCTTTTTGTTTTTTTTCAATTTTACTTACCTATAATATTAAAGTTCTCTTATCTTTTATATATTCATAATATACTTTCACTAATATTTATCCATATAAGTTACCAACAGAAATTATCAAGATCCAGTCAAGTAAATTACAATTAGCAGCTAAGATCCTTACGGCCAAGTAGTTTTAATGCTAATATTTAGGTTTTATGAAATAAGTTCGAATATCTTTTTTTTATTGTAATTATAAAAACAAATATAATTTATAGATTTAGAGTCTATTTACATTTTTTTTTGTTTATATTTGATTTAAATCTAATTTATGTAATTCTCTTTTTATTTTTTTAATTTATTTCAAAATAAATACTTATATTCAATTGATACAAAATAGATATCAAACAAATAAAAAATATGCACCAAATAGATTCATAAAGAGATATACATGTGTTAAAATCAAAACTTGCATGAGTTTATTCTGAAATTGAAAGTTACATGCAATTTTAAAGTTATAAATAAAAGTAATAGGTCATGTGATAATATAATATTATAGATTTCTCATTACAAATTACAATACAATGTTTACTAGTAAAATTTAAAGTTGGTAACTGTTATAATCCAATGTCTATCAAATTTATCAACTCTTTTTATTTATATTTATATTTTTTTTTACTAGCACATATATATCATAAAAAAAATTAAAAATAAATGAAGCAGCAAATCTAGAGTTGTTCGATTCTTTTTATTTTTTATTTTTTTTAAAAAAAAAGTAATAAGCAGGTAAAAGAGATTTTAAAGAAATTCATTAGGAATATGTGTTTAGTAAAGAGTAGACTATCTATTCTTATTAATTTATTTTAAATTCTTGATCGGTTTCTTTTTTCTTTTTTTTTTCAATTGTTTATCATTTCTCTTGTTTTCCCCTGGGCTCTTGCTTGAGAATGTCATGCCACGTTTAGACTTTGGAATACATTATGACTTTCTTCTCGCGTTGATTTTGCCTTTATGTTGAGCTAACTCTATTCTTTCGTCTCAAATCATTTTTTAGTTTTTTTCTTTCTTTCTTTTCTTTTCTTTTCTTTTTTCTTTTTCTATGTCTCTCTTTCCTAAAAGGTACACTTATAAATCCATAAAAGATTTTTTTGTATCTTTTAAGATTGAGTATACACAAAAAGATAAAGTAAGTGCATCTAAAATGTAAAATATATCTCTATTTGATCTCTTAGCAAATATTTAAAGGACTATTGTTAATATTTTTCTTCTAATAATTATGGGTAAAAAGATGGATTCTTAATTTTTTCTATTGCAATTTAGTATTTAACATTTTATATTTTATATTTTGGTATTTAAACTTTTTAAATCACTTTAACATAGTATCTTGATAGAATGAGTAAAAATGAGAAAACTGAAACATATAAATTCACAGTATACAAATATCAAAAGATAAATATTCACATTTAACGTAGAATTTAAAAAATAAAATAAAGCTTACATTACTAAAATCTCATTCTTCAGTATAGTGTCTTTGAAGATTCACGATGCTAGTTATTTATTATAGCTAGATGAATTATTACAAAATCTCAAGGGTTAACTTAATTCTATCATGATATAAAAATCCTAATCAATCTTGTTATGCCAACTTATTATTTTTAAATTTTATTTCTTGGGAATTTCACATTCAATTCAAGTTTTATATTCCTAAGACATGATATCTTATATGAATCTATCCTTCCTTACATTCAACTAAGGTATCCTTTGTTTTAAAACTTCTTAGGGTTTTGGATTAATCTAATTCATGAATTCCCAATTTTTGTTCTTAAGCTTCAGGTTTGTCTAAATTAAGGTTGATTCCTAAGAAATTAAAGATAAGGTTTGATTTACATTCCAATTTATGCTGTGTAGCTTGACCCTTTCGTCCCTCTTCTGATGAGGAGTTTGTGAAAATAAGCTGAGTAAAATTTATATAGCTAGGGATAGGCCGAGTCTTCTCTATCTTTTTCCATTAACATTAACCTCCCATTTGGAAAGTGTCATTATTTGGTTCATGTAATTCAAATATAATAAATATTTGGACTAACTTTGTTTGTATGGTCTTTACCATTTTTTTTTTCTTTTTTGTTAATACACTCTCATTACATGTTATGTTATATTTATTATTACATTTTATTTTATGGTTTTGAGGCATTTTATTTTCTTTCTCTTAAAAATTCTTCGTCCTTGAAAAATCTATAACTTAGGTAACGGAAATAAATGAAGAAGCGGTATTGTGAAGTTCATAAAGAAGCCAGATTACAACTATGATGGTTTTTCGCAAATTTCATTGTGTTATATTTAAGAGTTTCTCAGTAATATAAATTAGCAATCGATTAATTAGCTATTCTCTCTTTCAAGTGGAGTAATGTATAATTTCTTTGTTTTTCCCAAAGAAAACACCCACACAAGAGATAATTCTTTTTACAAGGAACTACAATGACAAAAATAAACAAAGTAAAACTATTGCTTTTACATCAACTAATAAAAAAGGAAAACAACAAAGTAACTAAAATCTAAAAGTTGTTGTCATTTTATATGTTAATGGATTTTAGAATGCTCCTTTTCTTTATTAGCGTTAATTGTATCAATTAGATGTAAGATATTCAGCATCTTTATTGTCAACACCAATTTTCACACACCCAATATGCTTATCTTTAATCACTTGCTCAACTTTTGTATTAGTCAAGTCTTTTTTTAATGATACAGATACTTAAGCAAGTGACTAAGTGGAAGGGATTAGAGGAGATACAATTCATGAAAAATGGAGAAGGCAAGTATTTGCACCTAACTTACACTAGAAAAAGCCACAAAAAGAGATAATAATAATGATTGAAATACCTATTTAGCATGCATTATTAAAGTTTACAAGTGTTGTACAAAATTGGAAGTAAAAACCAAGTTTTATTAAAGTAAGCTCCATCTTCTTCTTTCTCTAATCCTTAATCTTAATGTTAATAACCTATTTGAATATTTTAGAAATTAAAGAAAGACCATACAAGTAGCATTACAAAAAGATATGCTAATCTTTATCATAATATATACACTATCAAGTAGTTGTCAAATTTAAGAATATGGAAAATGTTGACATATGAGACCTTTTGAAGGATTAGGACAAAAAATATAAACAAGGCCCTTTATAGAAGAGTTGTACTAAAACAAAATTTCATATTTATAAGTAGATGCATGAAATCTTCATAATTGAATTCTTTTTTTTTCCTTTTTTTTAAGGGCACATAACATTCCATGTGAAGGTTGAATATAGTAGCTTGTGCAAGTTTATTCATGAAGGCTGAATTTTGCAACCACTAGTTAGTGTAGCCTTCACTTGATCCATAGACCTGTCATATCTAGACCCACCTTCATGTATTGAGTCCAATACTACAACTTGCAAGGCAGGTTATGGTTAGGAAGGTTAGCAATTTAACACCTAACTTGTTAACCCAAACATGACATGACATGATTATAAATATATAAGCAAAAGTGGACACAATTAACAAACTAGACCCATTTGAATTCGTTCATGAATATATCAATTTAAGTTAAACATCTAAGCTTGTTTATGAACCCTTTTAACAAACAGATCCCATACATATATTCGAGTCTAACTCACAAGCCCATTTAAAATTGTGATTTATAATATTTAATGTTTAATTTTACAAATCCTATCTTTTTACTCTAGCCTTTTTTTAGTTTCCACCTATGCATATTTCTCTATCTCTCTCTCTCCCTTCATCCCCTACTACCACTCTACCATAATTCTCACAAATTAGTTGTCTTTGTTATCTCTTTAATTATCATTTCGTAACACTCTCAACTTCTTTTTCCCTTCTATAATACATTTCAAGCTTGTAGATACATCCATTTAGTCATGACTTATTAAATTTTAACCTCACTAGTGAAATCACTTGATATTTTTATTAAAACCAATTGATAATATTAATTAATTTTTATTTAAATTAGCTATTGTAATGTTGTGAATTAACCTCTGAAACCATTATGCTTTATTTATTTATTTATTTTAATTTAGTCACATAGTATTTAAAATTTGAACCAATTAATAGATTTTTAAGTTGTTTAGTTCTCTTGATAATAGTTTTAATGATAACAAAAAGTTAAGAAATTAATAACTAAGTTATTAAGTGTGCAAATAAATAATACACATGTAATTCAGTTTAATCTCTCAGAAGAGAAGTTTTTGTCTCAAGTTTTTTACTCAGAAGATAACTTAGACACTGACTTAGAAAGTAGACTTATTGTATGACTCTTAAACTTTTAATCAGAAGGTAACTTAAAAAATGACTCAGAAAATGGACCTATTACACTAACATAATTATAGAAACAAATAGTATGTTACAGGATGAGTTTTTATTTGAAGATTTAATCAACTTGAAAGCTCAGCACCAAAGTTCAATGTATTTGGGTAATACATTCAAAATGTTCCACAAAGTTAGTTAATATATCTAGGGGATTTAAAATTATAATCAGTTTAAAGATTAAGATTGAAGTTGGTCTAGATCTAATAAAGCAAAGTATGTTTAATGAAAATTTATATTTTTCAAAATTCAAAGCTGCACTTGAAAGAGTAGAAAATATTCAAAAAGGATAACAACCAAGATATATTTCTATTTTTAAGGGATATGAAGTCAACCATAGTTTTGAAGATATTATCTACGCACTTTGCTAACAACATGGAACTGATCAAGGAACATTTTTGAATTAGAGATAAAGAACAAAATATTCAAAACAAATCATATCTTCAACATCTAGCTTATCCTCTTCTAGTTGTTGCATGATCAGAAGTAATATACCATCAACGTCTAAGAAGAATAGAACACAACACAACACAAATAAATAAATAACTCGGCATTCTCTGTGAAAAAATTCTATTATGTTTCATTTTTATTTTATATCAAATTTAGTGAGAATTACATTATCATTATTCCTTATTGATTTTGATTTTTGGTGAGAGTTAAATTACAAATAAGCTCTAAGTTTAGAGATAGTTAAGTGATAGCTTGAAGTTTGACAAAGTGAATTGTGATCACTATTTGTAAATCTCATTTCGTGATTAGATATAGTAGAACATACTAGTGTGGAATATTGAGTCCTTGGCTTAGAGCTAGAAGAGAGGATTAATACTTGAGGCATAACCTCTATAAATCATTGTGCAATCTCTTCTTCCTCTACTCTTTTATTTTTGTGCATTTAATTATCTATTGTGTTTGCAAAGCAAACTCAAAACCATAATCTACAAGCAACTAATTGGAGACATGATTTGATTTTTTTAGAAAAGAAATTTTTTTAGCAACCAATTCATCCCACCCCACCAACAACCAAACCAACCCTACACCCCACCCCCCTAAGGCATCTCTTGGTTACTCTTTGGGACCAACGATTGGTATCATAGTGGGTCTCTTTTATTGAATTGAATGACCCACTTTATCATAACTGAGAATAACATTGCAATCAATTGAGCTCCATACTTTGATGGCATGAATTACTTATACTGAAAAATGCACATGTCTACTTATATTAAGACTAATGACTATGCGTCATGACAAGTGATTAATATTGGAGAAAATCAAGTGATAAGAATATGCGATACCAAGTTCACTAAGACTGAACTAAAGCTTATCAAGCAAAATAATAAGGCTAAGAATATGCTTCTCGTGACTATAGCACCATCTGAATTTTACTTGATTTCTTCATGCGACACAGTTAAAGAAATATATGATACTTTATCTAAAACATATGAAGGAACAAATATGATTAAGGAAACAAAAATTAAAGCTTTACTGTAGAAATATAAATTGTTTAAAATTAAATCTTGATGAGAAAATTAAAGATGCTTTCAATCGTTTTACTGCTATAACTAATGAACTAACCTCTCTTGGAAAGAAAATAGAAGATTTTGATCTTGTTAGGAAAGTATTGTCGAATCTTACCAAAGTCATGGGATGCTAAGAAGACTACTATAGAAGAAGTATAAGATTTGAACAAGCTCACACTTAGTCAATTAAAGGAGAAGCTAATGGCATATGAGTCTCATCTGAACATAACTGAAGAATCCAACAATAGCACAAAAGCAATTGCATTCAAAGCAAAGAAAATAGCTACTGAAGAGTCTGATTTTGATGAGGATAACAATGATGATGAGGACATTAGTATGCTTGCAAAAATATTCAACAGGCTAATGAAAAGGAAAGGTAAGAAATTAAAAAACTTTAGCAAATATAACAAATGTGATGTAGGAAAAAACATTAAGGAGAAGGAAGAGAAGAAAGAGATCACATGTTATGAATGTAAGAAACTTAGACATATCAAATATGAGTGCTTAGTTTCTATAAAGAATATGGAAAAAATCGAGAAGAAAAGTTGAGCAATGATGGCGACTTGGAGTGACATGGACAAGTTAGAAGCTAACTCAAAAGCTACAAGTGAAGGTGAGGAAGAAGCCAATATGTGTTTAATGGCTATATTTGAGGTAAATCTTGGACCCAAAGCTAACATATTGGATAATGACATATATGCTAAGATGAAAAAGTTGTTAAAAGCTCTTAAAAGGGCAAACATAAAAAATATCTAAGTTAGAATAAAAAAAATAAAGCCTTGAAAAAATGAAAAAGATGTTTTAAGTCAAACAAACAAACTGCTTATAGACTGTAAACACCCCATTTTTGTCTCTCAATTATTATTATTATTATTATTTATTTTTCATATATATACATATATAAAGGAGAAAAAAATAAAATAAATAAAAATAATAAGCAAATAATAGAAAATAGGTAGCAATAACAATAAAAGACATTTAGGTTTTTAAATTAAATTTAGGAATTTCAAAATAATAAAAAATTAGCAAAAACTGGTACGTTGATATGTAATTTATGTGCAAGAAAAAAAAATGAGAATTAGGCCAGCCTAGTTGGTCTGTGTATATGCCTAGGTACGTACATAGGGAGACGCGGTTACGGGTTCAAATCTCACAGGAGGCACTTTGTGCCGTTTTGATTTTTTTTTTCACCCGAGTTGCCACGTATCAACAGCCGATTGGATGACATGAAGGCACACGCCTAGCATGTGTTCATCTTCAACCTTCGATTGAGAACGACGACGACACAAGGAGAACGAAATCCGGCTATTTTAAATCGAATTTTAACACAAATCCAACAAATCTTTATATAAAAAAAAGGGATAAATATCATCAAATTAGTACGAATCTTAACAAAAAATGAAATATTAACTCAAATCTACAAAAAAAAAAAAAAAAGGGATAAGGATGGGTTTCAATCGTGAGTTTGATTTGAGCTTATCAAATGGGATTTTGTGAGTCTATAAATAGAACTTGACTTCGAGAAGAAAGGGAAGAAGAAAAAACATCCACCGGAGCTCTCTCTCTCTCTCTAGATCTCACTGTCGTAGTCGTTGAACCGCCACTTAGGGTGGTTTTTGACAAAAACCAACATCACCATTTGGTTCCTCACTCTTGAAAACTTAAGAATCCACCCACCGATCGTCGTTAACAGCCACTAGAACGTCGCCGTTGAGGAAGTTCCAACCAATCCGACCCATGTCCAGGTTAGTTAAATGTCACCATTTTTTTATTTTTGTTTATTTATTATTAATTACTATTGTTTTTTTTTGTCTTCTTCCATAAAAATAATAATAAAATAATAAAAAGAAAATTATATTTTAGCACCTAGAAATTTTTTTTTTATATAATGAATGATAATTAGTGATTTCGAAAAATATATATAATTTTTTTGGTAAATCAATAAATAAAACTTAGGCTTAGATTTTTTTTTAAATAAATTTAAATGATAATAAACATAAACCTGGCACATTTTCATAATTAAAATTAACTAATTCACTAAAGTTTTATAAAAAGTAAACTATGGCATGTTTAATCTTGCATAGCGGATACGTAGGCACTCTTATTGGGCAACTCTAAAAAAATATAAAAAATATTTTCAAATCATTATATCATTTTTTTCTAATATTTTCTTCTTATGCTAAAAAAAATATCATAACATAAATACATAATTCAGATTTTAGAATAATAAGGTAGTAATTTTAGGGTTTTAATAGGACTACCCCTGAGTCGAGAATCTCTGCTTTTTCTTTCTTCTTTTTTTTTTCTTTTCTAAAAAAAAAAGAGATTTCGTCGACTAGTTGTTTAAATTAGAATTAATCCGCTCAATTAATTCTAATTCAATAATTTTTCCTAACTCCAGTTGTGTGGCGACTCCAAATAAATAATAAAATTCCTAGTTCAAGTAGAAGATTTATATTGAATGAGCATATGATCTAATATGAATCGAATTAAGGAGATAATATAAAATTTTAAATTAGACTCGATATAGACAAAAATGACACCTTAAAGAATAATGATGAAAAAATGCATGTTAGTTCCAATGTTTTAAGAAAAGAAAATGGTGATTTGAGTGATAAAATTAAATATTTAAATGTTAGAATCAAAGATCTATCACAAACAACCAATAACACCTTCAATAAATTTAATGAAAGTGATAAAAAACTAAACATGATCATAAGTAGTCAGAGAATTGTGAGTATTAAATATGGACTTGGATATGGAAATGGTAGCTCATCTAATGATATGAAAAAGATTGTGTTTGCTAAAAGAAGTGAATCTGTTAATATTGAACTTATTAAAAATAAAGAACCTATTAAAAAGAACTCGAATAGTAGCAACAAATAATACTACGGAAGATACTCTCAATAACATAAGTATCCACTCAAAGGATACCTCAGAGACTACAAGTATAAATATAATAAATGGTATCTAATGCAAAACTATCCCTATCATGTAAATCAAATGTATAATACATCTTTTATGTGTATTTTTTTTTTTTTTGCAATAAAGTAGGCCACATTGAAAAATATTGCTTGTGTAAAAGAAACAAGCTTAGTACACATCAAGTTAAGACATTAGAAAAAACAAGCTTGACTTATTAGGACCTAAGCTGGTTTGGGTTCTTAAAAGGGTTTGATCACCTTTTTTTTTTTGTATGCTTGCAGGGATAAGGAATAAAAATAAAAGGTACTTGGTATCTAGATAGTAGGTGTTCAGACCATATGATAAGAGATGACAATAGAGGTAAAATTATAGGAATAGGTACGATTGGTCATCCTCCATATTCAATTGAAAATGTTTATTTGATGAAAGGACTAAAATATAATCTTTTAAGTATAAGTCAATTATGTGATAGAGGTTATAGAATGATCTTTGAAAAGAGTAAATGTTATGCTTATAATTATGAAGGAGTAAAATTGTTCAAAAGATTTAGGAAAAGGAACATATATCTTATTATACCCTCTAATATGAATAATGAGTCTTGCTTTCTGACCATGAATGAAAATATACATATTTAGCATAAAAAGCTTGGTCATGTGAACTTTAATAAACTAAAAAAACTTTCTAAAAGGAATCTTGTTGTTGGTTTACCTAAAATTAGCATAAAGCATTATATTAAATGTATAACTTGTTTAAAGTTAAAAATGGTTTCAATTACACATAAAAGTACAAATATGATTTCTACAAAAAGACTACTTGAACTGTTACACCTTGATTTGTTTGGACCTATAAGAACTTTAAGTCTAGAAGGAAATAAATTTGGACTTGTGATTGTTGATAATTTTTCAAGATACACATAGGTATTCTTTCTAAAACATAAGTCTAATACTTTTGATATGTTTAAAGTTATACTAAACAAATACAAAATGAGAAAAGATATTCTATTGTTGCTCTAATAACTGCTCATGGCAAAGAATTTGACAATACCCTATTTATAATATTTTGTGAAGAACATAGAATAAATCATAATTTTTTAACACCATATACACCTCAACAAAATGGAGTAATTGGAAGAAAAAAATAGGACAATATAAGAAATGATACATTCTATGTTAAATGAAAGTAGACTAGCTAAATACTTTTGGGTTGAGGCTATTGCAACTACTTGCTATATAGAAAACATCATATGAACTATTTCGTGGTAGAAGACCATATATTTCATACTTTCATGTGTTTGGATGTACATGTTTTGTAAAAAAGAATGCAAATAATCTAGGTAAGTTTGATGACCAAATAGATGAAGCAATCTTTTTAAGATATTCACAAAATAATAAAGCTTACTGTGTTTTCAACAAAACAACAAAAGTAGTTGAAGAACCTATCAATGTACACTTTCTTGATAAAGTGAAAGATGATTTTGATGATGATGAAGTGTTTATGCTTGTGAAGGATGATGAGAATAATAAATCTGAATCTGATATAGATAAAAGGAAGAACCATTTAATGAAATCTTAAAATTTGATAACTCAAAGACTAAAGCAGAAGGTAATTCAAAAGGCAATCCAAAAGGTAATCTTGAAAGTTCAAAAACCTAGAAGTATAAATCATCTCATCCCCATAATTTAATTATTGGCAATATAAACTCACTAAATCAAAGCTACAAGAGCTTAAAATCATTTTGCTTTGTTGTTTAAATTTGAGCCAAATAATATTAACAAAGCATTAGATGATAGTAACTGGATCAATGTAATGTAAGAAGAATTGATCCAATTCCAAAGAAATAATATTTGGAATCTAGTACTTAGACCTCAAAATAAGTTGATAATAGGTACTAAATGGGTTTTTAAAAATAAACTAGATGAAAATGGAAAGATTATTAGAAATAAAGCTATGTTAGTAGCTAAAGAATATTCACAAGAGGAAGGCATAAATTATGATGAAACTTATGCTCCTATTGCTAGACTTGTTATATGACTCTTACTTGTTTATGCTTATTTTAAAGATTTTAGGTTGTTCCAAATGGATGTGAAAAGTACTTTCTTGAAAGGTTATATCAAAGAAGAAGTTTATGTTAAACAACCTCCTAGATTTGAGGATCCTCTTAATCTTAAGTATGTTTTTAAGTTAAGAAAAGCTTTGTATAGACTTAAACAAGCATCAAGAGCTTGGTATGAGAGACTCAATGAGTATCTGATCTCTAGTGGTTATCAAAGAGGTATAATTGACACAACTTTATTCTTAAAACACTATGATAATGATATATTAGTTATACAAATCTATGTAGATAACATAATATTTGGATCAACTAATGAAAAATATTGTCAAGAATTTGCAAAGCTTATGCAAGTAGAATTTAAAATGTCAATGATGGGCAAGTTGAACTTCTTCTTAGGTCCACAAACTAAGCAAACAAAAGAAGGAATTTTCACTCATTAAGAGAAATATACTTGACAAATATTGAAAAATTTTGGATATGAAAATTCAAAGGAAGTAGCTACTCCAATGAGTTCTTCTACTAGGTTAGATCTTGATTCTCAAGGTAAGAAAATCAATGAAAAATTATATAGAAGTTTAATTAGTTCGCTTCTGTATTTGACTACAACTAAACTAGATATTCTGTTTTCTATTTTGTATTTGTGCAAGATTTCAAAGTAATCTGACTGAAACACATTTAAAAGGTGTTAAAAGAATTTTCAAGTACATTGTATACACTGCAAAAATTAAGAATTTGGTATATCAAAAATCAAAGTTTTGAATTAATTCAATACTTAAATGCTGATTATGCAAAATGCAAAGTGGATAGAAAAAGTACTTCTGGTACTTGTCAATTCTTGGGAAATAAACCAATTTATTAGTCTTCTAAAAAATAGAACTCAATTGCTCTATCAATAGTAGAAGTTAAATATGTCTTAATTGGAAATTGTTGTGCACAAATTGTTTGGATAAAATAACAATTACAAGATTATGGATTAATCTATAAAAATATTCCTATAATACTGAGAATCAATATTTAGATATTTTTATAAAACTTTTAGATAAAAATAGATTTGAATTTTTGAGAAATGAAATTGGTATGTGTAATTCCTTTTAATGTATTTATTTTATATTTTTTTGCATACATTTTAAATATGAATAATGGTAGATAAAAAGTACATTATTTTTGAAAAATAAACAAATTAAAATATCGTCATAACTATTGAAACACTTTTCCCAATTATTTCAAATTAGAAACTAATTCAGAGAGTAGCTCTTCTCTCTCTCAAAAACTATATCTTGAAACCAACTAAACTCCAAGCTTCCTCATGATTGAATTTTAGAAAGGAAACTCAAACACTATTCAATTTCAAATTCTAAACCCTAAAATGGCTCTAAGAAAATCCTATAGAATAGTGTCTAAGAGTTTCAAGTCCAAGAAAAATTAAGAAACCATCACCATTGGGAATGAATCATCTAATTTTGAGCACATGGTGTCTTTGGACGAAAATAACCCAAAAAAAGAAGGAAATAAGGTCAAAAAAAGTGCATGACCATGTTAAGGAGATTTCTGATGAGGAAAGTGAGGATGAAGAAATGGTTAGTAAAAATGAGTCCATCAGAAATGGTTCTAGGAATGACAATACGAAATCGGACTCTGACACTGAAACTAACTCTAAAGAATCAGAAGAGAAGAAACCAAAACCAAAAAAGAAGGAAAGGACAAGAAGAGAAAATCCTCATCCAAATCAACATTCGACACCCTCAACCAAAGAAAATGAAAAAAAAAAAATTCAAACAAAGTAATAGAATGTTCTTTTTTGGACTTCAAATTTTTTAGAAATAATGGCTTTTATCGGGATCATTAGTTAGATCGGATAGGATGTAAAGATTTGTGTAATGTGAATGATAGTATGGATGGGGATTTAGTAAGAGAGTTTTATAATAATCTATAAATGTTGGAAGGTTTAATTTTGAAATCACAGATTTAAGGAAAGTTTGTGAAGGTTAGTAGGAAAAATCTCATTGAATGCTTTAATATGAAAGATGAAAAGGATGATGAAAAGCTGATCAATCCTACTAAAAATGAGGTTTTTAAGGAGATCAATGATAGAGTTGGAAATTTTGTAGAAAAAGATATATTTTCTATAGAATTTGAATTGCTAATAAGACTTTGGCATAAAGTTGTTATAGATTGCATACTACCAAAGAATGGGAGTAAAACAAAGGTTTCTAAAGAAGAGGTAGTAATAATCCTAGCAATTAAAAAGAAATTGAAAATTGATATGCTTAGTAGGATATTGAAGCACAAATGGAGAATAAGAAGATATAAACATTATGGAAACCTTTTGATGAAAATGTTTAGTTTCAAGAAACTTAGTCTACCTAAGAAGACTAAGTCACCAATTAGACTGAAAAGGATTGGTGAAACAAATCTAAAACATATGAACATTTTAGTTAAGGAAAAGTTTTAGTTTTCAAAGGATAGAGCATGGTATAGACATCCTAAATTTAGTAAGGTAAAGTTTGATTGGAAGAAGGTGAAGGCAATTGTTGAGTGGGAACTTTCGTTGGACTCAGAAAGTGGTCCAAAGGATTCTGAACAATTTGGAAAAGAGGCAAACGTACCCTTAAGAGAGCTAGCAAAGAAGTTATGAAGGAAAAGAAGAAGAAAATGTATAATATTAGAATTGGAGGGAAATTTGAAATTAATGAAGGAAGTAAAGTTCCTAAAGATGATGAGTTAAAAAGTGACTTAAAAGGTGTTTTCATTAAACTACTTGGAGAATCTTCAAGACTTAACCTCAATGCTGACCTTGTTGATCTGATGGAGAAAAGGTTTGCTGAAATGAGGAAGGACATTCAAAAATCAGTATTGGATGCATTAAAAGGTTTTGAAAGACCTAATCTAAAACATCCTAACACCGATCCTTCATCACCATCCCTTGAATTTGTTAGACCATCCTCTCCTAGATAAGGTTGTACTGCTTCACAGGCTAATGTGGACTAAGATCAAAACTCTACAATAACTTCTCTTGCTACCTCAAATGCTAAGTCATCATTACCCTAAGCTTAAACAGTTTCTCAAAGGAATCCAGATGAATCAGCACTAAACATGAAGATCATTCTTTACCAACCTCTAGACTTCAACAAATTCCAATCTCAACAACCTGAAGATGCTCTTGCTCCAAGAAGGTTTAGAAGAATAAAAGATGTGCTACAAAATCTATTAAGAAAACTACCACAAACAAAATTACTTGATATTTGTACTATTAAGACTATATTGTTATCTTGTTATTTATTTTTATTTCTACATTTGCTTAGACTGTAGAATCTTCTTTATACTGCTACAGCATTCTTGTTAATGTTCTCATTTATTAATGTTAATTTTCATATTTTCTCATTTTTCTATTGATAACAAAAGGGGGAGAAAATATGTATGGAAAATAAACAAAAATGTAAAGTATTAATAAAAAAAAGGAACCTGAAAAGTTAAATAAATGTTTTAAATATTTTTGTTTATGAAGGGTTTTGTTATCATAAAAAAGGGAGAATATTAAGTTTTCTTCATAATAGTTTTGATTATAACAAAAGCTAAGAGATTAGTAAGTTATTAAGTGTGCAAAT
Source organism: Laguncularia racemosa (assembly GCA_037954665.1). Lineage (NCBI taxonomy): Eukaryota > Viridiplantae > Streptophyta > Magnoliopsida > Myrtales > Combretaceae > Laguncularia > Laguncularia racemosa. Next base: position 6,062,610 of record JBBMOL010000011.1, read on the forward strand.
AAATAATACACACGTAACTTCGTTTAATCTCTCAGAAGAGAAGTTTTTCTCTTAAGTTTTTACTCAAAAGGTAAATTAGAGACTGACTTAGAAAGTAAACCTATTGTATGACTCACAAGGTTTTAGTCAAAAGGTAACTAGAAAAGAACTTAAAGAGTAAACTTGCTACAGTAATATAATTGAAAAAACAAACAGCATGTTACAAGATGAGTTTATATTTGAAGATTTAATCAACTTAAATGCTTAGCTCCAAAGTTGAATGTATTTTGGTGATACATTCAAAATATTCTACAAAGTTGGTTAATATATCAAAGGGATTTGAAATTATAATCAGTTTAAAGATTAAAATTAAAGTTGGTCTAAACCTGGTGAAGTAAAGTATGTCTAATGAAGATTTATATTTTTTAAAATTCAAAGCCGCTCTTGAGGAGCAGAAAATATTAAAAAAAAAAAGATGACAACTGAGATACATTTCTATTTTTAAGGGATATGAAGTCAATCGTAGTTTTAAAGATACTATTCACACGATTTGCTAATAACATGGAACTGATCAAGGAATATTTTTGAATTAGAGATAAACAACAAAACATCCAGGTCAAATCCTATCTCCAACGTCTAACTTATCCTCTTCTAGTTGTTGTATGATTAGAAGTAATGTACCCTTAGCATCTAAGAAGAACAAAAACAAAACACAATATGAAAAATAATAATAATAATAATAACTTAGCATTCTCTATGAAAAAAGTCTATTACATTTTATTTTTATTTTGTATCGAACTTAGTGAGGATTACATTATCATTATTTCTCATTGATTTTGATTTCTTGTGAGAGCTAGATTACAAATAAGGTCTGAGTTTAGAGATAACTAAGTGATAGCTTGAAGTTTGACAAAATGAATTGTGATCACTATTTGTAAATCTCATTTCATGATTGGATATAATAATTATACTGGTGTGGAATACCAGGTCCTTGCCTTGGAGCTAGAAGAGAGGACTGATGCTTGAGGCAAAACTTCTATAAATCATTGTGCAAACTCTTCTTTCTTTACTCTTTTATTTTCATGTATTTAATTATCTATTGTGTTTGCAAAGCAAATTCAAAGCCATAATTTACAAGCAACTAATTGGGGACATGATTTGATTTTTTAAGAAAGAAATTTTTTTAGCAACCAATCCATCCCTCCCCTCTTAGTTACTCTTCGGGACTAGCATAAGCTATAATGTTTTTATCAAATTTATCTACACATTTAGCTAAGAAGTAGAAAGCTAATTTTACAATCATTGGTATAGTTTTTAATGTAATTTTCCATTATGAGCATTAAGTAAATTGAAAACAACATTGAAAATATTTTTAAATAGAGATTCAATAGTTATGACATATTTATTTTAAAATTTTCTTAATCAATAAATACATTGAACACATGAAACACACTTATTAAACAAGTTAAGTCATAGGGTTTAAGTTTTTCAATACGATTGATAAAATTTTATGGACTAAGTCTCAGTTTTTTATATGTAAACACATTTACTAAACTCAAAACAATTTAATACAAATTACCAGCCATAATTAGGTCATAAAGAAAGTCGATACCTATGTCTAAGTCTAAGATATCTTCAAAATGTTTGGACAATTATAGTACTTTTCCATGTAGCTCTTAAAAAGGATATATATATATATATATATATATTTAATTAGGTAAGGCAATTATCTAAACTCCTCTAACTTCAACTACATTATTAATTTCTTCCTACTATATCTCTTTCACATTTTCATTCTCCGTTTCTTGTGATTGCTTCTTAAAAGTTTTTTTTTTTTTTGGTCTAAAAAGAAAATTTCTTCTCATTAGCATTTGTATGTTTTGTCTGGTATAGAATGAATCTTTGTGAAATATTGCACATTATCTAGTTTTATTTTGATTTAGATAGTTAATTCAATGTTAGAGTACTGAGCATGGGGGGGAATAAATTCGAAAGAGTCAAAATCATTTAAGATGTTTGTCAATATAGCATTTTGGGAATGGACCCCCAAGGCTGAATCCAACCTATTTTGAGCACTCATCTAAGCTCTATGTGCCCAAACTAACCTCATGCAAATCATTACAACATAAAAGCATCAAGTTCTGATTAGTATGCTTTGACCTTATGTTCATATTGGTGATACGTACCCTAAAGCTAGATAAGAATGAAAGGTGTGAAACAAGTAAAGAAAGAAATTGATCAAAGATACACTTTTTACAAGATCTGGAAAGAACATCAAGTATGAATACAATTTCCTAATTGGGACCAATTCCAACCTTTATAAATGGGGGTTAAGACCATTAGGTAAAGATGTTTTTTTTTTTTTACTCTCTTGACTCTCCTACTACTTTTATACACTTTATCTATAAAACCTTATGTTAACTTTGGCATTGGAGTGGTCATACTAGAGTAACCTCCAACACTCCCATAGCCTACCTTTTCTTTTCTTGTAGGCGACTTAACCACTTGAAAAATCAAGCACAACAATGTTTTTCCTTATAATTTTGTGTTGGGCAAGTCTCGAGCTTGGTAGAAGAGTAATTTAGATTTGGAGTAACCAAGTAAGAATGCCGTTTTTATCTCTAAATTTAAAGTAGAAAAATGATAACTTAACCTATTGAAAAGCATTTATCTATTATAATGTAAATTAAGTAAATACTTTTTGTTATTACATCTCTTTAGTGTGGTTTTTTTTTTTATTTATAATAGTATCTCTTTGATATTATTTTTTAGTTATTATAATTTTCTCAAAGGTTATAATTAGTTTTTTTACATTTGATATTAATTTTTAGTTATTATAATTTTCTCAAAGGTTATAATTAGTTTTTTTACACCTTATTATATATATAAAAGTTCGAAAATTTTTATTATTTGTACATTTTCATTAGTAAAATCTTATGCCATTTTTTATTATTTTGTTGGTTGACCTTCTCGCTATTAAAAATTATTTTATTTAGATCATACATATTTACATGATATGTCTTTTATACATTTGCAACCTTTGTATAATTTAACACCAAATAACACAATACTAGTATGTGTGAGATTTCATTTCTATAATTTAAAGATTATAATTTCTTTTAAATGAGATAATATTTCACGTAAATATGAAAAAAAAATCATCAAAGTAAATTGTAAAAAGGTGATTCGGCCTCGTCTTGCATGCTAGCAAATATGAGAAATTAGCCCATCTTGTATCTTCTATTAATTACTTTTTTTTCCCTCTATGCCATCCTTTAGGTTATTTACAAATAGTTTACTTGTGTTTTTATAATTTTGCGTTAATAGTAAATAGAGACACATATCAACATATTATTAGCCCATAAATTATTAATTAAATAAAATATTATTATTAAATATATATATATAATTTAATAAAATAAAAAGGCAAATGAAGTTCTTTAGCCTCTCTAAGAGCTTATGAGTGTAAAGATTTAAGTAGCCTTTATTTTGCATCAATAGGAAAGTGCTAACATGCTAATAGCTTGCAAGTAACTAAGTTCAAGTAGCATGAATAGGGAAAAAAAAAAAGATAAAATAAATGGAAACCTATTTTTCTTTTCAATTTAAGGTTAGTCATTGGCCACCTTTTGTTTCTTCTTTTATTATTATTGTTGTTGTTATTGTTATTGTTGTTGTTGTTGTTTGCGGTGGCAGTGCCTTTAGCTTTGCTATACGTTTGTTGGTCACTCTAAGATTGATGGGTGGACAATGAACACCTTAAGGGCTTGTGCGATCCCTTCATGGGTGGTTGACAAGTAGTTGTGATAGCTACTACTTTTTTTTTCCCTTATGTTTTTGTTTTTAAATATATATATTTTTAATTTTTTATTTTATTAAATTGATATATATTTAATAATAATGCTTTATTTAATTAATAATTTACAAAAAAATAGCATATGAACATGTGTCTCTATTTACTAATAACACAAAATTATGAAATATGAATAAGTTCTTAGTTATAAAATAAAATACAAGTAGGCTATTTACAAATAACTTAAAATATAAGTTAACATTTTCAAATTTACCCAATGATCAATAATCATATAAAAACAACAAAAACTATATATTTAAATTATTAAATAATGGTATTTGTAACAATTTTTATAATAATCTGCCATAGTAAATTATAAAATATTAATTGTGATAATTTTCAAAAAAACTTTTTTCATTTGTATTTTGTATTAGTAATACTTTTGATTATTTATAATTTTTCAATTTATCACTGGTACATTTTTTATACTAATATGTTTCGGTCACTAACATTTTTTTCTTAATTGTATATCAAGAGAAGTGATCTTTATGTAAAAAAAAAGAAGAAAATAATTGCTATCCTTACATAATTTAAAATAAAATAACATAACTCTTAATGCTAGTTTATATTTAAAAATAGAAAGACCATTATACAATTAGTATTTTAAATTAAACGACAGTATTGGTCATACTATATTTAAAACTATATTAATAATAGATAATATTGTTTTATTAATTGTGATAATTATTCAAATAGATCTATTATTTTTATAAAAATATGTATATATATTTAAAATTGAAATTGCGCCACGCTGCGATAAATTAAATAAATTTGCTCTTTTGGCCGATATAATTTAATAAGTTAAAATATTTTAATAAACATGTCTAGAAATATTATGCCTATAAATGTCTATAAACGTTGGCAAAATAAATAAATAAATAAATCTATAAATATTACGCCCATCGGTTCAATCATAATTGTCCGGTCTATGCATGCCAGCAGCGCTCCTGGCAGTCCAGAGACTGGACGGATATAACAGCGATATCATCCCCATCGCAACATTTTACCTAATCAAGCTGTAATCTTCAACTCAAAACCCTAAGACACTTTTGCTGCCATCTCTCTGTCTGTCTTATTCTGATGGCCCCTAAACGTGTTGCTCCGTCCGATGAGCTACCTCCTCGTGCTGCTCCTTCGGAAGAGGAGTCTTCCTCGTCTGAATCCATAGCTACCGAAGAAGAAGAAGAGGAGGAAGAAGTAGATCCAGGAGAAGAAACCGATACTGAATCCGAATCTGAGCCAGAGAAACCCCAACCACAAAAACAAGAGCAGCAGAAAAGACAACCCCTATCCAAACCTAAGCACGCCCTTCCAGCTTCTATCCAAGACCCATCTTCGGCATCTGAGTCTGAATCCGAGTCCGAGACTGAATCTGAACCCGCAACGCCTCCAAAACCTACCCCAGAAACGCCAAAGAAACCGAAACCCCAAACGCCAACTCCTTCAAAATCACCGTCTTCAAAGCGCCCGAGTGAATCTGAGGACTCAAAGAAGCCGGAGAGCAAGAAGAAGAAGACTTCCCATGAAGGACACGGGTCGGAAGACACGGGCACGGGCGGTGCCGCATCAGAGAAGAAGCCGCTGTTCCAGCGCGTATGGAGTGATGAAGACGAGATTGCACTTTTAAAGGGTATGATTGACTTTGCGGAGAAGAGAGGAGTTGACCCTTCCAATCGTATGAGTGATTTTTACGAGTTCGTGAAGAAATATATTAAGATGGATGCTAGTCAAGCTCAGTTAGTTAACAAGATCCGTGGGTTCAAGACCAAGTTCAAGAATAGCGAAGGAAAAGGGAAGGATGGCCAAGATAAGGTTTCAAAAAAGCCGCATGATCAGAAGACTTTCGAATTGATGAAAAAATTGTGGGGTGTTGATCGTGGGATTGTTTCCGAAGAGGGTCCGAAGATGAATGGGACACCGAAAAATAAGAAGTCGAAGAGTGTTGTGCCAAAGGAGGCAAATTTGGTGTCTCCAACAGAGGATAAGGACGTGGTGGACAAGAGTAGTAATGCATTGGTGGAGAAGGTTGGGCCTGTTACGGAATCGCTTTGTGTGACTGAGATGTCAAGATGGTCTCCTCATTGTACAGATATGACTTTCTTGAAAGGTCTGGAACTGATTGGAGAGAAGAAGAGAGCGGAGCTGGAGGAGAGGTGGATGAAGTTAAGACTGGCAGAGTTGAAGATTGACGAAGAACGGGCCGAGTTGATTCGTGAACAGAGCCGTCTCATACGTGATGCGTATAATTACAAGGAGTAGTTGGTGGTATCCAGGAGATTTATATTTTGCTATTAGTTTAACGCAGTGAATAGAGTGATTGCATTATCTGATTTAGTTCTAGAAGTATATTCTGCTTGTGGTATAACTATATCTGGATGATGCACTGTGGAGTAATATCCTATAGTTAATTAAAGTTTTTCTTTCGGGTGGTTGGATTTTTCCCATATGTTTGCTTCAAACTGTATGCTTGGTTTGTATAGTTGTTATCTGTAATTGATTGTTGAATCCCTGTACAGCACAAAGCTCGCCTTGTTGGTTAGGTGCATAACCAGACAAATTATGCCTTCGTGCATTTCTTGGGGATTCCTCATCTTTAAGGGTTGGGTTGTTCATACGTCTTTAGTTAATCTAATCGAGAAGGTTCCCCTATTGGCTTGGTTTTATGTGGTTGCTTTGATGGAGTTATTGTTGCTGTGTGAGATGATGACTTAGTGGAAATTTGAAAAGGAATACTAAGTCTTTTATTCATCTAGTGCACAGCGATCCAAGTGTTCACTAGAATTTCCTTAGGGCATTGTTGAATAAGTACTCTTTTGGTGGAGATTTTCTGGAAAATGTAAAGAGAAACATGGCCATGGACTTATATGTTGAGATGCAAATGTGCTGATAGTGTTCAATGTCCTTCAATACTTCCCCTGGAAGTTTTTAATGGATTAAGAAAGACCAGTGTTTTTAGGCCTTTTCATCCAAAAAGAAAAGTGTTTTTTAGGTCTTTCCTTGGGAGTTTGGTAGGCAGAGCTTGTGAATATCTGCACTCTGATAGCCAAGATTAGGGAATGATTTAGGGATGGGATTACTGTACTACAGGCTTAGATATGCAATTTAGTGTTAATGGAAAGAAAGTGAAAAGCTTTTATGGCATAGGATCTTCTTGTTCAATGGATTCATCTTATTGTCTTTAACCTTTGCGTCTTAGACATCTTCCTGTCAGGCTGTCACTTGTAACCTGAGCTGGTTTCTTTATTTCATATTTACCATTTGTTTGACAATCTCTGCAAAATCTAGTTTAGCGTCCTTTGATCTACTTGTTGTCAATTTTTTTTTTTCTTTTTGGATAAGAAAATATTCATTAATATTTATTAATAAGGAGAATTTACAACCATCAATGGACGGCAAAGTTTACCCAATTACTCTTCTCTAAAATAAAGAGTAAAGAGTATACAAAAACATTGTACGAAACAAAAGTAAACTCGTCTTCAGAAGTAAATTAATTAAGTTTGGAAAAGGAAAGAATTTGGTTAGTTAAGGACCCTAGGTGAGGAATATGCTTTCCAAGTCAGACTTAATTCCGAGCTCTACACTAACAGTAGATTGAGGCTGTGAGGGATGCTCTCCAATTCAGTTATAAATGTGATTCTAACATTGATTCTCTTGAAATATACATGCACCTGAGTCAGATTTCATTAAACTTAGTTTTCTGCAACCTAGATGGAACCTATTATAGCCGTTCTGCAAGAATGTCATGCAACTTTAAGGATTGAAGGTATGGATAGATTGAATTTGCTTTTCAGAAGTCTTTCGTGTTCTCAGCCTATATTTTTGCCTTCGATGTTACTCACCAGCAAATTGCTTTCTCTACAAGTTATCATATGTTTGCTTGGTTATATTACTTGTTCCTTTAGATAGTTTAAAGAAATTTTAAGAAGGAAATTTTTTTTGGGAACTTCTTAACAATTCTAATAGAAAAAGTATGAGTTAGTCTATGGATTAACTCTTGTAGCATTCCTTGGTGCTTTGTTGTCCTTTCAGGATGTTCATATGTACTTGATCCAATTAGGATGGTGCTCCTTCAACCCCAAAAACAAAAAACTTGTGCTATTTTGGTTGCTGTATGAGAGATAGTTGATAGAAACTTTAAAAAGGAAAATGTTTTTAGGAACTTCTTAGCATATTCTGGTAGGTTTACTTGTTGGTGGATATTTCCTGGATATGCATATAGAAATGTGGCAGCTAGCATGTATGATGATCAGATGCTATGTCATTTGTTAAAAAATTAGAATGAATGAAGGACCAGGTTTCTCGGTCCCCATTTGGGAGTTTTAGCTAGCAAATCTTGGGAATGTTTTAGCCAAAAGGCCTTTGTACCCTGTTAAGTAAGATTCTGACAATGTTTTAGGATGTGTTTAATATACTATTGACCTTGGTTCTTAGATTTTTTGGTGGAGGATCTTGTCTTCTCTCTATGTCTTGTTGTCTTTAATCTTGTAGAATCACTTGACACTTCTATTCCCGTTTATAGTCAGCTTGTTTTGTTTTTTTATCTCCATTGTGTTTATTTTGTGTATTTATGCTTTTATTCTTTTTGATGCTATAGTTATCTGAATGTTCCTTTTTAAAGTGGAAGGAAAACGATCAGCCAGAAAGCACAATCTTCTCATCGTACCACTAATCACATTCATTATTTCTTTTATGATGTAGTATCATTTCTGTGGTCAGTGTACAATTTACTTTGTCCTTTGCCGAAACTTTTGTTTATTTTTTGGTTGGGTTTGCATAAAATGCTTTTCCTTAACTCAATTTTATCTGGAAGAATCTGTTTACGCTCTACTTGGCGTGTGGACATAAAGGTGGATTCTATTGTTAAATGTAAGGAAGGGGTTTGATTATGCACGCAAGCTTGATAAATGCATCGAACCACAAAACCTAAATGCCCCATAAAACTCAAACCGTGGTTGGAAGAAAGATTGACTTTCTGGTTTCATCCTGCTAGATTTATGATTTAGCTCATGCCTTTGCTACTTAGAGTTCGGTTCATTCTTAAACCGTGAGTTTAAATGGATTGAAACAAAGTTTGATCTTCTGGTTTCATCCTGTTAGATTTATGATTAGTTCAAGCCTTTGCTAAGTTTAGTTCAATCTAAGTATTAATTTTATGCAAATTAGAATAAAATAATGGCTTTTATATAATTCAGCTAGATTGAGTTTATTGGGGATAAGTTTAGGTTGGTTGAAAGTCAATTCGAGTTGAATCAAGTTTAAAATTATAAGCTCAATGGCTTTGAGCTGAGCTTAGAGTTTTTTATCATTTAACTTCATTCATTAATAATCTTATTCAAAATTAGAAACCAATATTCAGTGCTAGTGATTACTTAACCTAAAATTTATTATTTTCTACCACCTTCTACCGTTAAAACCTCAATTACATTGTTGTAATATGAATTCTATTACGGTCCTATTCCTTATAAAGTATAGATTACAACGTTTACTTCATTTGAAGCATGGAATATGATATGAACCACGCCCACGTGTGACGAAACCCAATACCAATGCGTTTGGAATTGCAACCTAAGGTGCCAAAATAAACAAGTGGAACCGCAACCTGTTGCCTATAGGTGAGGCAAGAACCTTGGTATATTCTGTTGACGCTACAATCGGGATGAAAGACCGATTGATAAGTCGGGATGAACGCCACGGAAGAAATTCGATAAGTTCAAGAGAAGTTCTTAGAGAACCAAGAGAGGAATTCTCTCAAAAATGTGTTATTCAATCTTGTATGTCTATTCTATCTTTTGTTTACAACCCTAGCAGCTTATATTAGGGTTTACAACTCGTAATAACAAAAGCTCAAAACGACATAACATCATAAAGTCGCAGAAAAATAACAAACAGGAAATGAAAGCCGACGGCGTAGGTGCCGACGTAGGATGTACGCCGAGTATAAAGGTCGGCGGCGTAGTAAGCCGGTGTAGTCCCTCTGTCGCGCGCGAATGGTAATGCTGGTAGTGTTTAAGCCAGTGTTGTCAAGGCTGGCAGCTTTGACCTCCTATGCTTTGATCTCCTTGAATGACTTGTACAAATGCAAGTTCATTCTCATGGTTGCTCTAATCCTTTCCAGCTTCTTGGATATCCTTTATCAACCCATTAAGTTCTTCTTTGAATCGTTTCACTCGAGTTCTTGTGATCGGTCCAGGTGGCACTTCAAGAGGATCCACATTCCACCTTCTGGCTTGGCTCCCATCTTGGCTCTCATCATTCCCCTCCTCTTGAAAAGGGTTTGCCCTCAAATCGTCGCCTATATCAAAAGGACTCAGATCAATAACATTAAAAGTAGCACTTACTTAATACTCACCTGGCAAATTTATCTTGTAGGCATTATCATTGATGCGCTCAAGAATTTGAAATGGTCCATCGCCTCTAGGAAGTAATTTAGATCGACGCTGCATAGGAAACCGCTCTTTGCGCATGTGAACTCAAACCCAGTCTCCAGGTTCAAAGACAGCTTGTCGACGACCCTTGTTGGCTTGTTTCACATACTGCTCTGTTCGCCTTGTCTTTTTATGGATCTGTTTAACAAATTCTGCTTTCTTCTTACCATCTAGATTAACATACTCAGAAATAGGCAGAGGTGATAAATCCAAAGGAGTTAGTGGATTAAAACCATACACAATTTCAAAAGGAGTAAACTTAGTAGCAGAATGCATTGTGCGATTATAAGTAAATTCAACATGCGGCAAACAATCCTCCCAACTTTTAATGTTTTTTTTAATGATTGCCCTTAACAACGTAGATAAAGTTCGATTTACTACTTCAGTTTGACCATCAGTCTGTGGATGACAAGTAGTAGAAAACAATAGCTTAGTACCTAACTTAGTCCACAGGGTTTTCTAGAAGTAGCTCAAGAACTTAGCATCTTGATCCGATACGATTGTTCTAGGCATACCATGCAATCTCACAACTTCCCTAAAGAATAAATTAGCAATATTGTAAGCATCATCTGTTTTGTGACAAGGAATGAAATGTGCCATCTTAGAAAATCTATCCACGACTACAAAAATAGTCTCGATCATGCCTAGACTTGGGTAATTTTAACACAAAGTCCATGGGAATATCTATCCAAGGCTCATGAGGAATGGGAAGTGGGGTATAAAGCCCGTGAGGTTGGACTCTAGATTTTGCTTGCTTACAAGTGACACATCGCTCACAAATCCTCTCAACATCTCGTTTCATGTGAGGCCAATAGAAGTGTTCCTGCAAAACCCCTAAGGTTTTAGCTACTCCAAAATGTCCCATTAAACCTCCTCCATGAGACTCCCTCACTAATAATTCTCTTAAAGAACAATTTGGAATGCAAAGTTTATTCTTCCTAAACAAGAATCCTTCATGCTTATAAAATTTACTGTGACCACTTTTCTCACAGTGCACATACTCTTCATAAAAATCTCGATCAGCAGTATACAATTCTTTAATATGCTCAAAACCAAGCAATTTAGAACTAAGAGTAGGGATAAGAGCATACCTTCTAGAAAGTGCATCAGCAACAACATTTTCTTTACCTTGCTTGTAGTGGATGACATAGGGAAATGTTTCGATGAACTCCACCCAACGAGCATGCCTTTTGTTTAGCTTATGTTGTCCCTTCAAGTACTTCAAGGATTCATGATCAATGTGGATTATGAACTCTTTTGGCCAAAGATAGTGTTGCCAAGTCTCTAGCGCTCGAACCAATGCATATAACTCTTTGTCATAAGTAGGGTAGTTCAAGGTTGCCCCACTTAGCTTCTCGCTAAAGAATGCAATTGGTCTTTTCTCCTGCATGAGCACTGCTCCAATACCTATTCCTGAAGCATCACACTCAATTTCAAAAGTTTTAGAGAAATCAGGTAAGGCAAGTAATGGCGCATGAGTCAACTTATTTTTAAGTGTCTAAAAGGCCTTCTCTTGTTGCTCTCCCCATCTGAACCCCACGTTCTTCTTGATTACCTCAGTAAGTGGTGCTGCAATGGTGCTGAAATCCTTCACAAACCTCCTGTAAAAGCTCGCTAGTCCATGGAAACTCCGCACATTACTTATATTAGTTGGACTAGGCCATTCTTGGATCGCACGAATCTTCTCTTCATCAACCTGTATTCCCTGTGCAGTAACAATAAAACCAAGAAACACAAGTTTGTCTATGCAAAAAGTGCACTTTTTGAGGTTAGCATACAATTTCTCCTTTTGAAGCACTTCCAAAACGTCCTTTAAGTGAGATATATGGTCTTCTAAACTCTTGCTGTAAATGAGGATATCATCAAAATAGACAACCATAAATTTGCCAATAAAAGTCCTCAAAACATGGTTCATAAGTCTCATAAAAGTACTAGGTGCGTTAGTTAAACCAAAAGGCATTACTAACCACTCATATAATCCATATTTTGTTTTAAATGCGGTTTTCCATTCATCACCTTCTTTCATTCTAATTTGGTGATATCCGCTTTTCAAATCAATTTTGGAAAAGACACTAGACCTATGTAACTCATCTAACATGTCATCTAAGCGAGGAATGGGATGACGATACTTTACCGTGATGTTGTTGATGGCGCGGCAATCAACACACATTCTCCATGACCCATCCTTCCTAGGTACCAAAATCACAGGCACTGCACATGGGCTCATGCTTTCTCTCACGTACCCCTTCTCCATTAATTCACTGACCTGCCTTTGGAGTTCCTTTGTCTCCTCTGGATTGCTCCTATAAGCTAGTTTGTTTGGAATAGATGCTCCGGATACAAGGTCGATCTGGTGCTTAATACCACGAATAGGTGGTAACCCCTTTGGAATCTCCTCAAGGAAGACATCTTCAAAGTCCTGCACAATAGACACAACCATACTAGGCAAAGAGTTAAAAAGTTCGTTAGTATTCAAACAAGTTTCCTTAAAAACCAGCAACAACATAGGTTGCTTCATCACTAACGCTCTCCTCACTACATTCGCTCTTGCTATACAACTCTCCTTTTGCAAGGCTGCACTCTCCTTTTCACTCACCACCAAAGTTGATCCCCCTTTAACTTGGTCTCTTACGCTCTTTCTAGCCCTCCTCTCTTTTTGACATCGATTTTTGTGTTCCTTTTCTTTTTCTGTCTTTTGCTCTCTCACTCTCCCTCTGTTTTTCACTCACCTTATATTTCGCAAAAGATTGTTGTAGCTGCAACTGATCCTCATACACCTATTTAGGTATTAAGGGTTTAAGATTAAACCTTTTGCCATGGTGAACAAGTGCATACTTGTTAGAAAAGCCATCATGAACAACCTTCCTATCAAACTGCCATGGCCTCCCCAACAACACATGACACGCCTGCATCGGCACTACATCGCACAACACCTCATCCTCATACCTACTAATGCGAAAAGCAATCAAGGCTTGCTTACTCACCTTAGTCTCGCCACTATCATTCAGCCACTGCAATTTATATGGGCTAGGATGTTTAATAGTTTTGAGTCCCAACCTCTTAACAATAAAAGTACTAACCACATTAGTGCAACTCCCCCCATCAATGATCAAACTGCAAATATGATCACCTAGATAACATCTAGTATGAAAGATATTCTCTCGTTGCACATCCTCTTCTTCCTTCACCTGCACATTCAAAGCTCGCTTCACTACTGCCACTAACTTCCCTACTGCAGGCTCCTCGTCATCACTAGCGTCCTCCAATGAAGGCATATCATCATCTTCACTATCCCCCTCAGTCTCATACTCACCATCATCACGCAGAATCATAACACGCCTATTCGGGCATTGACTAGCAATATGGCCTCTGCCTTGGCATTTAAAACATTTAATGTCACGATTTCTAGGAATAGTAGAATTAGGTTTACCTTGGTTACTAGGAGTAGAACCCCCTTGCTTTTGCTCTCCGTTTGGCTTGGTGGGTAAAGACTTTTCTTCCTTCTTCCATTGGTTAGTCTTCCAAGTGGATGAACCAGCACCCTGTTGAAACCGTGCAGTACTACTACCTTTCCTCCGGTGTTGGTTCTCAACCTTTATAGCCATGTGTACCATATCTTCCAATTCCACATAATGTTGCAATTCTACGACATTTTGAATCTCTCTATTCAACCCAACAAGAAACCTAGCCATGGTAGCCTCTCTATCCTCCTCTACATTTGCCCTAATTATAGTAACCTCCATCTCCTTGAAATACTCATCTACACTTCGACTTCCCTGCTTAAGAGTTTGCAATTTGTTGTGCAACTCACGATAGTAATAAGCAGGCACAAACCGCTTCTTCATCACCCTCTTCATCTCTTCCCAAGACTCAATAGGTGGTTCGCCATTCCTTCTTCTATTCAACATTAGTTGATCCCACCACACTATGGCATAATCTGAAAACTCAATGGCAGCAAGCTTCACTTTCTTTCTCCCACTATAATTGTGACAATCAAACACCATCTCCACCTTCTTCTCCCACTCTAAGTATGCCTCGGGATCATTCTTCCCTTGGAAAGGAGGAATCTTCATCTTTATACTACTCAATTGATTATCTTCTCTATTCTTATCTCCTCTATCTTCCCAATCCCTAGTTCCTCTATTCTTATCACTATAACCTCTATAACTCCCAATAGAAGGTTCATCATCAGAAATTTCATCTCCACCCCTTTGTACTCTCTTAGAACAACTCTCCCTCTTACGCCCTTGGAAGAAGTTTTTAGATTGCTCTAGTTTTTGCTCCACCGTCTCATGAATTTGTTCCATGCCCTCCTGAAACATCCTCTTCATCTCACTCCTCAATGCCTCAATCACTAACCTAGCATCAAACCTCCCCTTCTCCCCTTCAGGAGAATGTTGCCTCAACATAGTTCCTGCAATAAAGGTTAGTACTAACATAAATATATAGGATTAAACCTCACGATTCACTCCCTTACGTGTTTCACTCAAAGGATGATATCCCATAATCACTCGTGTATTCTCACAAGCAATGATGATATCAACTCACCAATTCCTCTTCTCAATTCTCCTAGAACTAATCCAAACTACACCATTCCCTTCTGTAGAATTCAAAACAACTCTAGGGGCTTGAATTTTTTTCTCTTTTTCTTTCCTTTTTGCTGCCTTTGTTTCCGTTCTTTGTTCTGTTGTTTTTTTTTTTTTTTTTTGTAACAAGATTAATAGGATGCACTACACTCTCAAGAAACAATTAACACTATGGACTTGAGTATGAAGCTATGACAACACGAAACTTGATATGAACAATTGATATGGACGATTGGAGTTAGGGTTTTGATGTTACCTTCCTTAAACCGAACTGATGTTTAACAAACCTAGGCTCTGATACCAAACTGATACGAACCATGCCCACGTATGATGAAACCCAATACCAATACGTTCGGAATTGCAACCCAAGATGTCAAAATAAACAAGTGGAACCGTGACCCGTTGCCTATAGGTGAGGTAAGAACCTTGGTATATTTTGTTGACGCCACAATCGGGATGAAAGACCGATTGATAAGTCGGGATGAACGCCACGGAAGAAATCTGATAAGTTCAAGAGAAGTTCTTAGAGAACCAAAAGAGGAATTCTCTCAAAAATGTGTTATTCAATCTTGTATGTCTGTTCTATCTTCTGTTTACAACCCTAGCAGCTTATATTAGGGTTTACAACTCGTAATAACAAAAGCCCAAAACGACATAACATCATAAAGTCGTAGAAAAATAACAAACGGGAAATGAAAGCCGACGGCGTAGGTGCCGGCGTAGTAGTCGGCGTAGGATGTACGCCGGGTATAAAGGCCGACGGCGTAGTAAGCCGGTATAGTTTGATGGGTGTCGAATCCAACAAAAATAAAAACCTACTCCTAGACAATTATATGATTTGTGTATAGTAGTGAGTAGGGTTGTATTTACAGGGATTGGTTAAATATATTTCTATTAAAAAGAGAATAGAAAGGAAAAGAAGAATTGGGGGGTTTTGTTTGCGAATCAAAATAATATTGAAATCAGATAATAAAAATGTATAATGATAAGAGCCTAGCCAAAGGAATCAAGATAGTTTAATTCTAGGAATTGATCATCGATGCAAATATTTTTCTATCCTTTATCCAAGATAAACTGGTTATGGTTATTAACAAGCTCTAATAACCTATCTCTCCTTACTTTCTTGATAATCAAAACATGCTCTTCGATTATTTCTCTTATTGATTAGACAACCCTAAACAAGCTCTTAGGATTTAATCTGTCAATAGCATTACAAACAAGAGAGACTACCAATTCATGCCAATAGATTATAAGATAACTTATTTAAACAAGATCATATATCTCCATAACATGAATTCGACTATCTATTTTATAATCAAACACGTTATTGTGTCACCGAAACTAGAACTATCAAACAATTACGGATCTGACATACTAGTGGACAATATATTAACTTGCTAATTGAGTAGAAGAGCTCTAATTCATACCAACCAACAAAGATAATATTGACAAAACTTCCAGAAGATATATAAATATCCGAAAACAAAGAGTAGAATAAAAGTAACTCAATTAGATCTCACAATCCGTGAAGAATTAAACTTCAATGATCCTTTGGCTAGAAAATTTGTTTAGCTACACATGTTCATCCTCAAAACGAAAGTTAAAAGAGAAAACATGTAAAAGTCTTTGTTGCCGATGTCCATTGCTCTGCCTCTCCTTCTTCCTTCCTGTCCCAAAAACTCCCTTTTCCCTCTAGGGTTGGTTCTATTTATATTGTTAAAGGAATGGCAGAGGATCTTTAGCTAGCAAGATACGAATATGTCTTTCCTTTTTCAAGTAAATCTCGAGAAGGGAATAATCGTCCGCCTGGCACGCCCATCAACACGGCCGGATTTAGAACCGTGCCTTCCTCTGTTGATAATTCACATATCATCATCCGTGTTCAGTATGTGCCACGGCTTCAACTACGGCCAGATCTCAAGCCGTGCCTTTCTCTGATCGATGTTCCGCAAATTCTCATTCTTGTTCAGTGTATGGCACGACTTCCACCACGGCTAGATCACAAGCCGTGCCTCTCTCTGTTGATAGTCCACATTTCCTCCTTCTTGTTCAGTGTATGGCACGGTTTCTACCATGGCTAGATCACAAACCGTGCCTCCCTCTGTTGATTCTTCAAGACAGATACACGGCCGTGTACTTCAACCGTGTATCTTTCTGTTGATTCTAAACCAAGTACACGACCGTGTACTTCAAATACACGCCCATGTACTTCCCTCCGACGGTGTAAATCTTTGTCTTTGATCTAAATTGTAGATGACTTCTCTAATTTACTTGAATTAACACTCTTGACTCTATTTAACCTGATTTATCAACATAATAAAATTAAGTACCATTTCCTTATGATTTCTATAAAATCAATAATAAATTAACGCCATTCATACTATAAAGATTGAGTATAAAACAGCTCTATCATAGTCCCTCTGTCGTGTGCGAATGGCAACGCCGGTCCAAGGTCGACAGTGTTTAAGCCAGCGTTGTCAAGGATGACAGCTTTGACCTCTATGCTTTGATCTCCTTGAATGACTTGTACAAATGCAAGTTCATTTTCATGGTTGCTCCAATCCTTTCCAGCTTCTTGGATATCCTTTATCAACCTATTAAGTGCTTCCTTGAATCGTTTTCGCTCGAGTTCTTGTGATCGGTTCAGGTGGCACTTTAAGAGGATCCACATTCCACCTTCTGGCTTGGCTCCCATCATGGCTCTCATCAGAATATACATTAGGAAGTGAATTGGAATTACGTAAAACGCTAAATTAGAATTTATGTGCAAAACCTTTGATTTAGAATTCCTTTTGAAAATTAGAGGTCTTATTTTCCTTCTCCTCACTTTATCCTTAGCATGGCATTACCGTAGACACTAGATGTCATGCCTCGCAGGGTTCTCAATTCGTGATAACTCGCTACGATTGGTTAACTTCTACCATGCAATCGTGAAGCGTCTTAGATCAATACAATTTAACCTGTACAAAACATAATAATTAACAATTTGAATGCCTTTAGCATTCTTTCATTTCAAACAAAACCCATCATGTATTCAACGGATACATTATATATGTCTCGGAGAGGGCTTTGTCTGAGTCCCATACACATAGATACCACTAAAACTTCTTGAAATCATATTAAATATTTACAACCCTCTAAATCTCAATGTCTATTAAGTTAAATACAATATTCCCATGATCTCTTCATCTTATCCCTATTCCTTGAGTTTGAGGTGATTATACATACTGTGTTGCGATATCCTTCAAGGAAGTTTATATAATCGTGTCCTGTAAGGTAAAATCTATAAGAGGGTAAGCTAATAGCCCAATGAGATAGGATTGCAATATCTCAATATTGTTTATAAACACAATTAATTTCAAACAAGTTTTCAAAACATATGCTATGCATAAACAACCATATGAATGCAATATCACACACAGTCTTTCGGTAACCAATGTAAAGTCTAGGATTTGCACCTCCTTGACCTTGGTTATGGATTCAGATCATATCATCAGTGCTTGGGTCTCACACTTAATTGATTCGCCTTATTTCTTTATTAGGTTTTATCTCTTACTACTATACAATATTAATGTTATAAATTTATCTCAAGTGTCACTCACACATCGAGCATTAACACCCTCAAGGATAGATCGGACTTAGAATCGTCAAGGCATGATAATCCCCTAATCACTTAGTTCACACTTAGCAAAACAGTAATCCTCCAATTACTTTCGATGTACCATGTAGCACCGATAGCCTTCAATACAATGTAATGTCTCGAGCAATGCATGTCAATTTTTATTTAAGTTGTAATAATTAAATTATTGTTTTTAGGCGATCACATAAGAATCAATCACATAGGATTCGATCACATCAAAAAGGAATACGAAGCGTAATTATTTAATTGAGATCATAAAACAACACCTACGAGATCAGAAAGATAGATCACTAAACATCGGATTTTATCCAAAGTCATTTAATTACCATCCATTTTGTCTTTCCATCTAATGTAGTAATTTTACAAATATATTTAATAATGTCTTTATTATTATCATTATGATTATATATATATACATATATATATATTGTTTGCTTAACCATTAGTCTTTACTTTTCCCCCCCCTTCTCCTTTTTCTTCTTCTTCTTCTTTTTTTATTTTTTACATATGACTATACAATATATATATTAATCTTATAATTCTTGTTCCTTTTATTGTCCTTCCCTTGCTAGAAAATCTTCTCACTCAACTTCTCTTCTCAGTCAACATATATATATATATATATATATAATATATTACATCTATATCTATAAGATTATATATATACATCCGTATGTTCGCTGTTGTCTCCCTTCATCCTCAACTCGCCAGAATTCAACACGATTTCTCCACCAAAACGCCATTCCACACAGCCCTTACATGCTTTTCCTGCACCCTTAATTCCACACTTACACACTCTCCAATTGTTTCCCTTACTTAAGCAATTACATACCTTTCATGCTTCTCATATAACACCCCTCACATTTATTGTCATCATCCTTTCTTCACCTCTGCTATCACAATATCGTTTACTCCTACATGAGAAGAAATTGCTACTCTTTTATTGTAATCACCTTATCAAAGGTTGAGTTTTCATGGAGTGAAAGTGAGCTACATTCCATTTAAGTTACTATTTTAATTAGATGAACTATAATCTTTTTCAATCTTCCATCTAAGAAGTGTAAGTGTGAAGAACTTACTATGTGTTACTAGCTCTATACATGCATGTCTTTGATTACGGAAAATCAAAGCTCTAAGTTCAAGCATGCGTGAATCATAGATGAAAGGATGACCTTATAAAATGTTCATATGCTGCATTCTCCCATTCAAACTAGCACTCAGTTTAACACAACTACGTGGACACTCACCCATTCATCCTCAGTACACTCTAACACAATATTAGGACATAAACAACAACCACAATTGCCATAGAAACAGTAGCAACCACACTTGAATAACATTAGTAGCATCCACGGTTCAAATAACAACAGCAGCACTACAATTACAATAACACAACAACAACTATAATTGGGATAACAATAGTAGCAACTAGAATTAAAATATTAGTAGCAACAATGGTTTAGCGACATCCATTTCCCATGCCCAAGGCATTCCAACATACACACATTTGCATTCACCACCTACATACACTCTCACGATCTCATTGACACAAATCAACACTCCTTCACGCACAAGTACACTCACCTGCTATCTCCCCCATCATCGCCACAATGTCCACACCACGTACAACATCCACCAAGTAGCACATCCCACTACGCACTAGTGCACATATCAACAAGTCTACTCACGCATATATCCCAAAAAAACACACTTAGTAAATCACACACCAGTAACTTAACACATAACATGAATTTAGGCCGCTCTTGTATTCACACTTCAACATCCACACATAACATGTACATATTTTAATATTTTTCAAAATAGAACGTATAGTAACCATAGGCCAACATGATTAAACCAATAAAATATCCATACAAATATCAACATCACACACAAATTACAGTATATTATTGAGTTCCCACTCACATAGTTCTCATCTTCAATTACTTGTAGTAATCTTTGGGTAAATTTGCGGAATAATTATCTTCTCCTAAAATATAAGAAAATCATGCTATTACCCTCTATTCATGACGGATATCATTTTATTTAATGTATTTTTAGTTATTTTAACTATTTCCTAAGCTAAATCCTATTTTTATATACATTTTAAAATTATATTTAAATTTCAAAAATAAAGCTCATTTCATGCAAAATTAGTTTAGTTTCATAGAGCTCACCTCAAGAATCACGATTGTGGTCTCAGTTTGTGATTTGGAGGTCGTATGTGGAAGTTATGATTTTTTTTCTTCACTTTTTCTTTTCTCCCTCCCTCTATGCTCATCTCACTCTCTCTCATCCCTATCTTCTTACTTTCAACTTTTTCTTTTTCCTTTTTGACCGAGGAGAGCTTTTGAATGGGGGGGGAGGGGTGGGGATGGGCTTCTCTCTCTCTCTCTCTCTCCTCTATATATATATATATGTAACTTTTTAATATTTTGGATATGTTTGTTGTATGTGGTAATTTACGTAAACTTAGTAACTTTAGTATTTTATTACGAAACTTTACTACTAAGATAATTAAATTATCCTGAGTGTGATTATGTACTCCGAATTTTTATTTGACTATTCTAAGTCTGTGATTTTAATTTATTTATCATTTATTCAACAATTCTTTACAGTTTACTTTTTGTGTGATTATTTCTTTTAATAAAATCTTATGTGGGGTATTTTTAAGGTTTTTAGTAAAATCTTTTAATCATTCCAATGTTATACGTAACTAAATTTTTGTGGATTTTACATTTTCCTCTCCTTTAAAAGTTTTGTCCTCAAAACTTCAAAACGCACTTGAATTTTTGAATAGTTAGGGTTACTTCTCTTTCATCTCGTCTTCCCTCTCCTTAGTAGCTTCTCATTTAAAGTGTCGATTCCATTGTACCTTGACATATGTTATAGTCTTGTTACGCAATTCTCAGGTTTGAGTGTCGAGGACTTGGATAAGATGTTCTCGATATGTAAGATTTGGCTTAATCATCAAGATATCCATCTTGATCGCTTTGTTGGGATCTGGGATGTGCTTTCAAAGCAATGACACATGGAGGACGTTATGGATTCTCGATAATTGAGGGGGTAGGTCTAATCGGTAGGCCACTTCTCTAACCCTTTATAAAATCTTGTACAATCTAGCATACCTAAGGCTTAACTTTCCTTTAGTTCCAAATCTCTTTGTTCATTTGATTGGCGTGACCTTTAGATAGACATGTTCTCCTGGTAGAAACTCAATCTTTCTTCTTTTCAAATCTTCCTAACTCTTATGGTGATCCTGAGTTTCCTTTATTCTTTATCTAATGATGGCAACCTTGTCTATCGTTTCTTGCAATAATTCTGGCCTAATTGTACTTCGTTCGATTCCATCCCAGTGTAACGGAGACCTACACTTCCTTTTGTATAGGGCTTCATAAGGGACCATCTTAATCAACGAGTGATAGCTATTGTTGTATGCGAATTCAACCAATGGCAGATGTTGATCTCAACTATCTTTGAAATCTAATGTGTAAGACCTTAACATATCTTTCAATGTTTGAATAGTTTGTTTAGATTGCCCATGTGTTTGAGGATGGTATGCCATGCTGAATTGCGGTTTTATTCCCAGGGCTTGTTGTAGACTTCTCCAAAATTTAGATACAAATCGTAGATCTCGATTAGATACTATACTAAGCAGCACTCCATGGAGTCTTACAACTTCTCAGAGATAAATCCCGGCTAATTTATCCAAGGAGTATGTCATATTAACAAGTAAGAAATGGGCAAATTTAGTTAGACAATCTACAATTACTCATATGGCTTCATATCCAACCCTTATCCTTGGTAAAGTTGTAACGAAATCCATGGTAATCTATTCCTACTTCCATTCTGGAATCGATAGTGCCTGTAGTAATCCCTTAAGCTTCTAATGTTTAGCTTTGACTTGTTGGCAGACAGAACATTGAGAGACGAATTATGCTACGTCTCTCTTCATGCCTTCCCACCAATAGTCCTTCTTAAGTTCTTGATACATCTTTATTCCTCCTGGGTATATCGTATATCTAGAATTGTGGGCTTCATCCAAAATATCGTTTCTCAGTTTTGTATCTTCCAGAACACGCCATCTACCTTGTAACCTTAAGACTCCATTTTGATCTACCTCAAAGTCAGTATTAGCACCTTGCTCTACTTTGTTTTGAAGGTCTACTATCTTTGAATAATTGAGTTGCATCTCTTTTATCCTATCCAGGAGAGTAAGCCACAATTCAATAGTTGCTATCTGGACTTCCTCCTCGTGCCATAGAAACTCAATTCTTAGTTTCTTGAACTTTTGTAGCAACTGTTGTCGTTCGGTTAATAGTGTTGCCACCTAGCCGTGATTCTTTCGACTCAAAGCATCAGCTACGACATTGGCTTTCCCTGAATGATAGTTAATATTGAGATTAAAGTCCTTGATGAGATTGAGCCATCTTCTCTGTTGCATGTTGAGTTTCTTTTGAGTAAACAAGTACTTTAACTTTAGTGATCCATGCATATTTCGCATTTCTACCTATATAGATAATGCCTCCATATCTTCAGGGCAAACATGATAGCGGCTAGTTCCAAATCATGAGTAGGGTAGTTCCTCTCATGCGATTTCAACTATCTAAAAGTGTATGCCATGACTTTCTTGTTTTGCATTAGCATGTAACCTAATCTGTTTCATGAGGCATCACTATAAACACAAAGAGGTTCCTCTGAGTTAGACATGGTCAAAATGAGAGTTGAGATCAGTTGTTGCTTTAACTCTTGAAAACTTCTTTCACAATCATCATCCTACTCGAACTTTATGTCCTTTTGAGTTAATTTTAGTTAATGGCTTTGATATTTAGGAAAAGTTCTTTACGAACCTTCTATAGTATCCAACTAACCCAAAAAAACTCCTCACTTTCGTAACTATAGTGGGTTGTTTCCAGTCAACTATTGCTTCTATCTTGGTTGGATCCACTATCACACCTTCACCCGATATAATATGTCTCAAGAATGCCACTTGAGTCATCCAAAACTTGCACTTGGAAAATTTTGCGTGCAATTGATGTTCCTTTAGTAGTCCTAAGGCAATCCTAAAGTGTTCTTCATGCTCTAGTGAGGTCTTAAAGTAAATCAGGATATCGTCGATAAAAACCACTACGAATTTATCTAAAAACAACTTGAAGATTCTGTTCATGAGGTCTATGAACGCAGCCGGAGCATTTGTTAACCCAAATGGCATTACTAAAAATCCGTAATGACCATATCATGCTCGGAAGGCAGTTTTAGGTATATCTTTTGACTTGATCTTCAGTTGATGGTTTGCAAATCATAAATCTATTCGAGAAAAGATACTTACTCCTCGCAACTGATCAAACAAATCATTAATTCTTGGCAATGGATATTTATTCTTGATGGTTATTTTGTTCAATTCTTGATAATTGATGCATAGTCGCATAGATCCATCCTTCTTGTTGACGAACAACACTAGAGCTCTCTAAGGTGATACACTTGGGCGAATGAATCCCTTCTCGATCAATTCTTGCAATTGCTTCTTCAATTCTTTCAACTCAATTGGGTCCATTCAATAAGGTGCTTTTGAGATTGGTTCTGTACCAAGTTTCACTTCAATGGTAAAATCCATTTCTCTCGAAGGTGGTAGTCTTGGTAATTCTTGGAGAAACACCTTAGGGAATTTATTGATAACTGGTATTTCTTCCAATCTTAGCAATCCCTTCTTTGTCTCCACTACATTTACTAGGCATATGCTCTAGTTTTGAAGGTATTCTCCTCTTTCTTGTAATACGTTAGTGGAATTTTTTGGATTTTTCCTTGACTGTCCTTGATATACTATAATTTTTGCTCCTAGCCTGTTGAATCACACTTTCTTATTCTTGCAATTTACATTAGCAAAGTGCTTCGACAACCAATCCATTTCTAGAATCACTTTGTAGCTTCTCATGGATAAAATTATCAAGTCCGCAGGCATATTTCTTCCTTGTATTTCGATTGGACATTCTCTTACAATTTCCTTGGTGATGGCCTTTTCTCCTGTAAGAGTGCTAATTCTTAAGATCTTCAAAGAAGGTTGAACTTCCCGCTTTTGTCATTGAGCTACAACTGACCTTATAAAAGAATGTGTAGCTTTTGTGTTGAAGAGAACCAATGTTGGTTGAGTAGCAATTAAAACGGATCCTATTAATTACATAGCACTTAATTAAGTCATTTAATAGTAAATCTCTTATACCTTTTTAGCTCTTCCAACTAATCTTCTATTTAAGTTTCCTATATAAGATATCTCATATAGGTAAAGTAGATCTTGACATACCTGTTCTAACATCTCCTTCTTCTATATATTCCATGGCTGCTAGATTAATATCCTAATATTGTCTAGGTTCTTCATGCCCCTTCTCTTGCATTTGTGCCCTCTATAGCAAATACTCGAGCATTTGCGACTTAGGTGTTGGCTTCTTACTCACTTGGTCGATTGGTTAGCCTTCTAACTGTAGTTCAGGATGTTGTAACCTTTGCCCTAGGTCCTTGGTGTCTCTTGGGATAGAAATTAGCTAAATGTCGTGGTTGTTTGTACACAAAGCATACTGTGAAATTCTTCCACAGGCAATCTAGGACCTTATGATCGTTCGACCTATAACGAAAACACTTTCCCCTGAAGTATAGGCACTCTCTAAGATAATGTTTTTTTCTACATTTCCAGCAAACTACCTTTATAGGTTTTGCTTGAGGAGGGATGGCTAGAGGTTTATTACCTGGCGGCCTCATATTCAGCATGGGCCTCCTTCCCCTATCACTTAGAGTTAGCTAGAACATTGGTCTCTTGGCTGGAGCATGCATCCCTATACTTGGTCGAGCCCGAGGTCTCATTTCTTCCACCCTTAGCTTTGTTTGTTCCAAAGCTTGGGCCTTATTTACCACTTTTGAGTATGTCTAGAGCTCAAACTCCATAATTCGTTCTTACATTTCTATATCTGATCCATTCATGCATAGCTATTGCCTCAACGCATCGAAATCTTTATAAATATTGGGAGCAAACTGTAATAATCAATTAAATTCATTTTCGTATTGATAAATCATTCTTGTACCTTTCTTTAGTTAGAACACTTGTCCATTTAGCCATGTTCTAATTCTCTTTGGGAAATATTCTCAAAAGAATTTCCCTTTAAATGTTTCCCATGAGGTTGGCTGAGGTAAAATCTTTTGTTTAGCTTCCCACCATGTCCTGGCTCTCATTTTTAACAAAAATGATGCATATGCCACTTTCTGGTGGTTTTCCACTTCGTATGCAGCGAATGATCTTTCTAATTGTGTTATCTACTCTTTGGCTTCCTCTAGTTTCCCATATGCTCCATCAAAGTACCTATTTAATAAAAAAAAATGGAAATATACTCCTTTGAATCCGACCAATTCCCCTTAGGTCATATCTTTTTTGACCTCCCATATAAGGTGCATGAGTAGTTGAAATTGGTAGAGGTGGTGGTGGCACCTGTAGTTGTTGAGGAGCAATTATAGGTGGCACTGGCTACGGTTGAGGTGGTGGAGGAACTGATTGTGACCGAGGTTGACGCCCTGGCATGAGGTATTGGATTAACAAGGTTTGTTATTGGGCCAATTGTTGAACTATTTCTTCCAATCTTGACATGCGTTCCTCCCCACTTCCTTCCCCACTGGAAGGGGCTTGAGTTGCACTTCTTTGCCTTGACCTAGTCTCTCTACCTAGCATCCTTAGGTTGGATCTCTGGATTTTCCTATGACACTGAGGGTAGAGTTCCTGCTTACGAAGTTTCGTCTACATCTTGATACCTAGCGAGCATTATTGTTTTTCATCCTTTAGTGGTATTTCCATTGTAATTTATTAATGCAATATACAAAATATATTAGGATATTTCCAATGATATATATATATATCAATAATGATATGGATATCAACAAAAGTTATATAACATATCAGTATAATTGCATTAAAAGTTAAAAATACACGAAATCATGATGTTTTACATATACTTTTCAAATTTTACATTTCTTAGGTTTCTAACTTATACATACGTTAACTTTGAGGGATATATATATTACATAACAAAATTTTTCCCTCTCGAGTCTTACTAACATACAAGCATTACTATCCCTTATATACATTGCTTTTTCAAAATTTTTCTAATTCCTTTCTTAGGTTCCTATATGACATCTTCTGATCCTTCAGTTGCATCCTCGTCACTTTCTCCCATTTCTTCTTCTTCCACCTCTTCCTCTTCTTCTTCTTCTTTTAAGGAGTTCGAGGTTACACTATCTTCTTTTAGGGCATCGTCTAAATCGAATTTTTCTTCGGGAGATGAATCTTCTTCCGGATCCTCTTCCCAATCTTTTTATAATTCTGGTTCTACTACGAACATATCCCCTTAGTCTACGATCTCGAACTCTCGGTGCTTAATGTAGTCTATAGTATACTAAGAGTCTTCTAAGTATATCAACCTTAGATTAACTCTCGACTTCTAATCATAAATCTCTCTCTCATATGTCCGTGAGTTTCTTCTAGATTGGACTAAAGGGTTTGGGACTTCTTAGGGGATACCCTCTTCCTATATTGAATCAAGCGACAAATAGTATTTTAGGTGGCTCCTCCTCCATCCCTATCATTTTTGTAAATAGAGCTTCTAGAGCAGGTATAGCAATATACCTATTATACCTATCTCCAAGATCTTTAGTTGGATTTGCCATTGTTTAGTTAATCCAATTCTCTAATCCTCTATTATTTCATCCACCATCTTATAGATTAAGAAGTGTTCATATTGGATTTGTAGTGATTGCATTCTCAATCTATATCCTATTAAATCATCCTCCTATCTCATGCAATAAGCACTCCATTTTTTATCTGCATGCTCGAGCATTTCTTGCATTTCATCGAAATTGTGAAATTTCTGTAAGTTTTAAGTTATTTATTTCCTTTCCCAAGTTCTATCCACTATCCCTTATTAAGGTAAGTTTTATATATCTAAAGGGTTGTCAAATCAATCTCTTAAGTTATTGATTCTCAACCCAACTTATTTCTAAAATAGATCTTACTTTAACAAAATCTTTAGCTTTGATACCACCAAAAGCTGTCATGCCTCGTAGGGTACTCAATTGGTGACAACCCGCCACGACTGCTTAACCTCTACTATGCAATCGTGAAGCTTCTTAGATCAATATAATTCAACTCGTACAAAACATAATAATTAACAATTTGAATGCTTCTAGCATTATTTCATTTCAAACAAACCCTATCCCATATTCAACGAATACATTATATATGTCTTAAAGAGGGCCTTGTCTAAGTCCCATACACATAGATACCACTAAAACTTCTTGAAATCATATTAAATATTTACAACCCTCTAAATCTCAATGTCTATCAAGTTAAATACAATATTCTCACTATCTCTTCATCTTACCTTTGTTTCCTAAGTTTGAGGCAATTATACATACCATTGTGTGATATCCTTCAAGGAAGTTTATATAATTGCATCTTGCAAGGCAAAATCTATAAGAGGGTGAGCTAATAGCCTAGTGAGATAGGAGTGCAATATCTCAATACTATTTACAAACATAATCAATTTCAAACAAGTTTTCAAAACATATGCTATGCATGAACAATCATATGAATGCAACATCACAAGCAGTCTTCTGGTAACCAGCATGAAGTTTAGGGTTTGTGCCCCCTTGACCTTAGGTTAAGGATTTAGATCATACCATCAAGCCTGGGTCTCACACTTAATCGATTCACTTTATTTCTTGATTAGGTATTATCTCATACTACTATATAATATTAATGTTATAAATTTATCTCAAGTGTCACTCATACACCAAGCATTAACACCCTTAAGGACAGACTAGACTCGGAACTGTGAAGGCGCGATGATCCCCTAATCACTTAGTTTGCCCTTGGAGGAACAGTAATCCTCCAATTACTTCTTATGCGCCCTATAACAGTGATGGCCTTCAATACAATGCAATGTCTCATGTAATGCATGTCAATTTTTATTTAAGTTGTAATACTTAAATTATTGTTTTTGGGTGATCATGTAAGAATCAATCACATCGAAGACAAATACAAAGCACAATCATTTAATTAAGATCATAAAACAACACCTACAATATCAGAAAGATAGATCACTAAACATCGGACTTTATCCAAAGTCATTTAATTACCATCCATTTCTCTTTCCATCCTAATGTAATAATTTTACAAATATTTTTAATAGTGTCTTTATTATTATCATTATGATTATATATATATATATATATTTTGTTTGCTTAACCACGAGTCCTTACTTTTCCCCCCTCTTCTCTTCTTCTTCTTCTTCTTCTTCTTCTTCTTCTTCTTCTTCTTTTACATATGACTATATAATATATGTATTAATCTTATAATTCTTGTTCCTTTTGTTGTCCTTCCCATGTCGGAAAATCTTATTGCCCAACTTCTCTTCTCGATTGACATATATATATATATATATACTCACATCTATATCTATAAGATTATATATATAAAATTGTATGTCCGCTGTCATCTCGTTCCTTCCTCAACTCACCGGACTTCAACACGATTTCTCCACCAAAATGCCATTCCGCACAACCTTTACATGCCTTTCCTATACCCTTAATTCCGCACTTACACACTCCAACAGTTTCCCTTACTCAAGCACTTACATACCTTTCATGTTTCTCATATAACACCCCTCACATTTATTGTCATCATCCTTTCTTCATCTTTGCTATCACAATATAGTTTACTCCTACATGAGAAGAAATTGCTACTCTTTTATTGCAATCACCTGATTGAAGGTTGAGTTTTCATGGAGTGAAAGTGAGTTACATTCCATTTAAGTTACTATTTTAATTAGATGAACTATAATCTTTTTCAATCTTTCGTCTAAGAAATGTAAGTGTGAAGAACTTACTATGTGTTACTAGCTCTATACATGCATGTCTTTGCTAAGGGAAAATCAAAGCTCCAAGTTCAAGCATGCATGAACAGGAGATGAAAGGATGACCTTATAAAATGTTCATATGCTCCACTCTCCCGTTCACATCGGCACTTAGCCTAACACAACTACATGGACACTCTCCCGTTCATCTTCAGTACACTCCAACGCAATATTAGGACATAAATAGTGACCACAATTGCTATTGAAACAGAAGCAACCACACTTGAATAACACTAGTAGCATCTACAGTTCAGATAACAATAGTAGCACTACAATTACAATAACAAAGCAGCAACTATAATTAGGATAATAACAGCAGTAACTAGAATTAAAATATTAGTAGCAGCAATGGTTTAGCGACATCCATTTCCCATGCCCAAGGCATTCCAACATATGTACATTTGCATTCACCACTTGCATACACTCTCACAATTTTATTGACACAAATCAACACTCCTTCACACACAAGTACACTCGCCTGCTATTTCCCCCATCATTGCTACAATGTCCACACCATACACAACATCTACCAAGCAGCACATCCTACTATGCACCAGTGCACAGATCAACAAGTTTACTCATGCACATATCCTAAACAAATACACACTTAGTAAATCACACACCAGTAACTTAACACATAACATGAATTTAGGCCGCTCTTGTATTCACACTTCAACATCCACACATAACATGTACATATTCTATTTTTTTTTTTAAATAGAACATATAGTAACCATAGGCCAACATGATTAAACCAATAAATATCCATACAATATCAAAATCACACACAAATTACAGTATATCATTGAGTTCCTACTCACTTGGTTCTCATCTCTAATTACTTGTAGTAATCTTCGAGTAAATTTGTAAAATAATTTTCTTCTTCTAAAACACAAGAAAATCATGTTATTACCCTCTATTCATGACGGATATCATTATATTTAGTGTATTTCTAGTTATTTTAACTATTTCCTAAGTTAAATCCTATTTTTGTACACATTTTAAAATTATATTTAAATTTAAAAAATAAAGCTCATTCCATGCAGAATTAGTCTAGTTTCATAGAGCTCACCTCGAGGATCATGCTGGTGGTCTCGGTTTGTGATTTGAAGGTCGTATGTAGAAGTTATGATTTTTTTCTTCACTTTTTCTTTTCTCCCTCCCTCTCTAGTTGTCTCACCCTCTCTCATCCCTATCTTCTTATTTTCAACTTTTTCTTTTTCCTTTTTGACCGAGGTGGTGGGCTATCTCTCTCTCTCTCTCTCTCTCTCTCTCTCTCTCTCTCTCTATATATATATATATATATATATATATATATATATATATGTAACTTTTTAATATTTGGGATACGTTTGTTGCGTGCGGTAATTTACGTAAACTTAGTAACTTTAGTATTTTATTATGAAACTTTATGACTAAGCTAATTAAATTATCCTGAGCGTGATTATCTACTTCGAATGTTTATTCAACTATCTTAAGTTTATGATTTTAATTTATTTTATGGTTTATTCAATAATTTTTCATGGTTTATTTTTTGTATGATTATTCCTTTTAATAAAATCTTATGCGAGGTATTTTTAAGCATTTAGGTACAATCTTTTAATCATTCCAATGTTGTACCTAACTAAAATTTTGTGGATTTTACACTAGATCTACAACGAAGAAGGAATCAATATCTATATATTGTCGAGAATTTGGAAACGTCATTAGGAAGGGAGGCAAGGTATATGTCGGGGAAATGGCATCATCGTAGCAAGGTGAGCGCAAGTTAGGATTGGTGAAGAGAAAATGGGAAACTCCACAACCCAACGTACCTAGGCCTTCGAGATCTATCCTCCGAGTTGCTGGATTTGATCTACGTCGATGCTCCGTCAACATCACAACCTTCGTTAGGATGTCAAGCATCAAATCTCCATCGGTGGTGACCATTGTAGCATCTCATTGTCTAAGCCGGAGCTAAGCATCTCTCTACGATTCCTTTCTTTCGCATCCAACCTTAGTATGCGTAATGGTTTTCTTGCATTGGAGTTAGGTGTCTCTCTACCGTCCCCACATTCTGCGGTGTATGGGGTTTTCTTGTATTGATGGGGTATTTTTGTTATTCTATTTATTATTCCATCCTTATTCCCTTAAGTAAATATTGTAATCTTAATTCTATTACATCTAAGTAAACATCATTGTATCAATTCGCTGGCTATTTTATTATCTAGTAATATCTATTTCATTATAGACTTATTCTATTTAGCGAATTAAACAAGCCATAAGGGTTGTAGGTTTAGCTATCTGAAAAGCTAAAAAAATAATAATTAAAAACTATACTAAAATTAAAGAAAATAAGTACAACAATAAATACTTCTAGACTAGGGTAGCAAGTATAATATTTTTGTGATTCTAAAGATTATGAGAAAAGTAACAATGAAAAATTCAATTACTATAATATATTAATACTATTTTAATAACTTATGTATAATGAAAATCTTATAACAAATAATAATAAAATTTAAAATAGAAAAATAAGAAAGAAACATAATCAATTAGATAAATATAAAAAATAAAAAAATAAGAGTTAAAATTTTAGATTTATGATAGTTAAATAGAATTTTTAAATATATATTTATATTCAGAATATTTTATTTAGTATATACATAATTTTTTATATAAAAATATTATAATTTAGATGATATAATTAAATATTAATACGCGTACTAACCAAACTCGTAATTTAATAATTATCTTCACACATCTTTTTTTCCTATAAATTCCCTTGTCTTTTCTCTCTCTTCATTTTTTTTTCTCATCCCCTACTTTCTTTTCTTTCTTTCTTCTTCCTTTCTCTTCTTCTTTTTCTTCCCTGGTCATGGAAACCAAAACTTTCCTGAAACTTCAAAAATCCATATTTTCCTCATACTAAATCCAAATTAAAAACCATAAGACCATTATGATCCTTGGAAGAAGTACTACGCAACAAGACTACACTTACTAAGTAAATTTTGAGTTCCAAATTTGAGCTAAAATTCCATATGAATTAAAAAAAATTATTTAGATTTGATTTTTATTTTAAGTTTAGTGAGTTTAACTAGTAGAGTTAGCTTTAAGTTTGTTATCTATTTATTATTAGGTGAAAGATTTGGATTCACACAACTTCCTGAGAGTTATTTAGAGTTTTAAAGCTAAAAAATCCAAATGAGTGAAAAACTCTATGATATAATATAATGTTTGTATATTGCTTGTAATATAGTGTATATATGTGCAATATGTTATGTTTAGATACTGTGATATTATAATTTTTTTTTTCCTTCTATGGTTCCTTTTTCTTTTATGAGTTTCTTTCTTTTCTTTTCTCTTTTTTCTTCCTCCTTTTCCTTGTCTTCTACGTGTGTTTCTTGTCTTTTCTTTTCTTTTTCTTTTACTTTTCTTGTCTTTTCTTTTTCTTTTCCTTTTCCTTTCATTTTCTTTTCCAATAATGCATATATGTATGTACAAACATATATATTTAATAATAGCTTAGGAAAATAAAATATAGATATAATGTAAAACTTATGTACATACTAAAGGAGAAAAAGAAGGGGGGGGGGGGGGGGGGGAGGAGGAATATATTTACATAGATATATTAATTATTGATCGCGTGAATATATATGTATATATATATATTTATTATTATAAATTTTATTATTTTTAAATTATTGATTACTATAAAAAAAATGATAAGGAGATTAGAAGACAAGCTTACCTAATTTATTTATTTATTTTTTTGTCTTTTTTTTTTTTAAAACTAGAACGTCATTAATTATGTCTAATTGTGTGTGTGTATATATATATATATATATTCTAAACCAATAAGTTTATGTATGAATACAAATAAAGTGTATATAGGAATTTGGAGTTAATATATGAAATAATTTGATAAAATATATTGAATTAATTATCGATTTCACTTAGTATAATAATAATAATGATAATAATAATAATAATGATGATGATGATGATGATGATGATAACAATACTACTACTACTACTACTAGTAGCAATTGTGATTGATAATTATGTGGTATATATTGGTAGACTAATTTTTACAAATTTTGGGATTTTGATAATTGAGAATATTGCAAGATGGCACATTGGATTGCCCTATTGTTTCTTGAATGGAGATGATTGAATGTTCAAGTAACATAATGACTCGATTGTTGCCAATGAATAAGAATTGTAGATTAGTCCTGGATGGTTGATTTGACAGTTGATGGATTGGGTCGCGCTATATCATTATTGATCTAGCCTTGAATGTTGATTCATTTTAAAATTTATTTCTTTATGAATTGTTGTTTCATTCACTTGATTTTATTTATTTGGCCTAACTTACCTTATTTATCCGTGATGTGTAATGCTTCATTCTTCTTGTAGTGGTGAATGTAAATATAAAGTATGAATTATTTTTGCTTGTAGGGTTGGCTTGGTTTCTTTATGCTTGCCTTTGGAATCGTGTTTCTTAAATGCTTTAGTAGTTTATTGTCTTGAATGTGGATTGGCTAGTAACTATATATTGTTTGATCACCTGAACCAATTAATTAAAGGATTGGATTGAACTAAACTGGACATGCATTACATGATACATTGCATGAAGTCGAAGGTCATTACTGCTATAGGATGCATCGAAAGTAATTTGAGGAATACTGTTTCACCAAGTGCAAAGATTAGGGGATTATTGTGCCTTGACGGTTCCGAGTCTGGTCTGTTCTTGAGGATGTTTATTGCTCGATGTGTGAGTAACACTTGAGCTTATGATATTGAAATTAAGACATAATTTTTAATAAAGAGATAACAATAATTAATTGATTGTGAGATTCGAGCACTGATGGTATGATCCGAATTCCTAACCCAAGGTCAAGAGGAGCGTAAACCTTAGACTTCACGCTGGTTACCAGAAGACTGCATGTGATGTTGCATTCATATGGTTGCTCATGCATAGCATATGGTTTGAAAACTTGTTTAAAATTGCTTCTGCGTGTGTAGTATTAAGAGTATTGTATTCCCATCTGATTGAGCCGTAGTGTGCTCTCCCCTCTATAGATTGTCTTGTAGGAAATAATATAAAAGCTTAGGATGGGATAAGATGTGATATGATGAGAGCTTTGGGAATCCAGAACGATAAAGTAAGATTTGTGATTAATAGATTATTTAGATGTAATATTATTCTTATGAACTTGATGTGAAAATTGCAATTATGAAACTTAGAATTATTTTTTCATTTTATTGTTTTGGTAAGGGATTCCGATTCTCTATGATCTTGGTCGACTGTGGAACATGAGAATCCGTAATTATATTTTCATTATATGATCACATATAATATGATTTGTTATAATTGATTTAATATTTAATTAGAGTCTTGAGATCTCTGACTCGCAAGATGATTATCATATAACGGGTACATACGTAACGTGATAACTTTTAATAGGAACTTTTAGACTTCCCTTTAGGGCGTGACACTATCCAGTTTCAATTGGTAACATATTGTTAACAGTCATAAATGGTAGGTTCATTATTTATGAAAAGTTAGAATAGTATTATGGGTCAATCGTAAATATACCTTTGTCATGTTGGTTTCATATATACTTACTCTTCCTCTCCTTAAAATCAATCATTTAGACTCTTGAAAAAAAAAGTAAAAAGATTTTATATTTTCATTTAACCAATGGTTTTACATCTTTTATCATTTTGTTTATGTTGGGGACTAAACTCTAAATTTTAAAAGTATGGGACTAAGGGTACATGTAGCAATTTATCGAAATATTCTTTAAGAACCTCATTCTTTTTTCTTTTCTTATCCAAAAATTTGGTACAATCAAGGCTTCAAATGGTTAATTATTAACATATTTCCAGCTAGCAATAGATATTAGTGGCAGTAATAGGAAAATGTTGGAAATTGAAAGTGGAAATCATATTCTTCATCAGTATCCAGTAGTCCTCATTCCCATACCCTATTTGGCTTTGGAAATAACATTACTTTTTACATTTTGTTAGAACTGGCTACCCTATTTGCTGCTTATCGTTAGAAGACTCTATTTACCATTATTTCTCACGCTTTCTAGGGTAATGATTGTTAAATATCTGGCGATTGTAAGGATTATATAATATACGTGAAAATGTATTCCCAAAATGTTTATCACGAAATAAAAATTAAACCTAAAGTAAAAACTATTAACAAAGACCAAATATAAAAGTAATCTTCTGAATGCACACAAGTTCCCTAATTTCTGCTGTTAATGGTAATTCAAATCGTTTTTATCTTAACTTTGAAATGGCTATGACATTAATGGACTAGTATTTATCCATATACTTAAAAAGTAGGAATTAGACATTCTAACTTCTTGAATGTAATTTTGCTTTCTTATAAATTTAAATATATATATATATATATATATCTTTAAAGTGTTATAAAATCCCCAAAATCATCTGTAATAACAATGGTGATGGAGCTTTATTGACATTTTAAGATACACGTATAATTAAAAAGTGATGAGGAGGTAACTTTTATTTTGCGAGTTCAAGTTACTTATTCACGCACATACTTAGTTAACTTCAAGGTGAATTTATGAAAATGCTTCAACGATGGAGAAAACTTATTGACATGGAAATTACGATTTTCTTTTAAATAGCTTTGCACTTATGATTATTGTTCCAAAGAGTCGCTCCTCATAATTAATTTACATAAGACCATGTCAATTCAGCTCCGGCCACGCTTTGACGGTCTCATCTTGGTGCCTCCTGGTGAAGATCACGGGACTTTCCGATGCATGCCTTATTCTCGACAAATGGTTGCGTGGTCCAGGAATTTTCGAACATAACATATATGCTTTGACTACAAGGAAATAAAACAAGGAGAATTAATTGTAAACTATCGATAATTGTCGTAATCAGTTACCTAAAACAATAATTAAAGTTTTGCTATGTCCCTCCAGTAGCAATAATCACCGCAACACCTTCTCATCGTAAGGTACTTACTGTAAGATGTATCTTACTATTGCAGAATGTCTGATATTTTTTGAACTATTTCATAATGAAAATTTCAAAATATGTCTCAGATGCATGGAATTATAACAGCAATTAGATAAAATTTTTCATACGCATTGAAAAATTGCGACAGTTATCTAATTACGGCTAATTTTTCTTCTTTGCGGTCCTATTTTCTTGTACTGTTAAACCTCATCACAGATTCCTTACGGATATTGATGAGTAGATAGTCAAAAGCAGACCCCATGACTTTGTTCACCTAATGGATTGGTCAAATTAAAATTCATCTAGAATCGAAAGACTTTTATGAGCTTCCGATGTTTCTGAATAATCGTCAAACACCTACCATCATCTAGATTCTAGTCCCTATGGAGAGAACAGAATAAAAAATACAATGTATGTATATATCTTATTGTTTACCATAGTCCATTTCATGACTCATTCCACGAAGTATTTTTAATTTTCTTACCTGACCACAGGTAACATTACTAATGATTCAGAAAAGGACATATATACATCGATAACGAACGCTAAAAACCAGTTTTTGATAATTGATTTAAGTTAAATTTTATTATTTTGTAAATCAAAATAATTCAATGTACTGATTGTCCTCTGTCATTTGTGGCCCAATGAAGACAAGTAAAACAAACAAGTAAGACACGAGGAGATTCTTACGTAACCTGTAAAAAAATACAATTTAAACTATGATAATATATATATATATATTTATATTTTTAAATGCACTTTGCTCGGAAGAAATTTGCCGTGTTGACTTCATTGAAAGCAGAAATGGTCTTAATATGCCCTTTTAATTTCAACAAAATATGCCACATGATTTAGGAAAACACAACTTCATCTGACATCTCACAAAGCTGCACTGAAAATCTTTTTCCACGGAAGATTGTACTTAGCGATAATGTTTTCCTTTCATCTTTCATTGGTTTTTCATACAATTCTAATCCCTATCTTTCTGCTCTTGACTTTCTCTCCTTGCCAAATGGCAATCCACGAATGTTTGGACTCACCGAATGTTGTTGCAAGACCACAAACAAAACAATTTTGCAGCAGCAAACAGAAAAACGCAATGATTCATTCAATGAAATCTTTGTGTTTTTGTAAAACACAATTATATCAAAGTAGATAAGTATCACTAGCTAAATTGTAGTAAATCAAATCTAAACAAACTTATTTATTTCCTTTAGTTTAGAACTAGATTAATCAAATAAAATTGTAAAGTATTTGCTGTCCTAATAAGCATCATAATAAGCAAAAATATTAACACTCCTCCATGCTTTTAGGAGCTGCAAATCCCAAGTTTGTGCCTCAAAAATTCAAATTTGTTTGCTGCCAGAGGCTTCGTAAAAATGTCCGCCACTTGTTCTTCCGATTTGCAATATACAAGGTTGATTTCTCCTTCCTTTTTCACTTCTCTTAAGAAGAACTTTATCTTGAAATGCTTTGTTCTTCCATAAAAAACCGGATTGTTGGAGATTGCAATTGCTACTTGATTATCAACATATATCCTTGTTTCTCCTTGTTGATCCATCCTCAAGTCACGCATTAGCTTCTGTAGCCATAACACTTGATTGACAGCAGCTGCAGCAGCAACGAACTCAGCTTCAACTGTTGATTGAGCCACGATCTCTTGCTTCTTGGAGTTCTAGCAAAACATCCCTGATCCTAAGTTAAAACAATAACCTGATGTGCTCTTCAAATCATTAATGGATCCACCCCAATCACTATCGGAGAATCCAAATAAACTTGAATCTTCACATCTCTTGAACTTGACACCAAGATTGATTGTTCCCTTGATGTATCTAACCACCCTTTTTGCTACCTTTAAATGTGTTTCATTAGCACAATGCATGAAACGAGATAAAATACTTACAGCAAAGAGTATGTCAGGTCTTGTTGCTGTCAAATACATTAAACATCCAACCAAGCTTTTGAAGTAGCTTTCATCAACTTTATAGCTCCATCATCCTTGCTTAAGCTCTCCTTTTGGTTCATTGGAGTTGTCATTTCCTTGTAATCTTCCATATGGAACTTCTTGAGGATTTCCTTTGCATATTTCCTCCGACATATGAAAACTTCCTCCTTTTGTTGCTTGATTTCCATTCCTAAAATATATGTCATCAATCCTAGATCAGTCATTTCAAAACTTTTCAACATTTCCTCTTTGAACTCTTCCACTAACTTGGAGTTTCCACCTGTAATTAGAAGATCATCAATATAAAGAGAGACAATAATCATATATGATCCTTTACATTTAACATAGAGAGTGGCTTCAGACATGCTCTTTTCAAATCCTAAACTTGATAGATGATTATCTATCTTGCTGTACTATGCTCTTGGTGCTTGCTTCAAACCATATAAGGCCTTCTTGAGCAAATACACCTTGTCTTCTTTGCCTTGTTCTACAAATCCTTCAAGTTGCTCTACATAAATTTCTTCTTGTAAAGAACCATTTAGGAATGCAGATTTCACATTTAGTTGTAGTACTTTCCATCCTTGTTGTTCCAGCAACAGCCAAGACCAAACGAATGGTATCCAATCTAGCAACTGGAGCAAACGTATTAGAATAATCCACTGCAAAAATTTGAGCATATCCCTTGACAACAACCCTTGCTTTATACTTGTTGACTGATCTATCAACATTAAGTTTAGTTCGAAATACCCACTTCACTCTAATGATTTTTCTATTAGCTGGTCTGTCCACAAGCTTCCATGTCTTGTTTTTCTTGATCATTCCCATTTCTTCTTCCATTACCTTTACCCACTTCTTATCTTTAGCTGCATCCTCATAGCTTGCTGGTTCACATACTGCAACATAGCAGCGCTGATAAACCTCTTGAAGTGGTCTTGTTCCTTGGACAGGTGGATCGTCGTCCAATTTTTCTTGCAACAGATCTGTTTCTTGATCATCATTCTTTTGAAACTAAAGGTTAGCTTGCTGTCTTGATGCTTGTGTTTCCTTTGGTTGTTCCCAATTCCACTTTCATTTTCATTAAAGATCACATCTCTACTGATTATAATCTTTCCAGTTTGAGGTTGATAAATTTTGTATGCTTTGGATGTGGAACTATAGCCAATGAAGATACCAGGTGCTGATCTTTTATCTAGCTTGTCATGTTTGACATTTGGAACATGCGGAAAACACAAACAACCAAACACTTTAAGGAAGTCTAAAGAGAGTTTGTAGCCATACCAAGCTTCAAAAGGTGTTTTGTCCTTCAATGCTCGTGTGGGAAGTTTGTTTTGCAAGAAGACAACCGTACTTGCAGCTTCAGCCCAAAGATTTTTTGGCAACTCCTTGTCGTGTAACATACACCTTGCCATCTCCATTATGTATCTATTCCTTCTTTCACTCACTCCATTTTGTTGCGGAGTGTATGGAGCTGTTAACTGATGTTGAATGCCTGCCTCTTCGCAAAACATATTGAATCTTTCAGATGTGTATTCCTTCCCATTGTCAGATCTTATGGCTTGGGAATCTTGCAATCACTTTGATTTTCTACCAAATGTTTAAACTTCCAAAATGCATCAGCTACATTTGATTTATACTTCAAGAAAAAAATCCAACACATTCTTGTGAAGTCATCAATGAATATAACATACTTAGGGAAGGTGTTCTTTGAGGACTAGCAATGTCAGTGTGTATCAGCTGCAATTTATGTGTAGCGCTCCAAGTCGGCTTAGGGAATGGTTGTCTAATTTGCTTTCCATACTGACACGCATTGCAGATAGGTAGGGAGTTGGCCAAAGTTAGAATTCCAATCGTAGGCACCCTTTCCCTTAGTGATTTCATCCTCTTCAAGTGGCAATGTCTAAGCCTTTTATGCCATAGCTCGGTGCTACTTGCCTCTGAGGTGAATACTGCTGGTTCATCAATTATTGGTTCGAAAGAAAAGCTTTTTCCTCTCATTCTTACACTTAGAACCTTCTGACTT
This sequence comes from Laguncularia racemosa, assembly GCA_037954665.1. Classification (NCBI taxonomy): domain Eukaryota; kingdom Viridiplantae; phylum Streptophyta; class Magnoliopsida; order Myrtales; family Combretaceae; genus Laguncularia; species Laguncularia racemosa. The sequence continues at coordinate 6,102,994 of JBBMOL010000011.1, forward strand.
GTGGCATCAAGAATTTTGCAAAAGTTCTCTTCGATCAGCTAGCCAACACTCAGCAAGTTCTGATCGATGTCAGGTATATAAAGAATATCAGATATGTTCTTTGAGCCATTTGCCCTTGTTATGATCACAGTCCCAATTCCTTTAATTGAGATGTGATCACCATTACCTATCTGAACCTTGGTAATGTCAGTTGGCCTCAAGCTTTTGAAGAGTTTCTTGTCGTTGGTCATGTGATTTGTGCATCCATTGTCAATCAACCAACTTTCTGACGAGCAGCTGTTCGCAACACATGAAGCAATGAACAACTGATCTTCTTCCTCTTGTTCAACAACTTGTGCTTCACTCACTTGTTGCTGAACCTTCCTTTTGCAAATGATTGCTTCATGTCCCATTTGATTGCATTTGGAACACTTTGCATCAGGTCTCCTCCAACATTTGTATGGTGGATGACCTTCTTTGCCACAATGTCTACACGGAGGATATTTGTTCTTACTGCTCCCCTTTTTTCCCTGTTATCATTCGGAGCAAATGGAGGATTCCTATCCTCATTCTTCTTCTTTTTCCACTTGCTTTTATTAGCTCCGTGGTGTTTTGCCATCAGGCTCCTTCGGTGCTTACGTTTTTCTCTCATGTGCCTTCTTTGCTCTTGTGCTTGCAACGCGTGCAGCAACTCAGACAAGGAGATTTTCCAGAGGTCCTTAGTATTCTCAAGTGTTGTCACAATTGCTTCATAACACTCAGGCACCGTGACTAGGATCTTCTCCACAATCCTTGAGTCCATAAACTCTGATCCTAACAGCTTGATTTTGTTTGCAATGTCAAGGAGCCTATTGGAATACTCCTTTATTGTTTCAGACTCCTTCATCTTTTGTAACTTAAAATCCCTGATCAGGTTCAGCACCTTCATCCCTCTGATTCTTTCGTCTCTGGCATACTCTTGCTTAAGATAATCCCAAATGGACTTGGCTGTCTTGCATGACATTATCCTCGTGAAAATTGTTGAAGATACAGCAGTAAAGAGGCATGCTTTTGCTTTTAACTTCTTGGTTTTCCTCTCCTTGTGCATCTTGATTTGTGCCATGGTCGGATTTTCGGGAAGTATAGACATATCATAATCTTCTTCCACGGCTTCACACAGATCTAAGGCTTCTAAATACGTTTCCATTCGAATAGCCCATACTTGATAGTTTTCTCCATCAAACACCGGTGGAGCAACAGACGAAAAGCTGATATCACTCTCCATGGCAGTAGGAAAAAGTTCTACACTTTAGGTCCCTTAAGGATAGGAGCTCTGATACCAATTGTTGTTGCAAGACCACACATGAAAAACAGAAGAAAAACGAATTTTGTAGTAGCAAACAGAAAAACGCAATGATTCATTCAATGAAATCTTTGTGTTTTTGTAAAACACAATCATATCAAAGTTGATAAGTATCACTAGCTAAATTATAGTAAATCAAATCTAAACAAACTTATTTATTTTCTATAATTTAGAACTAGATTAATCAAATAAAATTATAAAGTATTTGCTATCTTAATAAGCATCCTAATAAGCAAAAATATTAACACCGAACACCACAGATTCCACTTTCATGTCAAATCTCAATGACCTGTTGAGCTCCTTAACCTCCCAAGCCTCCTTTAACAGTTTCTACCACAGCAACATCTCAAAAAACATCTACGGTCTCTACCTATGCCGCGGTGATGTGTCGATCGATACATGCAAGTCCTGTGTGGCAAAAGCGAGTGCTGATCTTCCTCAGAAATGTCTATCTAATAGAACGGCAATCATATGGTATGATGAGTGCATGTTGCGTTACTCAAACAGCAACTTTTTCGGAGTTCGACAACTCAACCTGGCGGTATTGTTGTACAATGTAAGGAACAACACATCTCCTGATGATCCCGACAACGTTGCTCGTGCTTTAATGAATACTTTAATAGTTGAGGGCAATCAGCTGAGACGATGTTTCGAACGAGAGAGCTGCAGAAGAGATATGGGCTTACGCAGTGTAGTAGAGACATAAATAGCGCTCAGTGCAAAGATTGTTTAAAAGATTTGTTAGTCTATGTCCTTGATTGTTGTGAAAGCAAAAAAGGGTGGAGAATGCTTGCACCAAGCTGTGCTTTAAGATATGAGGCTTACCGTTTCTATCATGAATTGGCTGCAACACCTGAACCTTCAGTTCCTCCACCCAAGCCAGAGGCCACCGGTGAAGGTGAGTATCGAATTGGTACCGATTTAATTGGGTTTTTGAATAACAAAGATGACAAAAGGGAAAAATATGCGTGGCATATGCATAACAGACACTAAACAAATACAAATCAGGTACATACAAGATAGAGGTGAAAAATAGACAGAACAGACAGGTCAGAAATCCAACTTATTAGCTGATTTTTCTGCTACGTCGTTGCATTAGTGATTAGTTTGATGTTGATACTGATGTTTATGAGCATATGATGATGAGCTAACACTGGCAGGAAAAGAAATTGGAAGCTCTTACAAAGGATATATTATGAAAGATTCAGATAGATAAATTGAAATTACAAGTCGTCCCTGTCTAACATTGATGTTTATCCTATTAACTATGGGTGGTGCATTATATGATAATGTAAAATATGAGGACATGGCCTGTTTCAGCCCATCAAAGCAAATATGGCTGTTGTTGATTCTAACTTTATATGCGATTAATCACAAATTCCATCGTTTCAATGTCGTTATGCATAGCAGGAAAAGGAGGAACGAGTGCAACAAAGATGATAGTCATCATCACATCATCATCTATCATTGCTGCAACAGTATTGCTTGTGCTTTGGTGCTATGGGTCTTCACGCAGAAAGAGAAGACAAAATGGTATCAGTACTAGATTGATGTCTGTTGCAACTGATCACTTTTCATTTTTTTTTTTTATTTTGTAGAAATTTTTTTTACTTGTTTTGGGTAGTATTAAGATGCCAATGTGTTAGGATATCTTATCGATTTCTTTAGGAAAATGGATATCTCTAAAAAAGATTTTAAGTTCAATCCTTTTTTTCTTTTCTCTTTGCACTTGAACTAATCCACCAACTTAACTTGTTGTAGCATCAAATTAAACCACATGCTCCATCGCTTTGTGCAGGCCCCTGTCAATTCCTTTAAGTTTCATTTTTGCAAACATACTCCTTAGGTAAGATACTTAATGCATTGGCTACAATACTGCACGAGTCGATATGCACATCACTTAGTATCCATCATTTATGGCTAGGACTATTGGGGTATCTAATCCCATTCATGCCCCTAGCTTTCGTCTCTTAGTGTTAGTGACGACTTAGCAAAGTGCCTTCGCTATTGGTGTTCAATCTACCTCCAATTTAGGTAAGCAACTTAGAAAATAGATATATGTAGGAATTAGCTTATCCACTACTTGAAACAGTACTATAAGAATCGATATCGAACATCCCTCTTGTAATTGTACACACCCCCACACATAGATCCACTTTGTCTTCGAACAAAGAAGCTATAAGTAATGTAACTATGAATCTCATGGAGAGTCCAATCTTGGCTTAGGATAAATGTTGGTGGCATGCTAAACATGTGCAAGTTGGATAGGAAGTAATGTTTCTAGTGGTAGATTGGTGAGTAACGTATAAGAACCTACCTTTAGGAGGGAAACAATAGTTGGAAATAGTTACTAATACCCTATAGGTTGAGGAGCTAAAGGGGGAATCCACCTAAGCAGAGGCTTGCATCTTATTAACTAGTTGTTGAGGTAATAGCTTACCAAGGCGATGATCAATAACTATCCTGAGAGGATGATCAGCTACACTAGGATTGAGACATGGCCTAGACCCTTATGGTAGGTAGTAGTGGGGAATTTTTTGCAATGGAAAAAATCTTGATAAAGCAATGCCACATGGAGGTAGAAAGCCTATGGGTCATGAACTTCTTTTCCTAGAAAAGAAGAAATGACTACATCTGAGGAATAAGCATCGGCTAACTTTGTGTTTGCAGCTGTAGTAATATAAAGGATGCAAGTGTTATTTAGAATGATTTAGCATAAAGCTTTTGTAAGTGGCTTTTTAAGTCCTTTGTCAAATCCTAAGGGTCGACCTTAGATAGGTGGTGGAAACTACCAAGCTAGAGTACGATAGAGGCAGAGGGAATTTTCAATGGAGTGGTGAAATTCTCAAATACCTAATTTATTTTGATGATCCTTGCTATAGAATAAACATTTCAAGAACTATTAAATATGGAACTATAGAGGTACATTCAATTGTTAAAATAGAAGCTTTGATTGAGTATTGAGCAATCAAAGAATTGGCTCTTAAGTGATATAAGAAATAAAAACTCATCTTCCTTCTTTTTTTATTACCTTCTTTGCTTATTAATTTCTAAAAAGGATTACTAATCCTTAACTTTTCAAGGATCCTTATTTAGTGGTTATGAATAACAGATTTTTTTTTTTTTCAATCCTTTAACCTTGACTCCAAAGGAGCAAGTTAGAAATATTGAGAAATCAAACGATTTGATTTAGTTCATTCTCAATAGCCATGAGTTGATCATCTTAAGGTGATCCTTTGTTGATCGATGCTCCTATTACACTTATAGTCATTAAAGGATGAGAACTAACCATGTAACATCTATATCGAGAATTCAAGTATTGTATACGTCATTGGTCCAATCCTTTGTAGGAACTACCCATAATAACCAACTTGCAAAATGGATCTATTTATCATAAACACATTCATTATTCTTGACCCTAATTGTTATTTGAACAAGAAAAAGTTCTATCTTAATCTGATTAGGTGATCATGATACTTCCAAAAAATTGAAATTGTTGATTAATGGAGGAACAATATCACCAGTTTTGTTCAATAAGATACCAACGTGAATGATTGACTAATTCCATACTATTCTTAGTTTAGATTTCCACCTTAACAAAAAAAAGAAAAAAAGGTTTGATCAAATTCTATTGAGTTTGATGCACAGTGATCATTTATCAAAGAATGCCTTTGGTTATCAAACGATTGAACAACCAAGAGCAATTTACTTACCACAATGACTGCTAATACCTATAATAGAGTTTTCAAATAAAAAATCTTATTAAGAAAAAAAAAGAAAAAGTGGATTTTGACTTGAATTATCAACCAAAATAATAAAAAAATTCTATTGAAAAAAATAATTAATTAATCATTTCACAAAACTTGAATTGGATTTCTTGTCATAACCTACATTTCATTTTTGAGCAAAAGAGCCATTTTCAAGTAGTTTTACATATCAATCAATATTCAATTTATTGGCTCGAGGTGATCAACAAAAAGGATTTGTCTAAGTTTCAAACTTGGTACAACTTGAGATCATCATGCTATTTGGTTTTCATAACCACGAAATTATTTTGAGGGTCTATAAGAAGACCAAAAAAATAAGAGATTGTATGAAAAATTACATAAAAAATAAAAATAGAAATATCCTCTAGGGTCGAGGGAGTTACATGCATATAGATTTAAAAAGAAATTGATTTGACTTAAGTCACCATCTATATGGGAATATTTTTGGGAGGGGAATCACCATTCCACCCATTTCGTTGAAATAAACAAGATGTATTCTATCATAACTTGTTCCTATTAAGAAAAAAAAAAAAGAGTAGCACCAATAAATCCATAAGAGATTAATTGTAAAATGACTCCATTGAGTCATGTATCACTTGTAGAGCCAATTCCAATAATTATGAAACCTATATGAGATACAAATGAATAAACTATTCTTTTAGAAAAAAAAATTCTTCTAGTGGGTTAGAAATAGATTGTGAAAAGGTTAAATCTTTGTTGATTCTATCATACATGATGGAGTTGTAAAAACATCTAGATAGGTACCTTGCATTTAAACTAAATTCTTTTTAGTTAAAGAATCTCTTTATAGTCGCTTTGAAAAAATTAGGAGATTCTCTAGAAGAAATACAAGGTCTTGCTTCTAGTGGTAACATGCTATGGGGTGGTGGTCCCACTTATGGGGTCAAATCAATACACTTTAATAAGAAATATTTTAATATCAATCTCACCAATATTATTGATCCCCTAAGTATCATACCAAATTCCATCCATCAAATCACTATTTTGAAAAATATGAGACATCTAAGTCACATAAGTAAAGAATCTATTCATTGATAAGAAAAAGAAAAAATGTGAGTGGTGATTGGATTGATGATTTCATTTTCTACATCCCTTTCTTATATCAAAGACTAAGAGGATGAAAAGTACTTTACTTTAGATTCTCTAGCTCCTTATATTATATTTAGTATATTCTATAACATTAAAATCTCAAATAGTAGCGACATAGTCATGCCATGCTACTCCAAATTACCAAGAAAATTTCAAAATTTTTATTGAAGTTAAATTAATTTTGATAAATATTCAAATATAAGGTTGAAATGATAGGTTTGAATATTATAGTCAATTGTAAATACATGTTTGCTTTATGTGTACCCACTCCTCCTAATTTTAAAATAGATCATTTAGACCTCGAATTAAAAAAAAAATTGCTTTTATATTTCCATTTTTGAAATTTGGCCATAATTTTTTTTTTTAACTATTTTATCTATGTTGGGGATAAATTCTCAATTTCAAAAGTAAGGACTAAGGTTTCATGTTGCAATTTATCCAAATATTCTTTAAGATCCTCATTCTTTTTTCTTTTCATTTCTAAGGTTTCAAATGTTTAATTATTAACATATTTCCAACTAGTAATAGATGTTGGGGGAAAGGGAATCAATGTTGTATTTAAAAGAAAGTCTTAAAATATGTCTACTAGAAAAATATTTCCAAAAATACAATACTTAAAATTATCTTTTGAAGTCACGATTTTAGTGCAATTTGAAATTGCATATTGTAACATTGTTGAATGGTGGTTTAGTGGTGGGGCGCTTGGTACATAGAATCTAGGTTCCGATGATGGGTGTAAATAAGTCAAACTACTTGTGAGCTACTTGAGATTAACTTGAAAACAATCGAGCTCAAACTCAAATGTTATAATATTTTACTTGACTAGCTTGTGAGCCTAATCAAGCTTAAGTCAACTATAGATTTTAATTAAATTTGAATCAAGTTTACATATTAATACTATTATAATTAAAAAATATATATATATTTAGATAAATCGAGTTTAAACAAATTAAGTTCGAGTTTTGAAATTTTGAGTTGAGTTCGAGCTTAATACTCTATTGTCTAAACTTAACTCGTTTACATCTCTAATCATGAGTTTGAAGTCGATACATGCTATATTTTGAAAGAATTTTTTTTTTTTAATTGAGAATTAAGATATGTAGGCGCCAATCATATAAAGCCAGAATAAGACTAGTCCATATATGCTACTTCTGGAAAGTTTTTTTTTTTTTTTTTAAATTGAGAATTAAGATATGTAGGCCTCAATCATAAAGCCAGAATAAGGCTAGTTCATACACGCTACTTTGGCCCCAATCATGTAAAGCCAGAATAAGACTCGTCAATAAGGAAAAAAATTGCATGGCACGGGATTGATACTCGCATGCTTCACATCAAATAGCCTTTTCTTCCCACTAAGCCACTTAACCCATTCTTGCAATATGTATGTTAAAAATATATCTTAATTAAAATTATATCTTTAAAATATGATTTTAAAGGTAGTATTTTTTAAGTTATTTTTAAATGTATCCTATTTTAAGAATTAAAAAAAAAACTTGGATTAATGGCAATAATAGGAAAATGTTGGAAATTGAAAATGGAAATCATATTTTCATGGGGTTTTACCCCTACTTGGTTTGGGAAATAACTCTACTTTTTACATTTTGTTAGAACTGGCTAACTTATCTACTGCTTATGATTAGAAGACTATTTACCATTATTTCTCGAGCTTCTAGGGCAATGATTGTTAAATATTTGGCGATTGTATGGATTATATAATATACATGAAAATATTTTCCCAAAATGTTTATCATGAAATAAAAGTTAAATCTAAAGTAAAAACCGTTAACAAAGACCAAACATAAAAAGTAATCTTCAAGATACAAACAACCCCTTTAATTTCTATCGTCAATATTAAATTAAAGATGGAGAAAAAGTCATTGACATGGAAGATACGATTTTCTTTTAAATAGTTTGCACTTGTGATTACTGTTCCTAAGAGAGACACCTCATGATCAGTTTACATAAGACCATGTCAATTCAGTTTTGATCTTCTGGTGAAGATCGCCTGAATTTCCAATGCACAGCTCATTCTCGACATATGGTTGCGTGGTCATGGATTTTTTGGTACATTTATGCTTGCACTATAAGGAAATAAAACAAGGAAAATTAATTGCCGCAATACCTTTTCATCGTAGGGATACATTTTAAAACTTGTAACATGAAAGCTACGTATCTTACTATTACAAAACATCTAACATTTTAAACTATTTCACAATGAAAGCTTCAAAATATGTCTCTGATGCACAAAGCTATAACAGCAATTAGATAAAAAATTTTCATACGGGTCAAATATTTGCAGCAATTATCGAACTGCAGCGACGTGAATTCCTTATAGGTATTGATGAGCAGGTATTCAAACCCCTTGACTTTGTTCACTTAATCGATTGGTCGAATTAAAATTCATCTAGAACTGAAACCTTGTATAAGTTTTGAATAATCATCAAACACCTACCATCACCTAATCCCCATGGAGGATAGAAAAAATACAATATATATATATATATATATATATATTTAATATTTATATCATTGAATCGCTAGAAACATATAAAATAACCTAATAATGAAAGTTTCATAAGAAAACTTAAGAGAAAATACCGATTCAAATTAAATGAATTAAAAATATATTATTATCTCAATCAAGATTATAAATACCTCCATTTTCATCTATTAAATAATATTTAATTACTTGAAAAGTCTGTTTTAAATATCCTTTTTTTTACCGTAGTCCATTTCATGATTCATTCCATAAAGTACCTTTAATTTTCTTAGCTGACCACAAGACACATTTCTAATGGCTCTTAAGGACCCACATACATCGATAACGAATGATATGTGATTGTTGTAGCGTGTATGTCGCTTTATTCAGTTTTTATTGATTGTCCTCTGCCATTCATGGCCCAAAGTGGAAAGCACGAGGAGAAGCACGAGAAGTGATGAGATACTGTAAACTATACTTATACATATACTACGAAAATTTTAAATTCTTACTTTAATTTTTATAACTTTTAAAAATATATAAATAATCTTTCAAATTATTATTAGAATCTTAAAACTATCATTAAAATGATCATATATAACAATAATTTAGGGTTTTTTTAATAGCATTTAACACTAAAAATTCGTATCAATTAATTGTATCTTGCATTTAGGTCTAGACCGATTTGTGTTTAAAAAACTCCATTTATAATATGACCTACTTGTTAATTATATTTCCAACTGTTGATCTGATTCGTTTAGTAAGTACATTTCATGTATGGATTGCACACATTCATCAATGAAAAAAATTGCTAAAATAAAAAAAAAGAAGCAATTTTTATAGTGTCTTTAATTTGTTAAATTCTCATAATGAAAAACATTAAAACTATGCAAATACGTATAAAGACATCTTTGTACTTCTAGATTAAACGTATAAACAAACTCGGTGAGGAGTTGATTTATCATGTCAAGTTTTTATTATATTGACCTGTTTGTAATCCTATTTTGTTGTATATGGGATTGTGGACGGGATTCTAGATCGTCAGACCCAATAGCACCATAGTGAATCAGAAAGCAGTCCACAAAGCAATTTATGGGTGATTTGATGTCCCTGGCTTCAGTGAAAAAAGAAAAGATCCAGTCTCACTACACCCTTTAATTTAAACTAAATACTCCCACATGATTTAGGAACACAAAACTTTATCATACATCCACAAAAGCTGCACTGAATTTTGTTTCTCGGCCTCATGGAAGTTGGACTAGCCATGATATTTTCCTTTCGTAGTTCATTAATCTTTCATACAATTATAATCCCAATCATTCTGTTTGTAACTCTCTCTTCTCGCCAAAATGCAAACTACATTCTTTGGACTCATCAAACACCCCAGAGTCCACTTTCATGTCAAATCTCAATGGCCAATTGAACTCCTTAACCTTCCGAGTCTCCATTCACAGCTTCTACAGCAACTCAAATAACATTTTTTATTTCTCTCAAGATCAAAGTTTAGAGGGTTCATTTGCATTTTTCCTCTCTAAAATCATTAGTATGACTATTCTGTAAGGTTAATGTACATGTTATGACCATCTTAAGAAAAAACCAATTAATAATGAGTTTGAAGTTCGAATAAGATATACCTTGTAAGTAAGTTTGTATGTAGAATAAAATTTTGAAATTACTTAATATATATATATATATATATGATTTTCAGTTTTCAGTTTTCATATAGGTGTATGTGTATGTATGCATGTCTATATGTGTGCATATTACTTTGCTTTTGTTCAAAATGTTATAAATTAGGGCATTGAAGGAAATCAAAAGTTAAGAATCTATACCAAGCAAAAATGAGTCAAACTAGACTAGAATGATAGTTAGATAAAGAATGATGATAACTAGGGAGACAAATAGCAGAGAGAGAGAGAGAGAGAGTGAGGGGTAAGGGGGTTGGGGATATGGGCTAGGAGAAGTAGATAGTGGAGTATGAAACTAAATTATTAGCATTAGATATGAAACTTGTTTCTTGAATGGGTTTAAAGGAGTATATTTGATCTAAGTGAGTTCATGATTAAATACCACAACTCATAATATGACTTGTGTATTAATTGTATATGAAAACTTAAACACATAATCGTAATTTGCTTTGAATTTGAATTGTTTATTGAGTAAAAATATAAAGTAAAACTTGATGTGCTAATAATTATAAAGGAATAAATTTCTTCATGAAATTGAAGTTACAAAAAGAAATTATTGAAACTATCAAGTATAACAACTTAAAATTAGATAAAGGTTATAATCAAAGTAAAGTCCAATGAAACATAACAAAGTAATCCATCTACATTGCATTATTGCAATAAATTGAGCCATGATCTAACAAGAAATTAGCATTGATATCAAAATTGACCAAATTTTCTATTAATTTTTTTAAGAGAGACTACAAAAGAATGTATTGAAAATAATAATAATAATGTACTTATAAAGAGTATAATGCTAAAAGATCAATGAAAGTATTTTATTAACTCTTCATCTTCTTATAGTATTTTCCTACCATCAAAGCTTAGCAAATATACTAAATAATTGTTTAAGTTATATGCATATTAATCAAATGTAATTTTATTTGCATACATGTTTGAACATTCAAGTACTAAGGTTTAGGGTACAAATAAATAGGATCTTGTGGTATAAGCTTCATATGAAACAAATAAATACACCTTGTAATATAGATATTAAATGCAAAAGGCATTTTAAAATGGAATATGTATATTATATGAAAGAAGTAAACATAAATGGAACACAAACGACATGAAAATTGTCGTCATAAATATAAGATCATGAGATTCTATAAGTAAAATAGATGCATTATAAGGAAACTATCAAAACTTTAAATTTTCACTCTTAAATAACTTTTCTTGAAGTATAAATTAGAAAACAAATATGAAACAAAACATCCAATTATCAGCTATATAAGATCTCTACTCGAATTAAGCTCTAAATTAAGCTTAAACATTTAAGAAATTAAAAAAAAATAATCCAAAATCTTAAAAGGGGTTTACGGATTTGTAAATAAGTCTAGATGTTGGGCTCGAAACTAGACATGTTTATAATAATATGTTTGATCGTGCATTTATCGTGCTGAATTACAACACAAATTCCTTAACTGATATTGCTGTGCAGAAAATCAAGCCCTATGGCTTGGTCTACCTGATAAGTTGGTCCAATTGATATTTATCTAGAAAAGAATACCCACAGGACACGTTACGAGTGGTTGGAAAAGGGAACACGCATTTATGTCAATAAAGAGAGAGAGGGGATATTTCTTTTCTTTAATTAAATCCAGTTTGATAAGAACGGGCACTTTTTAATCAAAATAGTTCGCATGTGATTAATGTTAGTATGTTTGTTAAAAAGACAAATGAATTCACTTAACACGGAAAATTAATGTTATTAGATTGGGCCTCATAAATAAATTTATGTTTGAAAAACTCAACTTGTAATATGACTTATGTATTAATTATATGTATAAATTTGAATTTTTAATTTGATCCGTCATTTAATAAGTGTATAGATTAAAATAAATATATCATAATTATTAAGTTTATGTTTGTAAAATTGATTGCTACATATACATATATCATAATTGATTGTAGATATCAATTGATCCAGTTTATCACTTTATTCTTTGGAACAAAAACAAACCAGTACAACTAGCAAAGGCATCTTTTTATTTTTAGGCTAATTTTATGGACAAGTCTCGAATGAAAAAACGATTAATCGTGTCAAGTTTTTACTACATAAATCTGTTTATAGTCTTATGTTATCGTATCTGGATAGGTGCATTGAATTCTAAATTGACAGCCCCCGAAAGCATTCCACAAAGTAAATTGTGGTGATTTGACGTCACCGACGACTTCAGTGAAAGGAGAAAAAGTCTCGCTGCACCCGTCAATTTAAACTAAATACTCCCACATGATTTAGGAACACAGAACTAGCGATGATGTCTTCCTTTGATGCTTCATTAATTTTTCATACAATTCTAACACCAATCTTTCTGCTCATAACTTTCTCTACTTGCCAAGAAACCCCGAGCCCCGTATGTTTGGACTCATCAAACACCACTGATCCCACTTTCGTGTCAAATCTCAATCACCTGTTGAGCTCCCTAACCATCCAAGCCTCCTCTAACAACTTGTACGGCAGCAACATCTCAGACGGCATCTACGGTCTCTACTTATGCCGCGGTGATGTATCGAACGATATTTGCCGGTCCTGTGTGGCAAAAGCGAGTGCTGAACTTCCTCAGAAATGCCCATCTAATAAAAGGGCTATCATATGGTATGATCAGTGCATGTTGCGCTATTCAAACAACAGCTTCCTAGGAGTCTTGCAAACCTATCCGAAGATATTCATGTGGAATGTAGAGAACAACACGTCTCCTGATGAGCCCGACAACTTGGCTCTTGGGTTAATGAATACTTTAATAGCTGAGGTGCAATCAACTGAGACGATGTTTGAAACGAAAGGGATTGGTAGCGGGGAGCAGAAGAGATATGGCCTTACGCAATGTAGTAGAGACATAAATAGCACTCAGTGCAAAAATTGTTTAAACGAGTTGTTGGACGACGTTCTTAAGTGTTGTGAAGGGAGAAAAGGGTGGAGAATGCTTGCCCCAAGCTGTACTTTAAGATATGAGGATTACCTTTTCTATCAGGAATCGGCTGTAGCACCTGAACCTTCAGTTCTTCCACCAGAGCCTGAAGTATTCGTTGAAGGTGAGATAAAGAGTCTTTTTGCCTTTTCGTTTTGGTATCTGATTTAAGACGACGTTTCTCGATAACAAGATTGCAAAAAGGAAAATAGACAAAACAGTCTAAAACGTAACTTGGCCGATTTAACTGCCAGGTTGTTGCATTAGTATGATGTTGATACTGATGTTTATGAGCATATGATGATGTGCTAACTCTGGCAGGAAAAGAAATTAGGAGCTCTTACTGAGGATAGATTATGAAAGATAAGATCGATAAATTGAAATTACAAGAACTAAAGAAGTTTATATGATGAATGGAAATTATGTCGGACATGCTCTGTTTCAATCCATCAAAGAAAATATGGTTATTTTTTATACCTAGTTTATATGAAATTAATCACATAATTCCGTCATTTCACGGTCGTTATGCATAGCAGGAAAAGGAGGAACAAGCGCAATAAAGATCATAGTCATCACGTTGTCATCTGTTATTGCTGCAGCAGCATTGCTAGTGCTTTGGTGGTATTGGTCTTCATGCAGAAAGAGAATACAAAGTGGTAACAATACTAGATTCATATCTAGAGAAGCAAATATTGGGAGAATGGAAATATACCCATAAATGTATTGGTTAGGAGTAGACATGACACTCAAATTTCTAAAGTATAACTTCATCTTCCTATGATTTTTGAAAATATGCACACACAATCAAACTGTGGTTAATTCCCTAAAATCATGCTAAAAGGACAATAAAAATAGGATAATTTTGAGCGATTAATGACAGTTTGAGTTATATGTATATAACAAATTTATTTATGGGGAGGTAAAACTATTGTGTGGGAGTACAGATCTATCCGCATGCAACCAATAGTTTAGGGGTCATTTGTTATTTCATTTGCCCATTAATTTGTGCTTACATCCCACTTATTGATATTTGTATAGATGGAGAAATGAGTGGACGAATTCTTTTGGCGAGTGTAGATGGCTCGCCAGGAACAAGATTCATGCCGACGGGCATGCATGAAATAGATCAAGACAACAGTGGAGAAATGCATTATTTTGACTTTAGTACTATTGTGACTGCTACAAACAATTTTTCACTGGCTAATAAACTCGGAGAGGGTGGTTTTGGCCCTGTTTATAAGGTTAGTGACAATAAAACATTACAACTCCTTTCTTATGCTTGCTATACGAATGTAATCTTATATGTTGTTTAAACATATGAAAATCATGAGAAACTTCCATTAACATCGATAAGCTGATACAGAGTTTTGAAAAGGAAATTGTAAATACATAACAAAAACTATTTGTCAAGTGAGGATAGATCGATCTCCTTAACCCCTAAAACATATCATTATCTTTCCTTAACCTTTCAAAATGTGCACTTATCCTACCATTTGTTGCCAATTAGCTCCAAACTATTTATGAGCCTTTTAGTGGAGGTGTGGAAGATTTTAGCTGCGTATGGCGAGATAAGTATATATTTTCAAAAGTTACACGAGGTAACATCATGCTTCATGAGCTTAAAGATCTATTTGCGTGTGATTAATATTGCTAAATTTTATTGCTTTTGGTTGTGAAAGGGTGAGCATGGTTTAGTTTATGGTATAAACCAAACTCTGAATCTAACCCTAAACTAAATGGTGAATCAAAATGAATGAAAAAACAAAAAATCAGTTAGAAATTTTGCTTCAATTCGATTCATGGTTAGGACCAACACCAAATGCAAATATGACCAAATTTTTTGGTCTTATTGGTTTGAATGGTTTGGTTCGGTTTCTTCTCTATTTGTCTTCAATATAATGTGAAATTTAAACAGGGCAAGTTGTTTGATGGAAGGGAAATAGCAGTGAAAAGGCTTTCAATGAAATCTAATCAAGGTCTTGAAGAATTCAAGAACGAAGTGATGTTGATCGTTAAACTTCAGCACAGAAACCTGGTGAGGCTATTAGGATGCTGTTGGGAGCATGATGAAAAGCTTCTAATCTACGAGTATTTAGCCAACAGAAGTCTTGATTACTACATATTTGGTAAGAAACATGTTTGGTTCCTCTGTAGATATTAATCATTGATAGATTCTCTAGAGGATTCTTGGATTCTGCTATATTTTTTTCCATCTTTTAAGGCAGATTCAACAAGGAGTAAGGAACTAGATTGGACAAAGCGCAAGGATATTATCAAGGGAATTTCAAAAGGCCTTCAATATTTGCATGAAGATTCTCGATTGAAAATTATACACAGAGACTTGAAAGCAAGCAATGTATTAATGGATGCTGAGATGAATCCGAAAATATCAGATTTCGGCACTGCTAGGATATTTGAAAGGAATCGAATCGAAGCCAACACTAATAGAATTGTTGGCACATAGTAAGTCTCTTTTCAGCTAAAATGCACTTTCTTAGAAGTGAAATCCTGATGTCTTGTTTGTGAAATAATGAAAAAATATGGCACCTATTCAAACAATTTACCATTTGGCTATCAAGGTTAGCGCCTTCTAGAACACGAGAAATGGCACACAAGAAAAAGAAAGCATAATGCTTTGATAAGAGTTTGGCATGCGCTTTTAGATAATAAGAGTGTTATTTTGGAGTTTCTAGAAAACTTGTGTTTAATTTGATGTTAAGATTTTTTACTACATGTTAGATGATACAAATTTTTTATGATTTATCCTTTATCTCTTTATGGTTTTTGTTTGGTAGCACACCCATTGGGTAAACAAAACATGTACCACATATTTTATTTGATTAAACTCCTTAAAATTACTGTAAATCAAACGATTCAGAGGATCACCACAACAATTTAATGTTTAAAAGAAGACATTTCATGCCGCTTTCTCTTGAATGTTGTATATACTCTGCACAAAATCCTTATTTTTTTGCCCCTTACAGTGGGTATATGGCACCGGAATATGCAATGGAGGGACTATTTTCAGTGAAGTCTGATGTTTACAGCTTTGGAATATTGATGCTTGAAATCATAAGTGGGAGAAAAGGCAACAGCTTCTTTGATCGTGAGCATGCTCCGAGCCTTCTGTCATATGTTAGTTACCTTGTTCTACGTATCAATTACAATTTTTAATGGGAAAATTGCAACGATACCTTCGTAAACCATCAACATTACAGTGATGCCTTGAATCTCAAAATAGCTATTTACATCCTCAAAAAATATTGACACTGTATCAATTCATTATATCACATTATTTGATCCATATTGACCGGTGAAATCTCAAATTAGTCAATAAAATCCTCAAATCAGGTGATAAATCGGCTGGAAAAAATTATTACATGCTTATATTAATGCTAAAACCCAATTTGATATCATCTTGCGTGAGAAATTTTATAGTGTTCACATTTTTAATAGACTGTTTAGATATGTGGTCGTTATTTTAATCATGGAGTATTTCTCTAACTCACCCTTATTTTTTTTAGATTGATTTAATATACTTTTGACAAACCAGGTGATAAATCGACTGGAAAAATTATTACACACTCATATTAATGCTAAAACCCAACTTGATATCATATTGCATTAGAAATTTTATAGTGTTCAAATTTTTAACAGGCTGTTTAGATGTGTGGTCATAATTTTAATCATGGAATATTTTTGTAACTCACCCTTATTTTCTTGAGATTGATTTAATATACTTTTGACAAATCAGGTAATAAATTGGCTCGAAAAAATTATTACACGCTTATACTAATGCTAAAACCCAACTTGATATCATATTGCATGAGAAATTTTATAGTGTTCACATTTTTAACAGACCGTCTAGATGTGTGGTCGTAATTTTAATCATGGAGTATTTCTGTAACTTACCTTTATTTTCTTGAGATTGATTTAATATGCTTTTGATAAATCAGGTAATAAATCGGCTAGAAAAAATTATTACACGCTTATACTAATGCTAAAACCCAACTTGATATCATATTATATGAGAAATTTTATAGTGTTTACATTTTTAATAGGCCGTTTAGATGTATGGTTGTAATTTTAATTATGGAGCATTTCTGTAACTCATTCTTATTTTTTTGAGATTGATTTAATATACTTTTGACAGGCATGGCAACTTTGGAATGAAGGAATGGAGCTCGTGAGTGAAAATTTGGCAACACATTGTCCGAAAGATGAAGCTCTAAGATGGATCCATGTAGCATTGTTGTGTGTTCAAGAGGATCCTTGTCTTAGGCCAATCATGTCTTCGGTTGTTCTCATGCTCGGAAGTGATAGTGATCTTCCTCAACCAAAACCACCTCCATTTTCTGTTGGCAGACATTTCATGTCGGATCATTCTTCAACTGGCGCAAACTCTGGATTTTCGTCATCCGATAAATTTTCAACTAACACTTCAACCTAGGAATTAGGACAGTTATCAGAATGAATGTACCGTATCTGTATATACTTTCAATTTTTGATAATTAAGTATTTTATTATTATTAATTTTCTTTCTTTCGTAATTAAATAAACATAATTTTAATTTGGTTACATTCAAACTACTTCAACTTAGATTCTCTAGCTTATAACTTTATTTTTCTCTATTTATTTATTTTTATTATTATTATTTTGCTTGACTCCGTGAATTTTCTTTATTTATTTTATTTTTATTTGAATTTACCAACATGCTACACTTTGTGCTTCCTCAATTTTTCATTAAAGAACATTTAATTAATTATAATTGTTTCATCATTAACATACATGCTCATATAAAATTGTAATAATAAAAAACTAAAATGTCAAAAATTCAAAAAAGAAAAGAAAAGAAAAGAGGTTGGTATAAACATTATTGCTCGTCTTTCACACCTTAGACCACTTCTATATCGTTGACCAATTACCATTTGACTCTGAATACAGATTTTAAAGTATTTGAAAAGAGTCTTTAAGATCGCCATACCTTTACAAAAGTACTCTGTACTCGCCTTCCTTCCCCTAACCCAGTAATATTAGTGACCTATCGTCCTCCTGTTGAGTTTCCTTCTCTTGAGTGTTTCAATTCATTATACTAGGACAAGAGAAGTCAGGACTTATAACCTTCTCTAAATTTGCCTTCTACATGTTATAAGCATATAAGCTATGAGGATCGGCAAACCTCATAATGGAACTAAGGAAACAAAAACAACTTATGGGGAGTTAAACATCGGTAATATCAACATAATGAATTGGTATAGTTTGTTTATATCATAATATATGAATACTAAGAATCAGCATCTTCTCTAAATGAATTGCTGTATGCTGAATTTGTTTTCAATATTTCGCTTTTTTCCATTATAGTTGATGAATTGGATAGTAAAAAAAAAAAATAGTAATAATAGTAAATTTGGCAACTGATTACAAACATTTATTCGTAATTAGTAATATTTACTTTGTTTTCCGAAAATTAATTTATAATGCAGAAAAAGATTAATGCGATAAAAAGTCTGATGTGGCGGACATTTTGCACGTGAGAACTAACTTTTTCCGCATATGGCGCTTGTAAGAACACTTAGAATATTTTATCACAAGCAGGGTCGCGAATTTATGATCAGCAACCAATATTTTGATTGTTGCTTTGGTTTAATAAATATTTATACTTAAAATAATTTATTTAGTTTAATTTTATGATAAAACAATAATATTACTAACGTAACATAAATTATCACACGCAATGGAAAAATCCGAAAAAATAAAAGAAAATTACTTATATAGATAGGGAAGTAATCAGAGTTCTGCGGGCTACCCACATTGCCTCAGAGTCAAAAAGCGAGAGAGAAACAGAACAGAAAGATAAGAACAGGAAAGAAAAAAAGAAAAAGAAACGAAAAAGCAAAACCAGAAATAGGAAGAAAAAAAAATCGTAGAGCACATATACGATGTCTAATTCACAATTAAGAATTATCTAAGGTAGGTTACATAAAATTAGATTAAATTTATATAAAAAATTAAAATTTTAATTTAAAAAATCGTAAAAATTGCTAAAATATAATAGATAGCAGTGTATAAGTATAACGTTATTTTTATATTTATAAAAAGATTTTAATATCATAAAAGTATTGAAGATTATTACGCACGTGAAAGAAAATAAGATCTTGATAAATAAAAACGTAATGTGTGGCTATCGATCTATCTATCTATATATATATATTTGTTATTGTAAATCTTGTATGAAAATATCATGACCGAGTTCTGCATATGTACGGAAATTTCGGAGTGCTCTGTTTTGGATGCTCTGTGTGGTGTCAATTCTGTGAATTACTGTATCCGTGTGTGTATATGTGTTTTGCTTGCTGGATATGGTGCACGGATGATCGGTGGTGGTGGTGGTCCATAGACGTTTGCGTATGTGCTGATAGTGTTTATGTGCATGGAGTGGGACGGTGGTGGTCCATGAACGTGCATGGTGCGTGGGAAGTGGTAAGCGTGGTTGTGTGCTGGTGCGAAGTGGTGGTGCGGCATCGTGTGCTAGTGTACGCATGAGAGTCTGTGGAGTGCTATCTATGAGCGTGGACGTGTGTGGTGCAGGAGGTCCGTAGAATGCATGGTTGGTCCATGGTGGTGGTCCGCGACGTGGAAGAGAAGTGCATGGTGCGTGGAGAATGTGCGTGAATGGGTTGCGGACGTAATCGCGTGCACGGGATAAAGTTCGACGAGCGAAAAATTGAAGTCCAGCGAGCATCCGAAGTTTCACGAGGAAATGGAAAACAGCGAGAAGGGAATACGATGGATGGAAATCCGACGAGGAGACATGAGAAGACGATGAGCAATAGATTTTTTTAATTTAATTTAATTTATTATATAATATTATTAAAAAAAAAGTAAAACGTGCGCTTATGGATACGGGAATTAACCATTTATAAGTTCACATGTATATAATAAAATTCGGAACTCCTTTGATTTGTTTTTCATGAATTGTGATTTTGTGAGTATTATTCTGTGATTATGAATATCCCATGCTTTCTGTATCTTACCATTAGTGTAATTATATCTTACATGATCATCTCAAAATAGTAAATTAATTATTCTGACTTAAATAAAATTTGATATGCATTATATAAGATGTTATATTATATTGAAGGTTATCACTATTATAGGACGTGGAAGTAATAGTGAGGAATTACTATTCTACCATTGGCGAACTAAGTGACTTAGGGATTGCCGTGCCTTTAATGGAATCAAGTCTAGTTCGTCCTTGAGAGTGTGTACTCAGTGTATTGATTAACACCTGGAGCTTAAAAAACTTAAATTAAAGGATAATTACTAATAAAGAGATAAGAAGAAAATAAATGATATGGGATACCCAAGCACTGATGGTTATAAGAATCCCCA
Organism: Laguncularia racemosa; assembly: GCA_037954665.1. Classification (NCBI taxonomy): domain Eukaryota; kingdom Viridiplantae; phylum Streptophyta; class Magnoliopsida; order Myrtales; family Combretaceae; genus Laguncularia; species Laguncularia racemosa. The sequence continues at coordinate 6,123,702 of JBBMOL010000011.1, forward strand.
ACCCAAGATCAAAGAGGGTGTTAAACCCTAAACTTCACGTTGATTACTGAAAAACCGTATATGATGTTGCGTTGCATATGGATGATCATGAATAACATATGGTTGACAACTTGATTGATTTGTTCGTGCCTGTGTAATATTGAGTCTTACACTTTTATCTCACTAGACAATACAACTCACCCCATTATAAATTGTATGATACAAGTTGTGACTATGTAAACTTACTGGGTGAACGCTACATCACAATAAGTAAATCTTGTCACAAAACTTTTAGGATAAGAAGCAAGGTTTGAGTGTTAGAATGATGTCCTTTTGTAGATTTGTAATCGAATATTGGTGGACAATTAATTGTATATATTTTAATCCGAATTAGTAAAATTTTCAGTATGTGTTGTTATGAGACTTGGATAAGGCTTACCTTTGAAATACAAATGTATTTTATTTCAATGAATACATAATAGTTTGAATGAAATAGTAGAATGCTAAAGGCATTTGATTTTGTTAATTGTATTTTAACCAGTTAATTGATCTTATGGTTGAGATACTTTACTGCTACTTATTAAGGATTAGATAATTGTAGTGGGTTGTCACAATTAAGGTATAAAACCTGCAAAATTTGAATACATATAATACCGAATTGGTTAAAAGATTGTATTAAAAGTCTTAATTATAACCCATGTAAATTTTAATTAAAAGAAATAATCTTGCAAAAAGCAAACCATGAAATTTTTTAAAATAAATGATAAAATAAATTAAAATTATAAGTCTAAGATAGTTAAATAAAAATTATAATAAATATTTACACTTAGAATAGTTCAATTAGATTAGTCGTAAAATTTCGTATTAAAATATTCAAGTTACTAAATTTATATGAATTACCACGTAAGACGAATGAACATGGTAAATTAAGAATTTTTTTATATATATAAGCGAGGGAATGAGTTTTCCAGAAGAAGATTTACATCTTCCACGAGACCCCAGAAAAGTGAGAGAGAGAGAGGACAAAGAAGGACAAAGAGAGACAAGAAGAGACAAAAAGAAGAAGAAGAAGAAGAAGAAAGCAATAAAAGTTGACGTAACTTCCTTGTATGACCTCTAAATCACAAATTGGGACCACTAACGTAATCCCTGAAGTGGACCTACGAAACTAGCTAATTTTACGTATAATACTGAATTAGTTAAAAACTTCCATATATGACCTCTAAATCACAAATTGGGACCACCAACGTAATCCTTGAAGTGGACCTACGAAACTAGCTAATTTTACGTATAATACCGAATTAGTTAAAAGCTTATATTAAAAGTCTTACTTATAACTCGTGTAAATTTAAATTAAAAGAAATAATCTTGTGGATAGCAAATCACGAAAAATTTTAAAATGAACGATAAAATAAGTTAAAATCATAAGCGTAGGACAGTCAAATGAAAATTTCAAATTAATATTTATACTTGAAATAATTCAATTAGATTAGTTGTAAAATTTTGTATTAAAATACTAAGTTATTAAATTTACATAAATTACCGCATGAGACGAAATGCAACAAATGGCACAACAACAAGTGTTAATGATGTAGTATTTAATGCAGAGAGGACAACCTTCATTACAACCACCTCCTCTACCACCTTAACCACAACAAGTACCACTTGGACTAGCATTGCAACAACCTTAAATGCTACCTCCACCTCCTCCAAACCCAGTCGCCCTTATAATGTACGCATAAGGACAACAGGGTATAATTAGGGAGCGATCAATTAAAGAATTCAAAAGAGTATATTTGTTGACTTCATATGATCCAATAGATATTTTGATGGGGCATTCAAAAAGCTAAAGCAAGTAGAAGACTGGATAGCTAAAGTGGAAAGATCATTTGCAGCTTATGAAGTAGTTGACTACTAAAAAGTGGCAAACTTAAGTTTGGTGGGATGTAAGACAAAGGTCGCTACCCTAGCTTATATCACGGGAGACTTTCCATGAAGAATTTTTCAAGGAATATTTTCTAGAAAGCGTGAAACCAAAATTAAATGGGTGGTTATTCTAGCTAAAAAAGGGGACTAAAACTTTGGATTAGTACGAAAATGAATTCAATAGACTATTGTAATTCACTCCAAATGCATATGGAAATTTAGACATATGAAAAAGGAAGTTATTTATGAATGGGCTAAATGCAGATTCCTAGGAGAGAATTATGGAATTCGAGATACAAACTTACTCAAAAGTGGTAAGTAAGGCTAAGGCTCTAAAACAGAAAAAATGGAGAGGAAAAGAGATAAGGGCTTAAGATCGGTTAAGTGCAGGGATGAGAGTTCCAGCAAAAAGGCCATTATTTAATCCAAGTTTGAATGAGAGAGGAAAAAGGCCAATGTTGAATGTAAGGCCACCGAGTAATAGACCCTTAGTCATTTCACCACTAGTGAAGCCCATGAGTATAATTTGCTAAAAGTGTAAGAAACAACACTACCTTCAGGAGTGTTCGCAATTAAAAGGTAAGTGTTACCAATTTAGGGCTGGTGACCATAGATTTCAAGATTGTCCATAGAAAAATATTATAACCTGTTTTGTTTGAAGACAAAAAGGACATTGTGCGAACGCTTGCCGTAAGAGACAACAAGGGATTAAGGCAAGGACTACAGCACCTATGACCACAATTGAAAGACCACGTAAGACGAATGAACATGGTAAATTAAGAATTTTTTTATATATATAAGCGAGGGAATGAGTTTTCCAGAAGAAGATTTACATCTTCCACGAGACCCCAGAAAAGTGAGAGAGAGAGAGGACAAAGAAGGACAAAGAGAGACAAGAAGAGACAAAAAGAAGAAGAAGAAGAAGAAAGCAATAAAAGTTGACGTAACTTCCTTGTATGACCTCTAAATCACAAATTGGGACCACTAACGTAATCCCTGAAGTGGACCTACGAAACTAGCTAATTTTACGTATAATACTGAATTAGTTAAAAACTTCCATATATGACCTCTAAATCACAAATTGGGACCACCAACGTAATCCTTGAAGTGGACCTACGAAACTAGCTAATTTTACGTATAATACCGAATTAGTTAAAAGCTTATATTAAAGTCTTACTTATAACTCGTGTAAATTTAAATTAAAAGAAATAATCTTGTGGATAGCAAATCACGAAAAATTTTAAAATGAACGATAAAATAAGTTAAAATCATAAGCGTAGGACAGTCAAATGAAAATTTCAAATTAATATTTATACTTGAAATAATTCAATTAGATTAGTTGTAAAATTTTGTATTAAAATACTAAGTTATTAAATTTACATAAATTACCGCATGAGACGAAATGCAACAAATGGCACAACAACAAGTGTTAATGATGTAGTATTTAATGCAGAGAGGACAACCTTCATTACAACCACCTCCTCTACCACCTTAACCACAACAAGTACCACTTGGACTAGCATTGCAACAACCTTAAATGCTACCTCCACCTCCTCCAAACCCAGTCGCCCTTATAATGTACGCATAAGGACAACAGGGTATAATTAGGGAGCGATCAATTAAAGAATTCAAAAGAGTATATTTGTTGACTTCATATGATCCAATAGATATTTTGATGGGGCATTCAAAAGCTAAAGCAAGTAGAAGACTGGATAGCTAAAGTGGAAAGATCATTTGCAGCTTATGAAGTATTGACTACTAAAAAGTGGCAAACTTAAGTTTGGTGGGATGTAAGACAAAGGTCGCTACCCTAGCTTATATCACGGGAGACTTTCCATGAAGAATTTTTCAAGGAATATTTTCTAGAAACGTGAAACCAAAATTAAATGGGTGGTTATTCTAGCTAAAAAAGGGGACTAAAACTTTGGATTAGTACGAAAATGAATTCAATAGACTATTGTAATTCACTCCAAATGCATATGGAAATTTAGACATATGAAAAAGGAAGTTATTTATGAATGGGCTAAATGCAGATTCCTAGGAGAGAATTATGGAATTCGAGATACAAACTTACTCAAAAGTGGTAAGTAAGGCTAAGGCTCTAAAACAGAAAAAATGGAGAGGAAAAGAGATAAGGGCTTAAGATCGGTTAAGTGCAGGGATGAGAGTTCCAGCAAAAAGGCCATTATTTAATCCAAGTTTGAATGAGAGAGGAAAAAGGCCAATGTTGAATGTAAGGCCACCGAGTAATAGACCCTTAGTCATTTCACCACTAGTGAAGCCCATGAGTATAATTTGCTAAAAGTGTAAGAAACAACACTACCTTCAGGAGTGTTCGCAATTAAAAGGTAAGTGTTACCAATTTAGGGCTGGTGACCATAGATTTCAAGATTGTCCATAGAAAAATATTATAACCTGTTTTGTTTGAAGACAAAAAGGACATTGTGCGAACGCTTGCCGTAAGAGACAACAAGGGATTAAGGCAAGGACTACAGCACCTATGACCACAATTGAAAGACCACGTAAGACGAATGAACATGGTAAATTAAGAATTTTTTTATATATATAAGCGAGGGAATGAGTTTTCCAGAAGAAGATTTACATCTTCCACGAGACCCCAGAAAAGTGAGAGAGAGAGAGGACAAAGAAGGACAAAGAGAGACAAGAAGAGACAAAAAGAAGAAGAAGAAGAAGAAGAAAGCAATAAAAGTTGACGTAACTTCCTTGTATGACCTCTAAATCACAAATTGGGACCACTAACGTAATCCCTGAAGTGGACCTACGAAACTAGCTAATTTTACGTATAATACTGAATTAGTTAAAAACTTCCATATATGACCTCTAAATCACAAATTGGGACCACCAACGTAATCCTTGAAGTGGACCTACGAAACTAGCTAATTTTACGTATAATACCGAATTAGTTAAAAGCTTATATTAAAAGTCTTACTTATAACTCGTGTAAATTTAAATTAAAAGAAATAATCTTGTGGATAGCAAATCACGAAAAATTTTAAAATGAACGATAAAATAAGTTAAAATCATAAGCGTAGGACAGTCAAATGAAAATTTCAAATTAATATTTATACTTGAAATAATTCAATTAGATTAGTTGTAAAATTTTGTATTAAAATACTAAGTTATTAAATTTACATAAATTACCGCATGAGACGAAATGCAACAAATGGCACAACAACAAGTGTTAATGATGTAGTATTTAATGCAGAGAGGACAACCTTCATTACAACCACCTCCTCTACCACCTTAACCACAACAAGTACCACTTGGACTAGCATTGCAACAACCTTAAATGCTACCTCCACCTCCTCCAAACCCAGTCGCCCTTATAATGTACGCATAAGGACAACAGGGTATAATTAGGGAGCGATCAATTAAAGAATTCAAAAGAGTATATTTGTTGACTTCATATGATCCAATAGATATTTTGATGGGGCATTCAAAAAGCTAAAGCAAGTAGAAGACTGGATAGCTAAAGTGGAAAGATCATTTGCAGCTTATGAAGTAGTTGACTACTAAAAAGTGGCAAACTTAAGTTTGGTGGGATGTAAGACAAAGGTCGCTACCCTAGCTTATATCACGGGAGACTTTCCATGAAGAATTTTTCAAGGAATATTTTCTAGAAAGCGTGAAACCAAAATTAAATGGGTGGTTATTCTAGCTAAAAAAGGGGACTAAAACTTTGGATTAGTACGAAAATGAATTCAATAGACTATTGTAATTCACTCCAAATGCATATGGAAATTTAGACATATGAAAAAGGAAGTTATTTATGAATGGGCTAAATGCAGATTCCTAGGAGAGAATTATGGAATTCGAGATACAAACTTACTCAAAAGTGGTAAGTAAGGCTAAGGCTCTAAAACAGAAAAAATGGAGAGGAAAAGAGATAAGGGCTTAAGATCGGTTAAGTGCAGGGATGAGAGTTCCAGCAAAAAGGCCATTATTTAATCCAAGTTTGAATGAGAGAGGAAAAAGGCCAATGTTGAATGTAAGGCCACCGAGTAATAGACCCTTAGTCATTTCACCACTAGTGAAGCCCATGAGTATAATTTGCTAAAAGTGTAAGAAACAACACTACCTTCAGGAGTGTTCGCAATTAAAAGGTAAGTGTTACCAATTTAGGGCTGGTGACCATAGATTTCAAGATTGTCCATAGAAAAATATTATAACCTGTTTTGTTTGAAGACAAAAAGGACATTGTGCGAACGCTTGCCGTAAGAGACAACAAGGGATTAAGGCAAGGACTACAGCACCTATGACCACAATTGAAAGACCACGTAAGACGAATGAACATGGTAAATTAAGAATTTTTTTATATATATAAGCGAGGGAATGAGTTTTCCAGAAGAAGATTTACATCTTCCACGAGACCCCAGAAAAGTGAGAGAGAGAGAGGACAAAGAAGGACAAAGAGAGACAAGAAGAGACAAAAAGAAGAAGAAGAAGAAGAAGAAAGCAATAAAAGTTGACGTAACTTCCTTGTATGACCTCTAAATCACAAATTGGGACCACTAACGTAATCCCTGAAGTGGACCTACGAAACTAGCTAATTTTACGTATAATACTGAATTAGTTAAAAACTTCCATATATGACCTCTAAATCACAAATTGGGACCACCAACGTAATCCTTGAAGTGGACCTACGAAACTAGCTAATTTTACGTATAATACCGAATTAGTTAAAAGCTTATATTAAAAGTCTTACTTATAACTCGTGTAAATTTAAATTAAAAGAAATAATCTTGTGGATAGCAAATCACGAAAAATTTTAAAATGAACGATAAAATAAGTTAAAATCATAAGCGTAGGACAGTCAAATGAAAATTTCAAATTAATATTTATACTTGAAATAATTCAATTAGATTAGTTGTAAAATTTTGTATTAAAATACTAAGTTATTAAATTTACATAAATTACCGCATGAGACGAAATGCAACAAATGGCACAACAACAAGTGTTAATGATGTAGTATTTAATGCAGAGAGGACAACCTTCATTACAACCACCTCCTCTACCACCTTAACCACAACAAGTACCACTTGGACTAGCATTGCAACAACCTTAAATGCTACCTCCACCTCCTCCAAACCCAGTCGCCCTTATAATGTACGCATAAGGACAACAGGGTATAATTAGGGAGCGATCAATTAAAGAATTCAAAAGAGTATATTTGTTGACTTCATATGATCCAATAGATATTTTGATGGGGCATTCAAAAAGCTAAAGCAAGTAGAAGACTGGATAGCTAAAGTGGAAAGATCATTTGCAGCTTATGAAGTAGTTGACTACTAAAAAGTGGCAAACTTAAGTTTGGTGGGATGTAAGACAAAGGTCGCTACCCTAGCTTATATCACGGGAGACTTTCCATGAAGAATTTTTCAAGGAATATTTTCTAGAAAGCGTGAAACCAAAATTAAATGGGTGGTTATTCTAGCTAAAAAAGGGGACTAAAACTTTGGATTAGTACGAAAATGAATTCAATAGACTATTGTAATTCACTCCAAATGCATATGGAAATTTAGACATATGAAAAAGGAAGTTATTTATGAATGGGCTAAATGCAGATTCCTAGGAGAGAATTATGGAATTCGAGATACAAACTTACTCAAAAGTGGTAAGTAAGGCTAAGGCTCTAAAACAGAAAAAATGGAGAGGAAAAGAGATAAGGGCTTAAGATCGGTTAAGTGCAGGGATGAGAGTTCCAGCAAAAAGGCCATTATTTAATCCAAGTTTGAATGAGAGAGGAAAAAGGCCAATGTTGAATGTAAGGCCACCGAGTAATAGACCCTTAGTCATTTCACCACTAGTGAAGCCCATGAGTATAATTTGCTAAAAGTGTAAGAAACAACACTACCTTCAGGAGTGTTCGCAATTAAAAGGTAAGTGTTACCAATTTAGGGCTGGTGACCATAGATTTCAAGATTGTCCATAGAAAAATATTATAACCTGTTTTGTTTGAAGACAAAAAGGACATTGTGCGAACGCTTGCCGTAAGAGACAACAAGGGATTAAGGCAAGGACTACAGCACCTATGACCACAATTGAAAGACCTACTAGTCAACCATTTAGACAGGGAAATCAAGCGACTAACATACATACCACAAACACTAGGGTGTTTGACATTAAAGGTACTGATATTGGATATTATGTGGAAGTAGAAGCCAGGCAATATCAAAATGTTGTTTTAGCAACGACAAGATACAAGGATGAAGGAGATGTAGTAATAGGTACGTATAATAGAACTTGTCCTATATAATATTTTATATAGATAAAACTTTATTAGGAAAATTAGTTAGAAAGTCAAGAATTATAAAAAACTCACTACTAAAAGATTTAAGAAGATAAAAGTTAGAGCTTAACCCTAACATTACGTAATTCTTAAGATCCATTATAATCGGCAACCAACCAACCATTGTCTTCTTAAATATAGGAGCTACACATTCCTTTATAAGCTTGACTATAGCTCAATAAAAGAAGTTGGAAGTTCAACCTTCTCCAAAGACTCTAAGGATTAGTACCCCTATTAGAGAGAAGGTGATTGTAAACACCCCATTTTTGCCATAAGAATTAATAATAATCAATAATAATCAATTTCCAATTTTTTTCAATTTTTCTCTAATTTGGCAAAAATAGGAAAAATATTCAAAAAAATAAAAATAAATAGGAAAACACATCAATTTTGAAAAATAATTTCAGAAATGGCAATAATAAGGAATAAATGATTTTTTAAAATTTTTGAAATTACAAAAAATAAAAAAAAATCGCATTGCATATATGCAATTTGCGAAATAAATAAAATAAGGAAAATGGGCTAGCTCTGTTAGTCCGAGCCATGGTCAAGCGGGTGCGAGGTTAGGGGTTCGAAACGCGGAGGAAGCAGTTTCTACGTTTTGCGAATTTTTCATTTACCCAGGACATGTGGTAGCATCTGATTGGCTGGAGAGAACGCACACGCCAAGCGCGTGATCGTCTTCAACCTCAGTCCGAGATCGCCGGCTAGGGGAAAAATTCAAATTTTGGCCGTTTCGATTTGATTTTTTGCACAAATCCAACAGATCTTCAACAGAATTGAGATAAACATCATCCAATTGGAATCAAATCTCAACAAATCGACGGATTTACACGAATAAGAGTTGGTTCGTTTAACTGCAAATCGATTTGCCTCGATCGGTGGAAATCCGAGCTTATCCAGCTCGATTTCGAATGCCTATAAATAGAGCATGAAGTGAGGAAGCTAGGGGAGAGATGAGAAGCGAGAGAAAGTGAGAGAAAAGAGTAAACTGGAGAGCGCCGAAGGAAATCGAAGCCGCGACCGCCGATTAGGAGCTGAGCAACCACTGGGAGGCATTTATGGAGCAAACTACCACCACCATCGGATTCCTCACCCTCAAGAACCTAGGATTCGACACCTCAACCGCTGCAAACAGCCACCGGAACGCCGTCAACGAACACCCCCCGCTGCCGTGTCCGACCAATCTGACCTGCGCACCGACCCGGATACAGGTAAGTCGGATTTTCCGGATTTTCCGATTTATTTTTATTTTTTTTTTATTTGATTTAGTATTTTGTTATTTATTTATTAATTTGTTATTTATGTATGTATTTATTTATGTTTTATTTTTTATTTTCCATAAATAGGAAAATGTTAGAAATTAGATTTTTTTTAGGATTTAATAATGTAAATATATATATAATAATAAAATAAATAAAAAATATAATATAATATAAAAATAAAAATAAAAATAATAAATAATAGTAAAAATAAATAAAAAAATGTAGAAAAATAAAAAAAAAATATTAGAAAAATAATAATAAAGCTTTAGATTTTAAAATAGGCTAGATAATAATTTAGGATAAAATTTTAAAAAAATTCACAAAAATTATGAAAAATTAATAAAAATCATAGAAAAATAATAAAAAACTATAAAAATCATGAAAACTTAGAAAAATTATAAAAAAATTGTAGAAGAATAAGAGGAAAAATAAAAAAAATCAAAAAAATTACTAAAAATAATAAAAATTAACAAAAAGTTAATAAAAAATCCAAAAAAATTATAAAAATGAGTTTTAGCGCTTAGAAAAACCATTTCTCCAAATAAATTCAAAATTGATGTTTTTTCCCTAAAAATCATTTTCAAAAAAATCAAAATTAAAGCTTAGGCTTAGATTTTTTTTTAAGAAAAATCCCAAAATAGGTAAAAACATAAATCAAAAGAGATTCCAAAATTAAAATTCACAAACCCACTAAATCTTTTCAGGAAAAGCGAACTACGACTTGTTTGATTCTGAATAGCAGGTACGTAGACACCCATTTAGGACAACCATAAAAGTGAAATAAAAAGTCATTTTTTTCAAATAAACCATTCAAGAACATAACAAAAAGCAACATAAACAAAATAGAAGACATTTCTAGATAGGGATAATTTTAGGAGATTAGGTGGTAACCGTAAGGTTTTCATAGGTTAGCTTCTGGACTTAGAAACTCTGGTTTTCCCTTTTCCTCTTTTCACAAAAATGAGAAGAGGAAATCACGACGACTAGTGATCCAAATTAAGACTAATTCGCTCCTTTAGTCTTAATTCAATCTTTCCCAACAATAATTGGGTGGCGACTCCAAAATTAAATGAAGTTCTTAACTCAAGTCGATGATCTATATTAGATGAGCATAGGGTCTAGTCTAGATCGGATTAGGAATGGGAATTCAAAAATTAGACTCGACAGTGATTACTGAAGAAATAATAAAAGACTACCAAGTTGAGATTCATGGGAAAATATACCTCTAGACTTAATCATCCTGTTTATGATGTGTTATGAGGAAAATTTAAGAATGGTTTGGCTATCAAAGCATTACACCAACATGGATTGTAAGAAGGAAGAAGTGTTGTTTAGTAAGCCAAGCACAGAGACCATGGTGCTTTGGGCACAACTAAGAAGGAATTCAGAAGTTTCTGCTAGTGTCTTGCAAATAGAAGGAGAAGACCTTGAAGATTAGGATACCTATAGTAGATAAATTCCCTAAAGTATTTCCTAAAAAATTGCCAAGACTACCTCCTTCAAGAGAGATGGACTTCACTATTGAAGTAAAGTTTGGTACTGAACTGATCTCCAAAGTGCCTTATCGAATGACCCCAATCGAGTTGAAAGAACTAAAGGTCCAATTGTAAGAGTTAATAAAGAAGAGATTCATTCTTCCAAGTGTTTTGCCTTAGGGAGCTCCAGTATTATTCATGAAGAAGAAAATAGATCCATGAGATTATGCATCGATTATCGGGAATTAAATAAGGTAACCACTAATAATTGATATCCCTTGTTGAGAATTAATAATTTATTTGATCAATTGTAAGGAACAAGTGTATTTTCTTGAATCGATTTGCGATATGGGTATCATTAGTTAAAAATTAGTGTAATTATCTCTTACATGATCATTTCAAAATAGTAAATTAATTATTTTGACTTAAATAAAATTCGATACGCATTATACAAGATATTGTATTATGTTGAAGGTTATCACTATTATAGGATGTGGAAGTAATAGTGAGGAATTACTATTCTACCATTGGTGAACTAAGTGACTTAAGGATGGAATCAAGTCTTATTCGTCCTTGAGAGTGTGTACTCAGTGTATTGATTAACACCTGGAGCTTAAAGAACTTAAATTAAAAGATAATTACTAATAAACAGATAAGAAGAAAATAAATGATATGGGATACCTGAGCACTGGTGGATATAAGAATCCTTAACCCAAGATCAAAGAGGGCCTTAAACCCTAAACTTCACGTTGATTATCGAAAAACCGTGTATGATGTTGCGTTGCATATGGATGATCATGAATAACATATGGTTGACAACTTGATTGATTTGTTTGTGCCTGTGTAATATTGAGTCTTACACTTTTATCTCACTAGACAATATAGCTCACCCCATTATAAATTGTATGATACAAGTTGTGACTATGTAAACTTACCGGGTGAACGCTATATCACAATAAGTAAATCTTGTCACAAAACTTTTAGGATAAGAAGCAAGGTTTGAGTGTTAGAATGATGTCCTTCTGTAGATTTGTAATCGAACATTGGTGGATAATTAATTGTATTTATTTTAATCCGAGTTAGTAAAAATTTCAGTATGTGTTGTTATGAGACCTAGATAAGGCCTACCTTTGAAATATAGATGTATTTTATTTCAATGAATACATAATAGTTTGAATGAAATAGTAGAATGCCAAAGACATTCGATTTTGTTAATTATATTTTAACCAGTTAATTGATCTTATGGTTGAGATACTTTACTGCTACTTATTAAGGATTAGATAATTGTAGTGGGTTGTCACAATTAAGGTATAAAACCTGCGAAATTTGAATACATATAATACCAGATTGATTAAAAGATTGTATTAAAAGTCTTAATTATAACCCATGTAAATTTAAATTAAAAGAAATAATCTTGCGAAAAGCAAACCATGAAAATTCTTAAAATAAATGATAACATAAATTAAAATTATAAGTCTAAGATAGTTAAATAAAAATTATAATAAATATTTACACTTAGAATAGTTCAATTAGATTAGTCGTAAAATTTCGTATTAAAATATTAAAGTTACTAAATTTATATAAATTACCACGTAAGACGAATGAACGTGGTAAATTAAGAATTTTTATATATATATAAGCGAGGGAATGAGTCTTCCAAAAGAAGATTTGCATCTTCCACGAGACCCCAAAAAAGTGAGAGAGAGAGAAGAGAGAGAGAGAGGACAAAGAAGGACGAAGAGAGACAAGAAGAGACAAAAAGAAGAAGAAGAAGAAGAAGAAGAAGAAGAAGAAAGCAATAAAAGTTGATGTAACTTCCATGTATGACCTCTAAATCACAAATTGGGACCACGAACGTAATCCTTGAAGTGGACCTACGAAACTAGACTAATTTTATGTATAATACCGAATTAGTTAAAAGCTTATATTAAAAGTCTTACTTATAACCCGTGTAAATTTAAATTAAAAGAAATAATCTTGTGGATAGCAAATCACGAAAAATTTTAAAATGAACGATAAAATAAGTTGAAATCATAAGCTTAAGACGGTCAAATGAAAATTTCAAATTAATATTTATACTTGAAATAATTCAATTAGATTAGTTGTAAAATTTTGTATTAAAATACTAAGTTATTAAATTTACATAAATTACCGCATGAGACGAATGGATGCATGCAGTGAATTAAGAAAATTTTTGTATTTATATAAGAGAGGGAATGTGTCTTCTTCTAGACGACTCGCACGTACCATGAGATCTCAAAAGAGCGAGAGAGAGAGAGAGATGATGATGAAGACTGACGAGAGAATAGAGAAGAGGGAAAAAAAAAGGAAAAGAAGAAAAGAAAAAGGAAAACACGACAAAAGTTAACGTTTTCAAATGCAATCTTCAAATCGCAAATCGGGACCACTAACGTGATCCTTGAAGTGAGACCTATGAAATAAACTAGTTTTGTATGGAAAAAATTTTATTTTTAGAATTTAAATATATTTTTGATATGTGTATAAAAATATGATTTAACTTATGAAATAATTAAAATATTTAGAAATAAACTGATAGAACAATATTATTCAAGAGTAGTTTGTAATAGTGTGATTTTTTTATATTTTAAGAGAAGAAAATTATCCTGCATATTTACACAAAGAAAACTATGAATAATAAAAAATAAGATCTAGATAAGAAAGAACTATATGATGTGGTATTATTAGTGTTATCATTTTGTGTGAGTGTGCAATGGCTGATCAGTTTGTAATCTGTGTGAACCTGTGTGTGCATGTTGATTTTTTTTTTTTGTGTGAGCGTGGGCTGGAAAACTGTGATGAGATGGCTGTGGGCAGTGTAGTGATACAGGGGAGACGGCAGGGATACATACGTGCATGAACGTGAATGTGTGTGTAGGTAGCGATGGTGGTACTGTGTTAATTATTTATACGACCTCTCGCTTCAGACAGGCAGGCTTTAGTGGAAATTTTATATATTCACTGTCGATCCATATAAATCTGAGGGCTGGGTTTCTTGTTCCCCTTGCTTTTGTTTTCCTTTTTACTTTGTTGCTCAGAAGCAAAATGCTCAACTTATGGTGATAATTTCGGTGGAATGTATATGAGATGCCCTTGGTCTTTCATGCTTTGCCGTTAGCGAGGCTGGATGCTTCTGCTTGAACTGAGTCAGAAGATATCTGATAAATGATTAAACTGTGGCTGTATAGTCATTGTTCGCATTGGAAGATCAATTGTTTGCGGTTGCGTGCATAGTCATTGTTTATCAAAGAAAGTTGCTATTTAGAACAATGAGATATTATCAATGGCATGCTACGCTGTGGAATGAATCATTGGCAATATTGCAGTTTCTGGTAAATGGACTATCGATCTACGGGTTTTTGGCATAGGGGTCATATTGAATCATATTTAGATCAAATAACGGATGGGCTTTTGGTTTGTGGTTTTCTCCTATCACCAGGATACTGTTCCCAGGTTTCTTTGTCCATTCTTCCCATTCCATTGAGAAGAATGACAACTTATCGATCATGTTCCTGCTGAAATAGAGTTCCTACAGCATCTCATCCCATCGATATGTGTGTTTAATGATATAGCATGGAAATTAAAAATACCAAAAGGCCGTCAGTTTGTTAAACACCTTAGTTCAGTAAAAAACAAATGGATATAAATTAAATTACTCGAGAATTTCATGGTACATAGACCAGTACGGGGAACCCCCCACATCCTAGACCAACTTGGAATATTTTCTTCCGCCTGGTGGTGTTCGTCGCTCCTTAGGACATGGGCATATACCTAATCTTATTTTACAAGGGAATACTGGGAAAGAAAATAATCAAATTGGTGGAATTAAAAAAAAATAAAAATAAGAAAATAAGAAAATAAAAATAATAATAATAAATAACTTAATAGTTATCCAAAAGGTATTTGTATATGTATGTATTTGTGAATCCATGGGTTTAGACCGAAAGAGGGACGGATGATGATTAAATGACTCTAGATAAAATCTAATATTTGGTGATTTATCTTTTCTAGATATTGTGAATGTTGTTCTATGATCAAAATTGAATGCTTGTGTTTTGTATCTATCTTTGATGTGATTGAATCTTGTGTGACTGATTTTTGTGTGATCATCCAAAAATAATCATTTAATTATTAGACTTAAATAAAACTTGACATGCATATCACGAGATATTCATGATTGAAGGTCATCACTACTACATGGTACATCGAAAGTAATCGAGTAAGGTTACTATTCTTCTAAAAGCAAACTAAGTGATTAGGGATTATTGTCTTTTGACAGTTTTAAGTCCAATCTGTCCTTAAGGGTGTTTATTACTCGATGTGCCAATTACACTTGAGTTTATGGGTTTAAAATTAAGAGACAAATTCCAATAAAGAGATGAGATTAAATTAAATGGGTTAAGAGACCTAGGCATTGATGGTAGTGTCGTGAATCCCCAACCCAAGGTTAAGAGGGGTGTAAGCCCTAGACTTTACGCTGGTTATCAGAGGATTGCGTGCGATGTTGCATTCATATAGTTGCCCATGCATAGCATATGATATAAAAACTTGTCTGAAATTACTCGTGCATGTAAACAGTATTGAGATATTACACTCCTATCTCACTAGGCTATTAGCTCACCCTCCTACAGATTTTGTTATGCAGGTCATGACTACATAAACTATTACCTTAGGCATCGTACTAAGGTAAGTATAGTTGTCACAATAAATTTAGGAAAAATGGGTAACATGGAGAGATAGCGTGATTATTTTGTAGAACCTGATAGTTTTAAATAATAGACGGTTTGTAAATATTTAATCTAATCCAGAGAGATCTATCTTTAGTTATATTATTTTCAATGACCTAATCGAGGCCTGCTTCTAAAACTTATGTATAATGCTTCTATTAAATACGGAATGAGTTTTATTTAAGATGAAGGAATACCGAAGGCATTCGATTAGTTAATTATTGTGATTTAATAGGTTGATCTATCTTGGTTTGAGATGCTTCATGATTACTTTGTAGAGGTCGAGCAATTGTGACAAGTTGTCACGAATTAGGTACTCTATAGGACATGACATAGGGTACCCTGCAAGACGTGATAGCTTTTACTTGTATCAAAGCATAAGTTTAAATTTAAGGTAAAACATAAATTAAGTAAAAGTTGAGTTGAAGGCCAATGTCTTAAGAGGCTGATTTAGCAATCCAATAGTTAGGAAAATCCTACCTTAGCAGGAGAGAGTGAGTAGAACTGGAAAAGGGTAAATAAATAACTAATAACTTACAAAAATTTGTATTTAGCGAGGTGTAGACAATGCTCAGGCACCTGTATTGAAGATAGAACGTGTGTTGCATGGATAACAAAGATGACTTGGTGGAATATATCCTATGGATGCAAATGATTCACTCTCGATATGAGTTCTTCTATTTGAATAGAACAATGGACAAGATAATTGAAAGCCGGAGAGTAGGACTAATAAAAAAATGGTAATATCAATTAGATAGGCTAAGTGATGACCTTGGAGATAAGTATAGTAGGTACATTGCCATACCAGCTTTGGAAGCTCAATTTGCTAAGATGAAGGGCTTGAAAGATGAGTTGCTAGAAATACTACTTGTGGTGTAATTCAATATGGGAATAGGATATCCTAGGAAGTCTTGACACCTCCTGTCAAGTCTAGAAGAAATATATAGATATATGCAAGAGATATTTACAATTAGAAACCGAGATTTGATGGAGCTTTACTATATTTTGAGGATTCTTGGGGTGCTTTAGATTAGATCAAGAACAGAGAGTTTGAGATCATAGATCAAGGGGAAATCAATGTGATACACCCTGAAGAAGAAGAGGAGGAAGAAGACCTAGAAGAAGATGTGCTACCTAAGGAAAATTCCAATCTTGAGGGCGCTCTAGAAATTGAAAGTGTGGCATCAAACTCTACGGAAGAGGAAGGGAAGAAGAAGTAAGTGGGAGTGACGAAGGCGCATGTGATGTTTGGAAAGTGGTATTTAGGAATTTAAGATAAATTTGGAGCTAATTTGAGAAAAATAATGTATATATATTGTAGGAAAGCTTGCATTTTAGGTAAACTTGGAAGAAAATTTTTGAAATGTAATATATATCCCTCCATGTTGATAAATGTGTAGGCTAGGAATACGGGAAATGTAAATTTTGGAAAAATGTATAAAGTGTCATAACTTTCATGTATTCTCAATCTTATATGCAAATATGTAGATGTGTTATATGACTTTTATTGATATCAGTATCATTATTGATATTTATCATTGAAAATATCTTAACATAATGTGTATATTGCATTAATGAATTACAATGGGAGTACAAGTAAGGGAAGGAGGACAACAAGACTAGCTTAATATAGAAACACTAGAGATGAAACTCCCAAAGCCGAGACCCTACCCCCAGCTCACCAAGAAAATTCGAAAATACAACCTAGGTGCCAAGTAAAGCAACTAGATAGGGTCGAAGAGGTGTTGGAACTTATAGTGGAGAAGGGAGCGGAGAAGACCACATTGCGAGACTGGAAATAGCAATGCAACAAATGGCACAACAGCAAGTGTTAATGATGTAGTATTTAATGCCAAGAGGATAACCTTCATTAGAAACACCTCCTCTACCACCTTAACCTTAGCAGGTACCACTTGGACTAGCATTGCAACAACCTTAAATGCTACCTCCAACTCCTCCAAACCCAATCACCTTATAATGTACGCACAAGGACAATAGGGTATAATTAGGGAGTGATCAATTAAAGAATTCAAAAGAGTATATTTCCTAACTTCATACGATCTAATAATATTTTGATGGGGCACTCAAAAAGCTAAAGCGGGTAGAAGACTGGATAGCTCAAGTGGAAAGATCGTTTGCAGCTTATGAAGTAGCTAACTACCAAAAAGTTGCAAACTTAAGTTTGGTGGGATGCAAGACAGAGGTTGCTACCTCAACTTGTATCGTAGGAGACTTTCCATAGAGAATTCTTCAAGGAATATTTTTTAGAAAGCGCGAAAACGAAATTAAGTGGGTGGTTATTCTAGCTAAAAAAGGGAACTAAAACTCTAGATTAGTACGAAAATGAATTCAATAGGCTATTGCAATTCGCTCCAAATGCATATGGAGGTTTAGACATATGAAAAAGGTAGTTATTTATGAATGGGCTAAATGCAAATTCCTAGGAGAGAATTATGGAATTTGAGATACAAACTTACTCAGAAGTGGTAAGTAAGGCTAAGGCTCTAGAACAAAAAAAAAAAAAAATGGAGAGGAGAAGAGATAAGGGCTTAAGATCGATTAAGTGTAGGGATGAGAGTTCTAATAAAAAGGCCATTGTTTAATCTAAGTTTAAATGAGAGAGGGAAAAGGCCAATGTTGAATGTGAGGCCACCGAGTAACAGACCCTTGGCCATTTCACCACTAGTGAAGCCCATGAGTATAATTTGCTAGAAGTGTGAGAAACAACACTACCTTCAGGAGTGTCCGCAATTAAAAGGTAAATGTTACTAATGTGGGGCTGGTGACCATAGATTTCAAGATTGTCCATAGAAAAATACTATGACCTGTTTTGTTTGAGGACAAAAAGGACATTGTGTGGATGCTTGCAATAAGAGACAACAAGGGATTGGGGCAAGGACTACAACACCTATGACCACAATTGAAAGACCTACTGGTCAACTATTTAGACAGGGAAATCAAGCAGCTAACATACAAACCACAAACACTAGGGTTTTGCCATTAAAGGTACTGATATTGGATATTATGTGGAAGAAGAAGCCAGGCAATATCAAAATGTTTTTTTAGCAATGACAAGATACAAGGATGATGGAGATGTAGTAACAGGTACGTAGAATTGGACTTATCCTGTATAATATTTTATATAGATGAAACTTGATTAGGAAAATTAGTTGGAAAGTTAAGAATTATAAAAAAAACTAACTACTAAAAGATTCAAGAAGATAAAAGTTAGAGCTTAACCCTAGCATTACGTAATTCTTAAGATCCATTATAATTGGTAACCAACTAACCATTGTCTTATTCATATGGGAGCTACACATTCCTTTATAAGCTTGACTGTAGCTCAATAAAGCAAGTTGAAAGTTCAACCTTCTCCAAAATCTCTAAGGATTAGTACCTCTATTAGAGAGAAAGTGATTACTGAAGAAATAATAAAAGATTACCGAGTTGAGATTCATGGGAAAATATACCTCCAGACTTAATCATCCTATTTATGATGTGTTATGAGGCAAATTTAAGAATGGATTGGCTATCAAAGCATTATGAAGTGTTGTTCAGCAAGCCAGGCACGGAGACCATGGTGCATTGGGGACAACTAAGAAGGAATTCAGAAGTTTCTGCTATTGTCTTGCAAATAGAAGGAGAAGACGTTGAAGATTGGGACATGTGCTTAATAAGCACAATAGAAACGGATGTAGAGCCACCCAAATCGGAGGAAACACCTATAGTAGATAAATTCTCTAAAGTATTTCCTAAAAAATTTCCAAGACTATCTCCTTCAAGAGAGATGGACTTCACTATTGAAGTAAAGTTTGTTACCAAACCGATCTCTAAAGTGCCTTATCAAATGGCCCCAATCGAGTTAAAAGAACTAAAGGTCCAATTGTAAGAGTTAATAAAGAAGAGATTCATTCATCCAAGTGTTTTGCCTTAGGGAGCTCTAGTATTATTCATGAAGAAGAAAGACAGATCCATGAGATTATGCATCAATTATTAGGAATTAAATAAGGTAACCACTAATAATTGATATCCTTTGTTGAGAATTAATAATTTATTTGATCAATTGTAAGGAGCAAGTGTATTTTCTTGAATCGATTTGCGATCTGGGTATCACTAGTTAAAAATTAGACCAAAACATATACCAAAAGCTGCTTTTTAAACTAAATATGGATATTTCGAGTTTTTAGTAATGCCATTTGGACCGACAAATGCTCCAACTGCATTCATGGACCTTATGAACTAAATCTTCAAACTTTTTTTGGATAAATTTTGGTAGTCTTTATTAATGATATTCTGATTTACTCTAAGATCAAGCTAGAGCTTGAAGAACACCTAAGAACTGCCTTGAGATTATTGAAGAAGCACTAGTTATACGCAAAATTGTCAAATGTGAATTTTAAATGAATCAAGTGACATACTTAGGGCATGTTATATTTGGAGAGGTGTATCATTGGATCTAGCAAAGATTAGGGCAATAGTTGAATGGAAACAACCAATTTTTTCTACAAAAGTAAGAAGTTTTCTTAGATTAGCCGAGTATTATAGGAGATTCATAAAGAATTTTCGCAAAATCTTGAAGCCATTGACAAGGTTGATCTAAAAAGACATAAAGTTTGATTGGGATGAAAGTTGTGAGTGGATCTTTCAAGAGTTAAAGCAAAGGTAGATTTCAACACCCACTCTAATGTTACCTAACTCGAAAGAACCCTTTTGTGTATATAGCTACACCTTGTGAATTGGGTTAAGGTGTGTTCTAATGTAGAATAAGAAGGTTGTGGCTTACGCTTTTAGACAATTAAAACCACATGAAGGGAATTATCTTACACATGATTTGGAATTAGTAGTGGTTGTATTTGCCTTAAGGATATGGAGACGTTATTTGTACGGGCAAAGATGCGAGATCTACTAGATAATAGGAGTTTGAAATATCCATTCACACAAAAGGAGCTAAACATGTAACAAAGAATATGGTTAGAACTCATTATGAACTATGATCTCAATATCAACTACGAGCCAGGAAAGGCCAATGTAGTAGTTGAAGCTTTAAGTAGGAAGAATTAGGGCCAGGTGGCGACATTATTAATGAAACAACAAAAGTTGATACAAGAATTTGAAAAATGAAGGATCGAGTTTGTATGGAATGAGGAGGAAGCATAAATAGAAAATTTGAAATTACAACCTACCAAGGTTGTGAAAATCGCGATTTTATGTAGAATCGCTAAGGGTTCATAGAATCAGAACGTAGAAACGTAAGTTTCTACAACCTATGCAAAATAACTTCCAAATATTATAAATTTACTTACAATAGTAATTAAAAAATATAATGAATAATAGAAATAAGGAAATTGAGCATTTATTTTAGCCATAAATTGCAAATTTGCAATAAAATTCATAATATAGATAATCGAGCATAAATTGTATAATATAGATATTTTATTTCTAAAATGATAAAAGTGTGTTAAGCGAGTTTCACCTAGTTATATATACAAAGCTAAAAGATAATAGATAAAATTTAAAAATAAATTGTGACTTTAAGAAATTACTAATAAATAAAAATTGATAACAAAGATATATCATTAGAAATGAGTAATATTAAAAAATGACAAATAACTACTAACAAAAAATACATAATAAAGAAGATACTATAACAAGAAAAACCTTCAAAATTATATATTACTAGGTAAATTTTTGCACTATTCGTGATTATTAATTCAAAATATATTTACTTAACAATATCTCACATTTACTTAACTATGATAATGATATATTAAAAAGATAGAAATATAAATACATTTATACCTTTCCTATAAAATTAAAAATCTAAAAAATTCTTATAAAGTTAAAGTTATCTACATTTTATTTTATTTACTATTACAAAAATATTAATTAAAATAAGGAAAGTTGCAACAATCAAACATGAGTGCTTTAATACGAACATGATCACAAATAGGAACAAAAAGACTAACAATTGACGAACATAAACACAAAGACTTCAATGCAACACAACACACTGACAAGAGAGGAGTGATGGCCGACAAACATGTTGAGGTATGACTCATATTTCCCTACGATAGGAAAGCACGTGGGTCCCTAAACCCATATTTGTTTATTAAAAGTTTGGGCTTAAGCTATGAATAGCTATTATTACATATTTATTCATTTGGATCTGGATGGTTGAAATTTTACTTAGTTGTGCAATATTGTGGAATCGGTGGGAACATAGTAAAATCGTGATTTTGACGATTTTACTATTCAAAATTGCGATTTTACTATGATTTTACCTCAAAAACGTTTTTACATGTGAGTTGACTAGGAATGTGCTCACCAACTCATAAAATCATAGAAATGTGTGAGTTAACTCACAATTTTGACAACTATGCAACCTACTCTTCTAGATAAAATACAGGAAATAGAGCTTAGCGATATGAAATTAATGGATATTTGGAATAAGGTGAAACAAGGAGCTAGTATAGACTTTAAGTTAAATTTGTAAACACCTCATTTTTGCCTTAATGATCAATAATAATTAACAATAATTAATTTCGAATTTTTTTCTCTAATTTAGCAAAAATAGGAAAAATATTCAAAAAATAAAATAAATAAGAAAAATACATCAATTTTGGAAAATAATTTCAGAAATGGAAATAAAAAGGATTAAATAATTTTTACAAATTTTTGAAATTTCAAAAATAAATAAAAAAATCGCATTGCATATATGCAAATTGCGAAATAAATAAAATCGCGTAAGTGGGCTAGCTCAGCTGGTCCGGACCATGGTCAGGTGCGCGTGGGAATGGGCTCGGTCAGGGGGTCGAAATGCGGGGGAAGCAGAATCCGTGTTTTGAGAAATTTTTCTCTGCCTGGGACACGTGTCAGCATCCGATTGGCCGAGGCGAATGCACGGGCCGGGAACGTGATCGTTGTAAACACCCCATTTTTGCCCTAGGAATAAATAATTCTCAATAATAATCAATTTTCAATTTTTCCTAATTTTTCCCAAATTTTCCCTAATTTAGCATAAATAATAAAAATATTCAAAAATAAAAATAAATAGGAAAACACATCAATTTTGAAAAATGATTTCAGAAATAGTAATAATAAGGGGTGAATAAGTTTTACAAATTTTAGAAATTTCGAAAAAATACAAAAAAATGGAAAAACCGCATTGCATATATGCAATTTACGATACAAAGAAAATTGGGAAAATGGGCCAGCTCAGCTGGCTCGTGCGTGCGTATAGGGACCGTGTGAAGGCTGAAGGTCACGAGTTCAAATCCCCCCCGTG
Source organism: Laguncularia racemosa (assembly GCA_037954665.1). Lineage (NCBI taxonomy): Eukaryota > Viridiplantae > Streptophyta > Magnoliopsida > Myrtales > Combretaceae > Laguncularia > Laguncularia racemosa. The sequence continues at coordinate 6,146,687 of JBBMOL010000011.1, forward strand.
CGCTCGGAAGTTGTTTTCTTTCTTTTCCCTGGAGCTGCCACGTGGCAGCACGCGATTGGCTGAGAGAAAATGCGTGCGTCGTGCGTGATCGTCTTCCTCGCCTGGACAAATGCGAGGAGAAGCCGGAGCAGGTCTGATGAAGATGAAATCGACCGTTTTTCCTCAAATCTTTTGGATTTCTGTCAAGATAAAGCCAAATCCATTAGATAAATCAAAGAAAAACAAGAGATCAACATCAAATTGCCAGGATAAAACCGAATCCAAAAACGGAAAAATATGGGTTTATCCAAATCGGAGGATTTGAGCTTATCTGGAGTAGATTCGAGGTGCCTATAAATAGAGGAGGAGGGCAGGAGCCAAAGCACGAAAAAAAAAAGTGAGAGAAAGAAGCGAATCGGAGTACACCGAAGAAGCTTGAAGCTGAGACCACCGACCGGAGTTAGAGCCACCGCAAGGAGACGTTCTGGGAGTGAACCGCCACCACCATTGGATTCAGCACCCTCAAGAAGCTACGATTCGACACCTCACCCGCTGCAAAAGACCGTCGGAACGCCGCGAACGAGCCCTCTCCGCCGCCATGTCCGATTCGACCGACCCGACCCGCGCACGACCCGGATCCAAGTAAGTCAGATTTTTCGGATTTTTTAATTATTTTATTTTATTTTTATTTATTTTATTTATTTATTTTGAATTGATAATTTGTTATTATTTATTATTTTTTTTATTTATTTGCTTTTGTTATATTTTCAATAAATAGGAAAATGTAGAAATTTGGGTTTTTAGGATTTAATAATGTAAAATAATAATAAAAAATAATAAAAATATTAGGAAAAATAATAATAAAATTTTAGATGTCAAAATAGGATAGATAATAAACCTAGGATAAAATGTTCAACAAATCACAAAATCACAAAAATTCGCAAAAATTATGGAAAATCATAAAAATCATGAAAAATTCAAAACAATTCAAAGAATCATAAAAAATAAGTTTTAGCACTTAGAAAAATCTTTTTCTTCAAATAAATCCAAAATTGATGTTTTCCCTAAAAATCATTTTCAAAATAAAATCAAAGCTTAGGATTAGAGTTTTTAGAAAAATAAAAAAAAAAATGATAAGAACATAAAGCAATAGAGATTTCAAAATTAAAATTCACTAACACACTTAAAGTTTTCAGAAAAGCGAACTACGGCTTGTTTGATCCTGAGTAGCAGGTACGTAGGCACCCATTCGGGTCAACCCCATAAAATGCATGAAAAATCATTTTCTTAAAATAAGTCAAAAACATAATAAAAAGTAACAGAAAAAAAATAGAAACACATTTCTAAAGATGAACAATTTTAGGAGATTAGGTGGTAACCGTAAAGGTTTTAATAGGTTAGCCTCCGGACTTAGAAACTCTGGTTTTCCCTTTTCCTCTTTTCACAAAAACGAAAAGAGGAAATAACGACGACTAGTAGTCCAAATTAAGACTAATCCGCTCCTTTAGTCTAATTAAATCTTTCCCAATTAAATCTTTCCCAACAACAGTTGGGTGGCGACTCCAAAAAAATCAAAGGAAGTTCCTAACTCAAGTCGAGGATCTATATTAGATGAGCATAGGGTCTAGTCTAGATCGGATTAGGAATGGAATTCAAAAAATTAGACTCGACAGGATGGCGAATCCACTGAGGACCCATGCCAGCAGGCTAGCCACCTGAATCTCTTTGAATCGTTATCTTCAAGAAATGTGTTTCATTTATTACTCTGTTGCTAACCTTGCAGGGATTAGTTAGATTGTTTGTTTCTTTACTGTGGGGGTTTGCATGCATGCATATATCTATGTGAGTAGATGCGGTCAAACCCAAACCGTCCTAGAAACCTGAGACGGGGAGCCTTGTGTAGGTTTCGGGCGAAGTGAGTTGATTCACCGTTCGGGACCGATTAGGCTACCCCACCCTATGCTTCGATATGGCCTGAGATCCATTTCTTCGAGAATGCGAGAGGCCATAAAGCTCGGGAACTAGTTAAAACCAACCTACTTGCATACATGACATCATAAGAGGGGTTGACAATTGGATAACAATGTAATGGTTTGCTATTTTGTCCTTGGAGTTTAGGACTATTTCCCTGTAACGTGTTCATAGTTCTATTTGTGACTAGGCTGTTTCTTATTGTAATAGATGGCTAGTAGTGCGGTTGACCGCCTCCTTCGCAAAGAAATTCGGGTGTACAAACCTTTGGACCCAAAGTTGGTACTAAACCATTGGTTTACCTTGTACAACCTAGAGGAGTAGGCCTTCATTCAGCAAAAGATTGACCCCATCCTCTCACTAACAAAGATAGAGGTGAATTTGCTGTTGGTACGGGCCATGCTCCAATTATGGGAAATCGAGCCCACTGTGTTCTTCATCGGGCCACATGAGATCACCCCTACCCTGGAGGAGTACACCCAGTTGCTACAGGCTCCAACACTAACCGATCAAATCTATATGCCAGACCTCGAGGCCGGGCTAGCCGGTACCTTCAGCAAACTACTAGGCATCCGCAAAACAGTAGTTAACAAAGCCCTGGCAGACTGTAATGGATATTGCATACGTATGGATGATTTGGAAGCCTGGTTTATCGCCCGAGAGGACAATGGGGATAGGAAGGACATACTGTGTGGGGACCCCAAGACTTATAGACAGAGAAGGGTGAATGCTTTCATTTTAATGGCCTTCGCCACCATACTGTTCCCCATCGGGACCTTCTATATTCACTACATGGTTGCAAAGCTGGTGGCCCAATTCCTGGAGGGAAGATCTTACATCCCGGCTCTATTGGCCGAACAGATCCAGAATTTGAATTTCCTCAAGAAGAAAGGTCATGGAATCCTTCGATCAAGCCTTAACCTTCTGCTAATATGGTTTGTAAGCCACCTCAAGTGCTTCGGGCTGAACATGGTCAGAAAAACCCTAGCCCAACAGGTGGATCTGGTGGATTCATGTATAGAAAAGGTGAAGCTACCCGACGACCTTACCAGCCATAGTTGGGTAGAAGTGCTTAGAAGCTTCAGTGCCGAAGATATTGTATGGACAACCAGGTGGAGTTGCTGTGACAAAATCATCCTGACTTGCAGTAACTTCCAAGCCGTACCTTTGATCGGAATCAGCGGATGTATCGGATATCACCCAAACTCAGTGGCCCGCCAATTTGGTACTATCCAAGACATAGTTTATCGGCCCCCGCTCGAAGCAGTCACCTTTGAGTATCAAGATCCGAACATGTTAGTAGCCGAGAAGTTTGCTAAGCTGGCAGAGGTCAAAGCACTTTGGGAAGCCAGAATCGAAAGCCCGAATGTGGACCTTGGGGAGTTAGATGGCGAAGTGGGAAAACACCGAGCCACCAGAGAGTTTGTAATTCGCCAGCTCTACCAGACAGGGGAGAGAGCATATCGGGTTCTAGATGTCACCCAACCAAGGCCAGAATGCAGGTATACTTTGAAGCTGCAGATTATAAGAAGGATATCTGGAAGGGACGCTTCAAGGAATCCAACCAAAGGAACAAGGCCTTAGAAGCACAATTGGAGAAGTGCCAAGACAAAGTCAAGGAATTAGAGGCCGTCATCAATGGGAAGCCTGAGCCTCCACAACAGAAGACCAAAAGAGCTAGGAAGTAGAGCATTATTTGTAATCTTTTATTTTCAAACTCCAAATTAATAAAAGTGAAGTTTCAATATCACATTGTCAATCAATTGTCAATCCTTCCACTTTTAGCATCCGCATGACACATGCATATCATTCTTGCATGCATTACACTAAAATAAAAATGAAAATGCGTGTCCAGGTATCAAAATAGCTTCCAAGCAACCGAACCCTCCTAGAAGCCCAGTTCTCACACGTTCAAGAGAAAAAATGGCCAACAGTAGTGACAACCGCAACAACACCAATGCTGAAGCTGCCTCGGACTCTAGGATCATGTCCCTAGAACAAACGGTCCAACAACTGGCTGCCCAGGTTCACCTCTTAACTGAAAGCATCGGCCTCCTGCGCAACACTCAGCCCACCCAGGAAGAGTATTCAGGGGCTAGAAAGGGAAAAGCAGTGGAGGGACAACCTCTAGAATATGAGAGATCAATTCCCACCTTAACCCGGCTTTTGAATATGAGCCAAAGGTCAACCTGAGGCCAACCTCCGACGACCTGAAAAGAGAAATGGAAGAGAAGCAGAAGGAGATGGAGAAACGACTCTTCCAGCAGCTCCATGACAAGATGAAAACCATTGAAGGCCCTGACGGTTTTGAACAGGCCGGAATCACTAACCTGCCAGCATACAGGGAAGAGGCATACCCTGAGAAGTTCAAGACCCCAGATTTCGAAAAGTATGATGGGACCGGCTGCCCCAAAATGCATACGAGGCTATATGCCCGGAAAATGAGCAAGTATGCCCAATACGACCAGCTCATGCTCCAGACATTCCAGGATAGCCTCACAGGCCCTGCATTGGTCTAGTATGCCCACCTGGACTTCAACATTATTAACACCTGGGAGAAGCTAGCCGGGGCATTTTATGATCAATATAAGTTCAATATTGAAGTCGCTCCATCTGTAATCGACCTGGGAAGTCTCCGGAAAAGACATGCTAAGCCGTTCAAAGAGTATGCTCAGCGCTGGAGAGCTCAGGCCGCTAGGGTAGCAACCCCGATCTCTGAGAAGGAATTGACATCCATATTTGTCAATACCCTGGACAAGACTTATTTTTCACACCTGGTGGGCCAGATCTCATCCAGTTTTGCAGAGGTAGTGGCTGCAGGATGTAGGATTGAGAATGCCATCAACACCGGAAGACTTCAAACAATGGAATCTCCTAGGGTCACACCAACACAAAGGCCTTTAGGAGGAAGCAAGGCTAAGGAGTCCACAGTCAGCACGGTACATGCCAGTAAGGAAGAAAAATCTGGGACTCGGGTGACTTTCCAGACCACGAGTACCTCAGCCCGACAACCCATGACAGGTCATACACAGGCCGCCAGGCCCCCAAGGCAGTTCACTCCAATCCCCATACCACTCAGTCAGGTCTTCGCTTGGTTAAGGGCAGACAATTTGATTGACTTCGAGCTCCCCAACGATTGGTACAGGCCTAAGAACTTCGACTCCAACCTCAGGTGTGACTACCATATGGGTCAGGAGGGACATTCTACAGATAGGTGCTGGAGGCTCCGGTACAAAATCCAAGATTTAATTGATACAGGAATTATACAGTTGGATTTCCTGAACGCCCCAGCACCCAATGTCAACACCAACCCACTGCCCAATCACAGGCCCACCATTAATATGATCATATCTGAGGAGTCGACTCCCAAAGAAGCCCCTAAGCAGAATACAACGGAGCAATAGAAGAAGCAACAAGCTCCCGAAGAAGTACCGATGGCACACATTAAAAGAAGGTGGTTAGCCGGAGACCCAACGGTTGGCACTTTGGGGGAATCACACGGGAAGTTTCAGTATCTGGTAAACTATTCTTATACCCGGACTGAGCAAGGGCCACCTAGTGGATGGGGACCAGAATTTGAGAAGGAAGACAACCCGGCGAAGGAAGAGGGGAAGACTATCAACATGATCAACTCTCAGAAGCCCAGGGTTATACAGTGCTATGAGGGACAATCAGCTAAGGTACAAATCCCAAGAAAAAGATATGTGTTCAATGTTCCTACACCGGCAGAGAATTACAAGGCTGCACCGTTCGACTATCGAGCTCTTGAGCAAAAGCGACCTCCTATAGTGGGAGGTATCACCCGCTCGGGGAGATTATACGATCCAAAGTATAAAAGCCCGACTGAAGAACCCAATGTGGAGAAAACGGAGGAAGAGGAAGAAGGGCTTGCTGCGTTTACGAAGATGGTCAAAGCCAGTGAATACAAGATCATGGAACAATTGAATAAGGTTCCAGCACAGATATCACTCATGGGCTTTCTCACAACCTCCAAGCCTCACAGGGAAGCACTCTTCAAAGTATTAAAAAAGATTCAAGTCCTAGAGAGCATTGCTACCGACAAAATGGGTCACGTGGCAGACTCTATCTTTACAATGGATCAACTATCTTTCTCTCCAAAAGAGCTAGGAGAAGAGGGAGACCAACATACCAAGCCACTGTTCATAGTGGTCAGGTGCAATGACACCATAGTCTCCCGGTTACTCATTGACAACGGATCGTCCCTCAATGTTTGCACGTTGGCAACACTTGACCTATTGGGGATCGATCCAAGCAACATAAAACCTAGCTCTATAGTGGTCAGAGCCTTTGACGGGTCAAAGAGAGACATTGTCGGGAGGTGAACCTACCAGTAGAAATCGGTCCACAAGTATTCCACATCTCCTTCCAGGTCCTCGACATCCCAAGGTCTTTTAACCTGCTTCTGGGATGACCCTGAATACACGCTGCTTGAACCATCCCCTCTAGTCTCCACCAAAGGGTCAAATTCATTGCAAACGGGCAGATAGTCACTGTACTGGGCGAGCAGGACTACGCCATATACAAAGAGACTGCCATACCTTATATCGGGGAAGAAGGTTCAAAAGACCTGGGGTTGCAGATTTTCAACGAAGTGAACATGGTGACCAGTAAGGAGGGCCATCAGTTTAAAGAGGGGCAGCACGGGACGTTTGGACTAGGGTACATTCCTACCGCCGCAGAAGAAGCGCAAGCCAGAGGTGCCAAAAGCAGGATAAAGGGGAAGCTAACCAACACCCAGATGAGCATCCCACCTCTCCAACAATCTTTCCAAAAGGCCAATACCATTCAAGAGCTTCGGATAAACGAAGAGGACAACAGCAAAGGGAAATCAATCTCCCGCATGTCCAACCAGCATCCGACTCTGAACAATTGGTTTTGTTATCCTATCAGTAGCGCTAGGTTAGCTCAAGAGTAGAGAAAAATTATTAAACAAATTTTATTGAGACTATTTATCGAATTCCATTGCAGTTTGTTTTTCCTTCTTATATATATGATTTCATTTTTTTATGTTACTCAGATCTCTTACCATCGAACATCAGGGATATTTCGCGCAGGTAGAAAGTAAAAATGATGATATCGTTTCCAACGCTGCTGGGTCAGTTGTTGAAGGCGATATCTTAGACCACGAAATAATACAAGAAAATTGGCTAAAACATGAACAAAGCGGAATCTCGATTGACAAGCCTGTGGAGACAGTAAATCTAGGAAGCATGGAAAACCCTAAGAACCTCAAAATCGGGACCAGATTGAGTGCCGAGCAAAAATGTGAGATAACCGAGCTATTAATGAAATATGCAGATGTGTTTGCTAGTCATATGGTGACATGCAGGGCTAGACCAGTCAATAGTAGTTCATAAGCTTCCTACAAGGGAAGATGTCAAACCTAAAAAACAAAAATTGAGAAGATTTAGGCCTGACATCTTACTAAAGATTAAAGAAGAAGTTAAGAAACTGCTAGAAGTAGGGTTCATCGAAGTGTCCGATTATCCAGAATGGATAGCAAATATAGTCTTCGTTATGAAAAGGAACGGAAAAGTACGTGTATGCATAGATTCTCGGGACTTAAACCAAGCTACACCAAAGGATAACTTCCCCCTACCTCATATCGATGTTCTAGTAGACAACACTGCGGGGAACCATTTCTTCTCATTCATGGACGGTTTCTCAGGATACAATCAAATAAAAATGGCCGAAGAAGATAAGACTAAAACGACATTCATCACAATATGGGGAACTTTCTGTTACAAAGTCATGCCCTTCGGTTTAAAAAACGCCGGGGCAACGTATCAAAGAGCCATGGTCGCAATACTTCACGACATGATGCATCGAGAGATTGAAGTATATGTCGACGACATGATAGCCAAATCTAAAGAAGGAGAAAGACATATAGATATCATGAGGAAATTGTTTAAACGACTGAGGAAATTCCAGCTTAAGTTAAACCCAGAAAAGTGTACTTTCGGGGTCACAACCGGGAAATTGTTAGGGTTCGTCATAAGCCAAGAAGGCATTAAGATTGAACCTGACAAGGTAAAGTCCATATCAGAGTTACCTTCCCCACGCTCCGTTAAAGAAGTAAGAAGCTAGTTGGGAAGATTAAATTATATAGCTCGTTTTATCTCACAGCTCACCGACAAATGCCGGCCACTATTCCGTCTGCTGAAGAAGAACGCCGCAATAGAATGGGACGACGAATGTGAAGAAGCATTCAGGATAATCAAAGACTATCTTATAAAACCCCCAGTCTTGATAGTCCCGAAACAAGGAAAGCCCTTATTCTTATACCTCACTATACTCCCTGAATCCATGGGATGTGTGCTGGGGCAGAAAGACGAAGAGGGAAGAGAGCGTCCCATATATTATCTGAGCAAGAAGTTCACAGATGGGGAACAGAGGTACTCAGAGGTAGAGAAGACGTGTTGTGCTCTAATTTGGGTCATGCATCGACTAAGGCAATACACCCTTTATTATCGTATTGAGCTGTTGACAAGACATGATCCCTTGAAATACTTGGCAGAGAAGCTAGCTTTGATGGGAGAATCTCTAAATGGCAAATGCTTCTATCCGAGTTCGATATCACATACATAAATCAGAACTCGATAAAGGGGCAAGCCTTAGCCGATCAGTTGGCCGAACACCCTGTCGAGACAGATACCCAAGAAATACAAGTCCAATTCCTGGACGAGAACATATTAATAGTGGAAGATATGCCAGTAGAAGACTTTGGGGTAGAGTAGAATGCTAAGTGGAAACTATTTTTCGATGGGGCCGCCAACGTATTCGGTTGTGGAGTTGGGGCAGTATTGATATCCTCAGACGGCACTCAATTCCCTGCAGCAACAAGACTTACATTTCCCTATACCAATAATATCGCGGAATATGAAGCATGTATTCTTGGCCTCAAGATAGCCTGCCAAATGGGAATTCGCGAATTAGAGGTATACGGGGATTCGTCGCTCATCATACTACAAACAAGAGGGGAATACAAGACTAAAGACCCCAAACTGATACCGTACCATCAACACTTGACAGAGCTAATTGAGGAGTTCAAGGCAATCACCTTCACGTACATCCCGAGAACTCAGAATCAGTTCGCAAATGCATTAGCCACACTAGCATCTATGATCCAGATAACAGGAGGAGCCGAAGTTCAACCGATGAAAATAAACATCGAAAGTCGGCCCGCCTATTGTTTAACAATTGAAAAGATACAAGATGACAAGCCCTGGTATCACGACATCAAGACCTTCCTCCAAAAAGGTAGATACCCTAAAACGGTTAGCAAGAATGATCAAAGAACACTCAGAAGGTTAGCAAGTCATTTCTTATTAAGTGGGTCTATACTCTACAAAAGATCATTTGATACCACCTTGTTGAGATGTGTGGACAAAAATGAAGCATGCGAACTGATGAAGGAAGTACATGAAGGAGTATGTGGATCTCATATGAACGGCTACATGTTGGCTCGAAAAATCATGAGGTTAGGATATTACTGGTTAACCATGGAATTGGATTGCATAAAATATGTCAAGCACTGTCATCTGTGCCAAGTATATGCAAACCGGATAAATGCTCCACCTAACGAGCTACATTTGTTATCGGCGCCATGGCCTTTCTCCATGTGGGGAATCGACATAATAGGCCCTATCACTCCAACAGCATCTAATGGCCACAGATTCATATTGGTAGCAATTGATTACTTCACCAAATGGGTAGAAGCGTCATCATATACCAATGTCACAAAAGGGGTAATAATCTGCTTCTTAAAAAGGGACATAATAGCCCGATATGGAGTTCCTGAGTCAATCATCACCGACAACGGTACCAATCTCAACAATAAATCGATGACAGGTTTATGTCAACAATTCCACATAAACCACAGAAATTCAACTCCCTACCGACCTCAAATGAACGGGGCAGTAGAAGCAACTAACAAAAATATCAAGAAGATCATTGAGAAAATGACAACTTACAAAGATTGGCACGAAATGTTACCGTTTGCTCTCATGGCTTATAGGACTTCAATAAGAACATCTACGGGAGCTACCCCTTACTCATTGGTATATGGTACAGAAGAAGTGCTACCAGTGGAAGTCGAAATACCATCATTTAGAATCTTGTCGGAAACTCAATTGACAGAATCAGATTGGGTAAAGAAAAGGCTTGATCAGCTGAACCTGATTGATGAAAGAAGACTTGCCGCACTTTGTCATGGTCAGTGTTACCAACAGAGGATAGCCCGAGCATTTAACAAGAAGATGAGACCTCGGTACTTTAAAGAGGGGGATCTGGTACTAAGGAAGGTTCTCCCGAACACCCAAGACTCCAGAGGAAAATTCACTCCAAACTATGAAAGCCCTTATGTGGTGAAAAAAGTTTTGTCAGGTGGTGATCTAATATTAACCCAGATGGATGGTCCAGAATTGAGAGACCCCATTAACACAGATGCTGTAAAGATGTATTATCCTTAGGCAAGGGAATTGAAATTTTGCCAATGTTTATGAAAGCCAATATTCGATACAAATCTCGTTGAGTCGAGTTTTTTATTTTTTTACAAGCAAAGCTAATGTCCCTGAATGGTCAATAATCCCAATCAATTCTCATCACAATAAATACACCTAAACACATTACCCACCACTTCATCAATGAATGATAATGAATCTTAATGTAATTTGTGATATAATTCTATCTACTCCTAAGCATTAGAACTTAGGGCATTAGTAGGATAACATTACCGTCAAAAGAGCCATGTGCATAAAGAAATGAAGCACATCGAGATTTTCAACCCTGTGTCAAGATAAGAAGAAAAGAAGCAGAAGCAAACCAATACGAAGGTTCGGTTGTTTGGTTAATATCCACGATAAACTGGCAAGCATATTAAAATAAATAACTATCATCACATCATGAAAGGCATCACATCATTTAGCTCAGTAAAAAGCATATTCAAAAGCATAAGAGGAGTCAGCCCATAGTGGGACACTCGTCTAGTCATTCCCTTTTAATAGGTTAGTCAGCCCAATATGGGCACTTTCCTGAAAAACCTATTCTCAGGGTCAGCTCATAAGGGCACCTTTTGAAACAGTTCTATCTTAGGTTAGTCAGCCCAAGATGGGCACTTTCCTAAAAATCACTCCAAAGGTTAGTCAGCCCAATATGGGCACTTTCCTGAAAAACCTGTTCTCAAGGTCAGCTCATAAGGGCACCTTTTGAGACAATTCTATCTTAGGTTAGTCAGCCCAATATGGGCACTTTCCTAAAAATTTTATCAAAGGTTAGTCAGCTCAATATGGGCACTTTCCTAAACCTGTTCTCAGGGTCAGCTCATAAGGGCACCTTTTGAGACAGTTCTATCTTAGGTTAGTCAGCCCAATATGGGCACTTTCCTAAAAAAATTTATCAAAGGTTAGTCAGCCCAATATGGGTACTTTCCTAAAAGTTTTATCAAAGGTTAGTCAGCACAATATGGGCACTTTCCTAAACCTGTTCTCAGGGTCAGCTCATAAGGGCACCTTTTGAGACAGTTCTATATAAGGTTAGTCAGCCTAAGATGGGCACTTTCCTAAGAATTTTATCAAAGGTTAGTCAGCCCAATATGGGCACTTTCCTAAAAAATCGGTTCTCAGGGTCAGCTCATAAGGGCACCTTTTGAGACACTACCACAAGTTAGTCAGCCCAATATGGACACTTTCCTAAAAATCTATTTTAAGGTTAGTCAGCCCATGAGGGGCACTTTCCTAGATTCTCCCGATTAGTCAGCTCTTGGGGCACTTTTCAGAAATATTCTTCCAAACAGTTGCTAGTCTAACAAGATGCTTCTGTTAACAGGTAGCCAGCTCATAAGGGCGTTTCCTGAGTAAATTTTCTTTCCAGGGTTGCAAGTCTGATAAGACGCTTCCTATCATCATTTCTCATACATTCCAACACAATGCTTGAGATGTGTCCAGTCGCCAATTAGTCAGCTCATAAAGCACTTTTTGGAGAGGGAGCATTGCCTTGAATTGTTAGGATCATCTTCAATCGTAGGATTATTAGCTCTTGGGGCATTTTCCTACTAGAAACTTATTCAAGAGGCCAAAAATGACGTCTTTCTTGTCTTTGTAGTCAAGTTTTCCAAACTTTACTACAAAGAGAGGTAGCTGTAAACACCCCATTTTTGCCCTAGGAATAAATAATTCTCAATAATAATCAATTTTCAATTTTTCCTAATTTTTCCCAATTTAGCATAAATAATAAAAATATTCAGAAAATAAAAATAAATAGGAAAACACATCAATTTTGAAAAATGATTTCAGAAATAGTAATAATAAGGGATGACTAATTTTTACAAATTTTAGAAATTTCGAAAAAATACAAAAAAATGGAAAAATCGCATTGCATATATGCAATTTGTGATACAAAGAAAATCGGGAAAATGGGCCAGCTCAGCTGGCTCATGCGTACGTATAGGGACCGTGTGAAGGCTGAAGGTCGCGAGTTCGAATCCCCCCCCCCCGCGCGCGCTCGAAAGTTTTTTTCTTTCTTTTCCCTGGAGCTACCACGTGGCAGCACGCTATTAGCTGAGAGAAAACGCGTGCGTCGCGCGTGATTGTCTTCCTCGCCTGGACAAACGCGAGGAGAAGCTGGAGCAGGTCCGATGAAGACGAAATCGGCCGTTTTTCCTCAAATCTTTTGGATTTCTGTCAAGATAAAGCCAAATCCATCAGATAAATCAAAGAAAAACAAGAGATCAACATCAAATTGTCGGGATAAAACCGAATCCAAAAACGGAAAAATATGGGTTTATCCAAATCGGAGGATTTGAGCTTATCTGGAGTAGATTCGAGGTGCCTATAAATAGAGGAGGAGGGCAGGAGCCAAAGCACGAAAAAAAAAAGTGAGAGAAAGTGAGAGAAAGAAGCGAATCGGAGTACACCGGAGAAGCTTGAAGCCGAGACCACCGACCGGAGTTAGAGCCACCGCAAGGAGACGTTCTAGGAGTGAACCGCCACCACCATTAGATTCAGCACTCTCAAGAAGCTAGGATTCGACACCTCACCCGCCGCAAAAGACCGTTGGAACGCTGCGAACGAGCCCTCTCCGCCGCTGTGTCCGATTCAACCGAACCGACCCAATTCGACTCGACCCACGCACCGACTCGGATCCAGGTAAGTCGGATTTTTCGGATTTTTTAATTATTTTATTTTATTTTTATTTATGTATTCTGAATTTATAATTTGTTATTATTTATTATTTGTTTGGTTATTTATTTGCTTTTGTTATATTTTCATAAATAGGAAAATGTAGAAATTAGGGTTTTTAGGATTTAATAATGTAAAATAATAATAAAAAATAATAATAGAATGTAAAAAAATAATAAAAATATTAGGAAAAATAATAATAAAATTTTAGATGTCAAAATAGGATAGATAATAAACCTAGGATAAAATGTTCAACAAAAATCACAAAAATCACAAAAACTTACAAAAATCACAAAAATTCGCAAAAATTATGGAAAATCATAAAAATCATGAAAAATTCAAAAAAAATTCAAAGAATCATAAAAAATAAGTTTTAGCACTTAGAAAAATCTTTTTCTTCAAATAAATCCAAAATTGATGTTTTCCCTAAAAATCATTTTCAAAATAAAATCAAAGCTTAAGATTAGTGTTTTTAGAAAAATCCAAAAAAATGATAAGAACATAAAGCAACAGAGTTTTCAAAATTAAAATTCACTAACAGACTTAAAGTTTTCAGAAAAGCGAACTACGGCTTGTTTGATCCTGAGTAGCTGGTACGTAAGCACCCATTCGGGTCAACCCCATAAAATGCATGAAAAATCATTTTCTTAAAATAAGTCAAAAACATAATAAAAAGTAACAGAAACAAAATAGAAACACATTTCTAAAGATGAACAATTTTAGGAGATTAGGTGGTAACCGTAAAGGTTTTAATAGGTTAGCCTTCGGACTTAGAAACTCTGGTTTTCCCTTTTCCTCTTTTCACAAAAATGAAAAGAGGAAATAACGACGACTAGTAGTTCAAATTAAGACTAATCCGCTCCTTTAGTCTTAATTAAATCTTTCCCAACAACAGTTTGGTGGCGACTCCAAAAAAAATCAAACGAAGTTCCTAACTCAAGTCGAGGATCTATATTAGATGAGCATAGGGTCTAGTCTAGATCGAAATAGGAATGAGAATTCAAAAAATTAGACTCGACAATCGTTTTCAACCTCTGTCCGAGATCGCTGGCGAGGAGAAAAATCCGAATTCCGGCCGTTTTGATTCAATTTTTTACACAAATCCAACAGATTTTCAATTGAAATAAGATAAACATCATCCAATTGGAATCAAATCGCAAGAAATTGATGGATTTGCACAAATCGGAGATAGGTTTTTAACCGTAAATCAGATTTGCTTCAATCGATGGAAATCTGAGCTTATCCAGCTCGATTTCTTGTGCCTATAAATAGAGGATGAACTGAAGAGGCAAAGGTAGAGATCAAAGGTGAGAAAAAGAGAGAAAAAGGAGAGAATCGAAGCTTTGCCGGAGTTCTTCAAAACCGCGAGCACCAATCAAGTGTGAGTAGCCACCAGGAGGCGTTTTTGGAGTAAACCACCGCCACAGTTGAGTTCCTCACCCCCGAAAACCTAGGAATCAACATCTCAACCGCTTCGAAAGGTCGCCGGAACGCTGTCAACGAGCACCCCCAGCCGCCACGTCTGATCGACCCGACCTGGCCCACGCACCGATCCGGATCCAGGTAGTCGGATTTTCATATTTTTTGTATTTATTTTATTTATTTAGTTATTTTATTTATTTTGAATTTATTTATTTAATTATTTTTTATTTATAATTCAAAAAAATAAGAAAAATGTTAGAAATTGGATTATTATTTTAGGATTTAATTTAAGATGAATGGTAAAAAATAAAAATAATAATTATAATAATAAATAATAAAAATGTAAAAAATTTATAAAGAAAATAATAAAAATATTAAATAATAATAATAATAATAATAATAAATTTATATTTTTGAGTAGGATAGATGAAAACTCTAGGAGAAACTTTCAATAAAAATTTAATAAAAATCATACAAGTTAATAAAAATTGTGAAAATTATAAAAATTATAAAAAATAATAAAAAATTAATCAAAATCATAAAAATTGATTAAAAAATCAATAAAATTTTATAATAGTAGAAATGAGTTGAAAAATAGAAAAATGAATTTTTTTATCACTTAGAAAAATCATTTTCTCAAATAAATCCAAAATTGGTGTTTTTTCTTCAAATTATTATTTAAAAAAAAATCAAATTATTAAGCTTAGGCTTAGATTTTTTTAGAAAAAATCCTAAAATGGTAAAAACATAAATCAAAAGAAATTTCATAATTAAAAAATCATCAACACATTCAAAGTTTTTCAGGAAAAGCGAACTACGACTTGTTTAATCCTAAATAGCAAGTATGTAGGCACCCATTCGAGGCAACCTTAAAAAGAATAAAAAAATCATTTTCTTTGAACAATTCACTCAAAAACACAATAAAAGACAATAAATAAATAAATAAAAGGCATTTCTAGATAGAGTAGATTTTAGGAGATTAGGTGGTAACTTTAGGGTTTTAATAGGTTAGCCTCCGAACTTAGAAACTCTGGTTTTCCTCTTTCCTTTTTTCACAAAAAACGAGAAGAGGAAATCACGTTGACTAGTGGTCCAAATTAGGATTAATCTGCTCAATTAGTCCTAATTCAATTTTTCTCAACAACAGTTGGGTGGCGACTCCAAAATAAAACAAAATTCCTAACTCAAGTCGAGGATCTACATTAGATGAGCATAGGGTCTAGTATAGATCGGATTAGGAATGGGAAATCCAAAAATTAGACTCGACAAGATCAAAATGGTGTTCTAAAGATAAGAGATCGTTTATGAGTATTAGAAAATAAGGAGCTAAGAAAATGAAATTATGGATGAAGCCCACAATTCTAGATATACAGTACATTTGAGAGGAGCTAAGATATATCAAGAGCTCAAGAAAGGTTAATGGTGGGAAGGCATGAAAAGAGATGTGGCATAGTTCATTTCTCAATGCTCCATTTGCCAACAAGTTAAAGCAGAACACCAAAAACCCAAAGGACTATTATAGCCATTGCCAATTCTATAATGAAAGTGGGAACGAATCACTATGGATTTTGTTACAACTTTACCAAGGACTAGAGTAGGATACAAAGAAATATGGGTAATCATAGATCGTTTGACTAAATTTGCTTATTTCTTACCCATCAACATAACTTAATCCTTATGTAAGTTGGCTGGAATTTGATGAGATCCATAATGAGAGTCAAGCTAGAAGAAGGAATGTGGATCCTCTTGAAGTGTCACTTGGACCGATCACAAGAAATCGAGCAAAACGACTCAAGGAAGCACTTAACGGGTTGATAAAGGATGTCCATGAAGCCGGAAAGGATTGGAGTAATCATGAAGTTGGAACGGATTGGAACAACCATGGGAAAACCCTTGCTCTTGTACAAGTCATACCGGATACGGGGTGAAGAGGGCGTATATTTACAAGGCACAGCCGTGTAGGAATCTCAAAGTTACATAGAATCATACACGGTCATATACATGGCCAAAGGCACGGCCGTGTATGGAGTCAAGCAAATCCACAGAGAGATACACGACCAGAAGTACACGGTCGTGTATGTTGCTAGAATTTGCACAAAAAAGTACACGACCAAACTACACGATCGTGTACGGGGCCGTGTATCTCCCCGACGCCAGCCGCATAGTGAGTTTGGAGGTTCCACAGGAACATACACGGCCAGAATACACGGCCGTGTATACACTCTGCGCCAGTTTTAATGCGTTGTTTGTTATTTTTGTTATGATACTACATTTTGGACATTATTGTTACAAATTGTAACCCTTGTATAAAGCTCCTAGGGTTTAGAACATAGAGAATAGAATATTGAAGTTTGAAAACACTTTGAGGGAATTCCTCTCTTGGTTCTTTAAAGAACTAATCTGGAACTTATTAGATTTTATTTCCGTGGCGTTCTTCCCAACTTATCAATCGGTCTTTCATCTCGATTGTGGCGTCTTCACATTATACCAAGGTTCTTGTCTCGCTTATAGACAACAGGTCGCGGTTTCCACTTGGGCGTGTTTGGCAACTTAGGTAACGAATTCCGAACGTATTGGTATTGGGTTTCGTCACAGGTTGGTGTGGTTCGTATCAGTTAGGAATCCGATCAAACCGATCTTGCATCAGTTTGGTATCAGAGCATATCAAGCACGTATCAGAATTTACCTCAAGGAAATCATAAGACTCCATGAGGTACCATAAAGCATAGTGTCCAATAGAGATTCATGCTTTGTGTCTAAGTTTTGGAAAAGTTTACAACAAGCTCTCAGGACAAGATTGCAATTTAGCATAGCATATCATCCTCAGATTGATGGACAATTAGAACATACCATTCAAACTTTAGAAGACATGTTAAAAGCTTGTGCGCTAGATTTCAATGATAGTTAGGATTGACATTTGCCTTTGGTCAAGTTTGCTTACAACAACAGCTATCATTCATCAATTAAGATGGCTCCATATGAGGCTCTATATGGAAGAAGATATAAATCCCTATTATATTGAGATGAAATTGAAAGGAGTACAGTTGAGCCTAATATGCTGTAAGAGACAATAGATAAATTGGCCACCATCAGACAAAGAATGAAAGAAACCTAAGATCGATAGAAAAGTTGGGTAGATTTGAAAAGTAGAAAAATAAAGTTTCTACCAGGAGAACATGTTTACTTAAAGGTCACTCTGATTAAAGGGATGAGAAAATTTGGAATGAAAGGGAAATTAAGCCATAGATATGTAAGACCATATGAGATTTTGAAAAGGGTTGGAGAAGTAGCAT
The DNA here is from genome assembly GCA_037954665.1 of Laguncularia racemosa. Classification (NCBI taxonomy): domain Eukaryota; kingdom Viridiplantae; phylum Streptophyta; class Magnoliopsida; order Myrtales; family Combretaceae; genus Laguncularia; species Laguncularia racemosa. The sequence continues at coordinate 6,164,550 of JBBMOL010000011.1, forward strand.
GTAGATTGGCTTTACCTCTTTAGCTATTAGGAATCCACAATGTGTTTCACATATCATTACGCTGGAAGCACATCCCAAATTCAAATAAAGTGATTGAAATGGATATCTTGAAGATCTAACCTAATTTGACATATTAAGAACATCCAATCAAAGTCCACGATGCTCAAACTTGAGAATTGTGCAACAAAAGTATCAAATATGTTAAAGTACAATGGAGCAAACACTCAAAACAAGAAGCCACCTTGGAAAGAGAAGACGAAATGAAGGAAAAATACCCCCATCTATTTGAAAACCTAGATACTCTCTAAAGTTTTGAGGACAAGACTTTTAAAAGGAATTGTAAAATACAGAAATTTAGTGAAAATATAATACCAAATTAGCCAATAAGTTATTTCAAAAGTCTTATTTACAACCTGTATAATTTTAATTAAAAGAAATAATCGTTTAAAAAGAAAATCACAAAATTTTGGAATAAATGATAAAATAAATTAAAATCATAGGTTTATAATGGTTAAATGAAAATTCCAAGTAAATATTTACACTTAGAATAATTCATTTAGCTTAGTATAAAATTTCATGACAAAACACTAAAGTTATGAACTTTATGTAAATTACCATGCATGACAAATGAACCCGAAAAAAAATTACTTATATATATAGGAAAGTAAATAGAGTTCTCCAGAAGCTACCTTACATTTCCCTAGGGTCAAAAAGTGAGAGAGAAGAACAGAAAAGAAAAAAAGAAAAAGAAACAAAAAGGGAAAATGAGAAATAGGAAGAAAAAAAAAATCATAGAGCACATGTACGATGTCTAAATCATGATCCAAAACCACCTATAAAACCCTTAAGGTAAGCCCTATAAAATTAGATTAGACTTGTGCAAGAAAATTTCTACTTTTAAATTTTAAATATAATTTTAACATATATAGAAAAATAAGTTTTTAACTTAAAAAATAGTAAAAATCACTATGAATATAATAGATAGGTTCTTATTAGCATGAGTAGTAAGTAATAGTATTATTTTCTTGTATTTTAGGAGAAGATTTTGATTCCACACAAGTACTCAAGGATTATTACTTTCCCTAAAGAAAATGAGTAGAAATTCTATAATATACTATTTGTCTATAACGTTGTGTGTCATTATCTATATATATATATATATATTGTAAATCTCATGTGAAAATATTGTGGCCGAGTTTCGTGTGTGTACGGAAATTTCAAAGTGCTCCGTTTTGGATGCTCTATGTGGTGTCTGTTTTGTGAATTACTGAACACGTGTGTGTATATGTGTTTTGCTTGCTGGAAATGGTGTACAGCTAATATGTGGTGGTGGTGACCCGTGGACGTGCGTGTGTGCTGATCATGTTTGTGTGCATGGAGTGGGACGATGGTGGCCTATGGACATGCATGGTGTGTGCTAATTGTGTTTGTGTTTGTGGGAAGTGGCGAGCGTGGTTGAGTGCTAGTGCAAAGTGGTGGTGAAGCGTCATGTGCTAGTGTGTGCATGGGAGTCCATGGAGTGCTATTCATGAGCATGGACGTGCGTGGTGCAGGTTGTCCGTGGAATGCATGGCTGGTTCGTGGTGGTGGTCCGCGATGTGGAAGAGAAGTGCATAGTGCAAGGAAAGTGTGCACGAATGATTTGCGTACGTGATAGCGTGCATAGGGTAAAGTTCAGCGAGTGAAAAATTGAAGTCCGGCGAGGGTCCAAAGTTTGACAAGGAAATGGAAAACGGCGAGGAAGGAATACGAAGGAAGGAAATCCAACGAGGAGACATGAGAAGATGATGAATAGTAGATTTTTCTTTTAATTTAATTTATTATATAATATAATAAAAAAGAAGAAGAAGTAAAGCGTGTGCTTGTGGATAAGGCATTATATATGTATATATATAAGAACAAAAGGTAAAACACAGTTTATCGTTTTCAAATAAAATTTGAAACTCTTTTGATTTGTCCTTTATGAACTATGATTTTGTGAGTGTTGTTCCATGATTGTAAGTGTCTGATTTGGTATGATTATATCTTGTGTGATTACCTCAAAATAGCAAACTAATTATTCTAACTTATATAAAATTCGATACGGATTACATGAGACATTGCATTATGTTGAAGTTCATCACTGCTACAGGACATGCCAAAAGTAATAATGAGGGCTTACCGTTTCACCATTAGTGAACTAAGTGACTTGGGGATTGTCGCACTTTTGATGGAACCAAGTCTTGTTCGTTCTTAAGGGTGTGTGCTTGGTGTGTTAATTGACACCTAGAGCTTAAGGAACTTGAATTAAAAGATAATTACTAATAAAGAGATAAGAAGGAAATAAATTGTATGAGATACCTGAACACTGATGGTTATGAGAATTTCCAACCCAAGGTCAAAGGGTAGGCGTCAAACTCTTGACTTTACGCTGGTTATTAGAAGGTTGCGTGTGATGTTACATTACATACGGATGATCATGCATAGCATATGGTTGACAACTTGATTGATTTGTTTATGCATGTGCAATATTGAGAGTATTGCACTCCTATCTCACTAGGCAATATAGCTCACCCCACTATAGATTGTATGATGCAGGTCGTAACTTTGTGAACCTATTAGGTAAATGTTGTACCACAGTACGTAAATCGTTTCGTGAAACTTTTGGGATAAGAATCAAGGTTTGAAATTTAGAATGATTTCCTTTTGTAGATTTGTGATAGAATACTAGTAGACAGTTGATTGTATATATTTTAATCTAAATTAGTAAAAATTTCAATCTGTGTTGTTTTTGGACTTAGATGAGGCCTACCTCTGAAATACATGTGTATTTTAGTTTGATGAATATGAAATTGTTTGAATGAAATAATAGGATGCCAAAGGCATTCAATTTTGTTGATTGTATTTTAATAAGTTAATTGATCTTGTTGTTGAGACACTTAGCTGTTACTTATTAGGAGTCAGGTAACCATGGCAAGTTGTCATGATTAAGGTATCATGCAAGGCATGACATAACCAATAAAGATGCATGGGAACATGATGCACTTTGGCTTGAAAGTGGTGTTGGATGAGAATGATGAGATCCATGATGAGAGTCAAGCTGGAAGAAGGAATGTGGATCCTCTTGAAGTGCCGCCTGGACTGATCACAAGAAATCGAGCGAAACGACTCAAGGAAGCACTTAACGGGTTGATAAAGGATGTCCATGAAGCCGGGAAGGATTGGGGAAATCATGAAGTTGGAACGGATTGGAACGACCATGGGAAGACCCTTGCTCTTATACAAGTCACACCGGACACGGGTTGAAGAGGGCGTGTACTTTCAAGACACGGCCGTGTATGGAGTCAAGCAAATGCACAGAAAGATACACGGCCAAAGTACACGGGCGTGTATGTTGCCAGAAGTTGCACAAAAAGATACACGGCCAAAGTATACAGGCATGTATGTTACCAGAAGTTGCACAGAAAGGTACACGGCCAAAGTACATGGGTGTGTACACGACCGTGTATCCCCTGCCGGCTAGCTTGTTCTGTTTTCGCGTTTTTACACCACTTATCTAAACTACGTCGTTTTAGACTTGTTTTACACGAATTGTAACCCTAGTATAAAAGCTCCTAGGGTTTAGAACAATGGAAAATTTACATCTTTGAACATTAAACACTTTTGAGAGGCTCCTCTCTTGGTTATTCAAGAACTAAATCGAACTTATCGGATTGATTTCCATGGCATTCATCCCGACTTATCAATCGACCTTCCATCCCGATTGTGGCGTCTTCATTTTTATACCAAGGTTCTTGTCTCGCTTATAGACAACGGGTCGCGGTTTCCACTTTAGGTGTTTGGGCGTCTTAGGCAACGAATTTCTGAACGTATTTGGCGTGGTTCGTATCAGTTTGGTATCAGAGCTTAGGTTTGTCAAAACATCAAGTTCGGTTGAGGAAGGTAACATCAAAACCCTAACTCCAATTGTTCATATCCATTGTTAGCATTTAATTTCGTAATATTAATTGTCTTTTGATAGTGTAGTATCTACTAGTCGATTGTTATCAAAAAAAAAAAAAGAGAGTAAATTTCACGACAAAAAAAAAAGAAGAGAAAAGAAAAGAAAAGAAAAACCGTGATCCAGAGCAACAACAAAGAAAAAAAAATTCGGATAGAAAAATAGAGGAAAATTTACGAACCCTAGAGTTGTTTTGAATTCTATAGAAGGAAATTGGTGTAGTTCGGGTTAGTTCCAAGAGAATTGAGAAGAGGAAATTGGCGAGTTGATATCATCATTATTTGTGAGAATACACGAGTGACTGTGTGATATCATCATTTGTGCAAAACACGTAAGGGAGTGTATTGTGAGGTTTAATCATATATATATTTGTGCTAGTACTAATCTTTTCTGCAGGGATAATGTCAAGACAACATTCTCCTGAAGGTGAGAGGGGAAGGTTTGATGCTAGGTTAGTAATTGAGGCGTTGAGGGGTGAGATGAAGAGAATGTTTCAGGAGGGAATGGAACAAATTCATGAGACGGTAGAGCAAAGACTAGAGCAATCCACAAACGTATTCCAAGGGCGTAAGAGGGAAAGTCGTTCTAGGAGAGTACCGAGGGGTGGAGATGAAATGACAGATGATGACTTTGATGAGCCTTATTGGGAGTTATAGAGGTTATAGTGGTCGGAATAGAGGAACTAGGGATTAGGAAGATAGAGGAGATAGGAATAGAGAGGATGATCAATTGAGTAGCATAAAGATGAAGATTCCTCCTTTCCAAGGGAAAAATGATCCCGAGGCGTATTTAGAGTGGGAGAAAAAGGTGGAGATGGTGTTTGATTGTCACAACTATAGTGGGAGAAAGAAGGTGAAACTTGCTACCATTGAATTTTCAGATTATGCTATAATGTGGTGGGATCAACTAATGTTGAATAGGAGAAGGAGTGGCGAGCCACCTATTGAGTCTTGGAAAGAGATGAAAAGAGTGATGAAGAAGTGGTTTGTACCTGCGTATTACTATCGTGAATTGCACAACAAGTTGCAAACTCTGAGGTAGGGAAGCCGAAGTGTAGATGAGTATTTCAAGGAGATGGAAGTCACTATGATTAGGGCGAATGTAGAGGAGGATAGAGAGGCTACAATGGCTAGGTTTCTTGCGGGGTTGAATAGAGAAATCTAAAATGTGGTTGAATTGCAGCATTATATAGAATTGGAGGATATGGTTCACATGGCTATAAAGGTTGAGAACCAGCACAAGAGGAGAGGTAGTAGTAATGCATGATTGCAACAGGGTAGTGGTTTATCCACTTGGAAGACTAATCAATGGAAGAAAGAAGAAAAGCCTTTACCCACCAAACCAAAAGGGGAGCTGAGGCAAGCGGGTTCTACTACTAGTAACCCAGATAACCCCGATTCTTCTACTTCTAGAAATCGTGACATTAGATGTTTTAAATGTCAAGGTAGAGGCCATATTGCTAGTCAATGTCCAAATAGGCGTGTGATGATTTTGCGAGATGATGGAGAGTATGAGACTGAGGGGGATAGTGAAGAAGATGATATGCCTCCATTAGAGGATGCTAGTGATGATGAGGAGCCTGCAATGGGAAGGCTAGTGGCAGTAGTGAAGCAAGCGTTAAATATGCAGGTGAAGGAAGAAGAGGAGGTGCAAAGAGAGAATATATTTCATACTAGATGTTATCTAGGAGATTACATTTTTAGTTTGATCATTGATGGAGGGAGTTGCACCAATGTAGTGAGTAATTTTATTGTTGAGAGGCTGGGGCTCAAAACTGTTAGACACCCTAGTCCATATAAATTGCAGTGGTTGAATGATAGTGGTGAGACTAAGGTGAGTAGGCAAGCCTTGATTGGGTTTTGCATTGGAAGGTATGAGGATGGGTGTTATGTGATGTAGTGCCAATGCAAGCATGTCATATGTTGTTGGGTAGGCCATGGCAATTTGATAAGAAGGTTGTTCATGATGGCTTTTCTAACAAGTATACGCTTGTTCACTAAGGGAAAAGCTTTAATCTTAAACCGTTAACACCCAAACAAGTATATGAGGACCAGTTGCAGCTACAACAGTCTTTTGCAAAACATAAGGTGAGTGAAAAGCAGAGTGAGAGTGAGAGAGCAAAAGACAATGAGAAGAAAAAGGAAAATAAAAGTCAAGATCAAAAGGAAAAGGAGAGGAAGGCTGGAAAGAGTGTGAGAGGCCAAGTTGAAGGGGGATCAACTTTGGTGGTGAGTGAAAAGGAAAGGGCAGCCTTGCAAAAGGAGAGTTGTGTGGCACGAGCGAGTGTAGTGAGGAGAGCGTTAGTGATGAAGCAACCTATGTTGTTGCTGGTTTTTAAGGAAACATGTTTGACTACTAACGACTTATCTAACTCGTTGCCTAGTGTGGTTGTGTCTCTTATGCAGGATTTTGAAGATGTCTTTCCTGAGGAGATTCCAAAGGGATTACCACCTATTCGTGGTATTGAGCACCAGATTGACCTTGTACCTGGAGCATCAATTCCAAACAAGCCAGCTTATATGAGTAATCCAGAGGAGACAAAGGAACTCCAATGGCAGGTCGATGAATTAATGGAGAAGGGGTATGTGAGAGAGAGCATGAGTCCATGTGTAGTGCCTGTGATTTTGGTGCCTAAGAAGGATGGGACATGGAGAATGTGTGTTGACTGCCGCGCCATCAATAACATCACGGTAAAGTATCGTCATCCCATTCCTCGCTTAGATGATATGTTAGATGAGTTACATGGGTCTAGTGTCTTTTCTAAAATTGATCTAAAAAGTGGATATCACCAAATTAGAATGAAAGAAGGTGATGAATGGAAAACTGCATTTAAGACAAAATATGGATTGTATGAGTGGTTAGTAATGCCTTTCGGTTTAACTAATGCACCTAGTACTTTTATGAGACTTATGAACCATGTTTTGAGGACATTTATTGGAAAATTTGTGGTTGTCTATTTTGATGATATTCTTATTTACAGCAAGAGTTTGGAAGATCACATATCTCACTTGAGGGATGTTTTAGAAGTGCTTCGAAAGGAACCATTATATGCTAATCTCAAGAAGTGCACTTTTTGCACAGACAAACTTGTGTTTCTTGGTTTTGTTGTTAGTGCGCAGGGAATACAGGTTGATGAGGAAAAGGTTCGTGTGATCCAAGAATGGCCTAGTCCAACCAATGTAAGTCATGTGCGGAGTTTCCATGGACTAGCGAGCTTTTACAGGAGATTTGTGAAGGATTTCAGTACCATTGCAGCACCACTTACTGAGGTAATTAAGAAGAACGTGGGGTTCAGATGGGAAGAGCAACAAGAGAAGGCCTTTCAGACGCTTAAAAATAAGCTAACTCGGGCGCCATTACTTGCTTTACCTAACTTTGCTAAAACGTTTGAAATTGAGTGTGATGCTTCAGGATTAGGTATTAGAGCAGTGCTTATGCAGGAGAGAAGACCGATTGCATTCTTTAGCGAGAAGCTAAGTGGGGCAACCTTGAATTACCCTACTTACGACAAGGAGCTATATGCATTGGTTCGAGCCCTGGAGACGTGGCAACAATACCTTTGGCCAAAAGAGTTCGTGATCCACATTGATCATAAATCCTTGAAGTATTTGAAGGGGCAACACAAGCTGAACAAAAGGCATGCTCGTTGGGTGGAGTTCATCGAAACATTTCCATATGTCATCCACTATAAGCAAGGTAAAGAGAATGCCGTTGCTGATGCACTTTCTAGAAGGTATACTCTTATCTCTACTCTTAGTTCTAGACTGCTCGGTTTTGAGCACATTAAGCAATTATATGTTGCTGATCGAGATTTTTGTGAGGAGTATGTGCAATGTGAGAAGAGTGGGCATGGAAAATTTTATAAACATGATGGATTCTTGTTTAAGGAGAGTAAACTGTGCATTCCAATTTGTTCTTTAAGAGAATTACTTGTGAGGGAGTCTCATGAAGGAGGTTTAATGGGACACTTTGGAGTAGCAAAAACATTAGGGGTATTGCAGGAACACTTCTATTGGCCTCACATGAAACGAGATGTTGAGAGGATTTGTGAGCGATGTGTCACATGTAAGCAAGCGAAATCTAGAGTCTAATCTCAAGGGCTTTACACCCCACTTCCCATTCCTCATGAGCCTTGGGTAGATATTTCTATGGATTTTATGTTAGGATTACCCAGGTCTAGACATGGTCAGGATTCTGTTTTTGTAGTTGTTGATAGGTTTTCTAAAATGGCACATTTCATTTCTTGTCACAAAATGGATGATGCTTGTAATATTGCTAATTTATTCTTTAGGGAAGTTGTGCGATTGCATGGTATGCCTAGAACAATTGTATCAGATAGGGATGCTAAGTTCTTAAGCTACTTTTGGAAGACTTTGTAGGCTAAGTTAGGAACTAAGTTATTTTTTTCTACTACTTGTCATCCACAAACTAATGGTTAAACTGAGGTAGTGAATCAAACTTTATCTACTTTGTTGAGGGCTATAATTAAAAAAAATATTAAGAGTTGGGAGGATTGTTTGCCGCATGTTGAATTTGCTTATAACCATACAATGCATTCTGCTACTAAATTTTCTCCTTTTGAAATTGTGTATGGTTTTAATCCACTAACTCCTTTGGATTTATCACCTTTGCCTATTTCTAAGTATGTTAATTTAGATGGCAAGAAGAAGGCCGAATTTGTTCAACAGATCCATGAGAAGGCAAGGTTGAACATTGAACGACGAACAGAGCAGTATGTGAAACAAGCTAACAAGGGTCGTCGACAAGCTGTTTTTGAACCTGGAGATTGGGTTTGGGTTCACATGCGCAAAGAGCGGTTTCCCGTGCAACATCGATCTAAACTACTTCCTAAACGCGATGGACCATTTCAAGTTCTTGAGCGCATCAACAACAATGCATACAAGATAGATTTACCTGGTGAGTATCAAGTAAGTGCCACATTTAATGTTACTGATCTGAGTCCTTTTGATGTAGGTGACGATTTGAGGATAAATCCTTTTCAAGAGGAGGGGAATGATGAGATCCATGATGAGAGTCAAGCTGGAAGAAGGAATGTGGATCCTCTTGAAGTACCGCCTGGACCGATTACAAGAAGTCGAGCGAAACGACTCAAGAAAGCACTTAACGGGTTGATAAAGGATGTCCATGAAGTCGGGAAGGATTGGGGCAATCATGAAGTTGGAACGGACTGGAACAACCATGGGAAGACCCTTGCTCTTATACAAGTCACACCGGACACGGGTTGAAGAGGGCGTGTACTTTCAAGGCACGACCGTGTATGGAGTCAAGCAAATGCACAGAAAGATATACGGCCAAAGTACACGGGCGTGTATGTTGCCAGAAGTTTCACAGAAAGGTACACGGCCAAAGTACACGGGCGTGTATGTTGCCAGAAGTTGCACAGAAAGGTACATAGCCAAAGTACACGGCAGGGGATACACGGGCGTGTATCCCCTGCCGGCCAGCTTGTTCTGTTTTCGTGTTTTTACACCACTTATCTAAACTATGTCGTTTTAGACTTGTTTTACACGAATTGTAACCCTAGTATAAAAGCTCCTAGGGTTTAGAACAATGGAGAATTTACATCTTTGAACATTAAACACTTTTGAGAGGCTCCTCTCTTGGTTCTTAAGAACTAAATCGAACTTATCAGATTGATTTTCGTGGCGTTCATCCCGACTTATCAATCGGCCTTCCATCCCGATTGTGGAGTCTTCATTTTTATACCAAGGTTCTTGTCTCGCTTATAGACAACGGGTCACGGTTTCCACTTTAGGTGTTTGGGCGTCTTAGGTAACGAATTTCCAAACGTATTGGTATTGGGTTTCGTCACGGGTTAGCGTAGTTCGTATCAGAGAAGCAACAATCTATAAAAGGAAGATGGGTGAGTAAATCTTATGAGAAAGGCCTTAAACATGATCCACTTGAGTTTAACTAATCCTTATGGTGATTCAATTGAGTTTGACTAATAGTACTTATGAGGAAAGACCAACAAAAATGATGTTGATGAGTCCTTGAAAGAAATTGGAATCACTGGCCATAGCCAATTTTCTAGTGGATTGATTACTTTGATTATGCTCTCTATTGTCTTAATTTTATGTGTCTAGAAAGACTAAGATTTATGAAAAGACAAGTTTGTTGTTGGAATAAGTCAAAGTAGCACGTGGAGTAATGATCAATTAGATTGTGAGATAGGATCCACAAGCACTAAGTTGCTAAATGTTTGGTTATTAGAATCTAATGAATGTTTAGTGGTGAAACTCTAAAGGCAAATCTAGGAGTTGGGATATGATAAGCTTTCACTACAAGCTAAAGGGCTATGTGAGGTAGATTACCTAGAGACAAATAATGATGTGGTTAAGAGGCACAATTTAATATAGTACTAGATGTGTCCCAAAAGCTCTATATTTATACAATGGATGTAATAAAATGAATGTGAACGATTTTGGGATGAGAATATTATATGCCATATCTTAAATTAAGTTACAATTATATCACTAATAGATATGATGCATAATTTATAGAAATAATTAATAATTAAAGGGAAGCAGATATAACACATTAGTTCTAATTACTCAATTTTTCCCATTCGCATAAGTTACAAAAGATTGATAAGAAAGGAATTAGAGAGAAAGATCTCTATTAGGTCATTATACGATAATAGTTCAAAAGATCATATTCAAGTACATCTAAATATATTTATATAGTCCTAACTCAGTTTATTAAGGATAGAAAAGTAAAGAATGGAAAGAAAGAAATAAGGACAATTTAAAAAGTAAGTTTTCATGTTCACAAGGGCTTCATCTAAATGTTTCCAAGAAGCATTCAATTCTGCCTTTAAGAGGTGTGAAATCGCGATTTTAGTCAATTCACATTAACGATAATTATTTAAATTACCTTTTTACCTATCAATGTAATTTATTGCATTCATTAATTATGGGTATTTTTAATGAATAATATTCAACTCCATTTCATTTTGTGAGCATTTCCAAACATAGTAATAAAGTCGGCATTCCAATCTAATCCATTCCATTCCAAATTACTCTTGAGTACTAAATGTAACATTAAAGTATGGTTTAGATTTTAATGAGACTAGATTTTAGGGCATGTAGATTTGGACATAAGAGCATGGAAGGGCCAAGTTCAATTGATTGAACTAGTGTTCAAACTATCAAAGTGGTGTCTTTCAACAAAATCTCATGTGGTTAACATATCTTGTTTCCTACTTCATAGATGCTTGCTATGCAAGTCATTTTCTTACAATTTATTGTGAGTTTAGGTTTTTTGACACTTTATATATAGGGTGTTAGTGAAAGATAGTTGAAAGAAAATCTAGAGATTGATAGAGTTGTTGTTCAATGCAATAGTGAGAAGCATTTATTTGTACTATTACATTGCAACAATCTATTTCGGCTTACTCATAATTTTATCTTAATTTTAATGTTTCTTACTTATGTGAGGCAAGTATACCTTTCAAATTTTGTAATATAATGGATTGAATATGGATATCATCTCATAGGGAATACAAGCACTAATTTTAACCTACACATAATTATTTGACCAAAAAATTGTAAAGATTAATTAAATTAAAACTTATAACTAATTATTAAGTAATGAACTAAAGATTAACTTGAAAGAAAGAAGAGTAAAAAAGATTATAATTAACTTCAAGATAGTAAAATAAGTATCTAAACTTTGTTTTCCCTAGGATTTATTATGTAACACCAATAAAATTCATTCAAATCCTTCTTCAATTTCATTGGCCGGGAGAATTCCTAATCTTAAAACATTCTCAAATTTATTAACCCTAATCTTAAAACTACCTATTTGAATCTTTTCATAATAACATATTTCAAAGATTGCATTAAAAACAATGAATTCCCTTAAACAAATTAATTAATTCTGAAAAAATTATGTAACTTATCTCTAAGATTACATCAATTCTCTACAAACATACTAAATCTAATTACACATTATATTTCTCAATCATAATGTATAATATCAAATATTTAGATTAATTCCCTAAAAATATTAATCTAGACAAAATCAATAACACATGATTGAATCAAAAAATCTAAGAATTCATTGAATAGCAATAAATCTAGTCACATAATAATCCTAGGATCCACAAGTCTAGATATTAAGAAATTAAGCTCTAATCATGTTGAAAACAAAAATCCTTAATGATATAAAAAGCATGTATCATCAAAGAAAAACCCTAAATCTTCAAAAAAAAAAAAAAGAAGATATATATTCTTCTATTCTCTCAAAGAACCCTAAAAAAAAAAAAGTCTTCTAAAAGTTATGAGGTTAGGTCCCTCGTGTCCTTTATATAGCAGGTGTTAAAAACTCTATTTTTAGTCTAACATGTTGTCTAACACGGTCATGCTTCAAATCGTGTCGAAATTGTCTATCAAAACTTTTAAAAAACTAGATGCTATAGTTAACACGGCCTAAACACGGTCATGTCTAGAGGCAATGTTTAAGTCATACTTCAAAATAATTCTCTTTAAGAGATACATGACCAATAAACACGGTCATGTCTATCTCTCATGTAACTCTCAGCTTTTATTTCTTCAAGCTTCGATTTTCAACACTATCTTCATGTGGTCATGTTAGTTGCCCAAGTCTATCTTCAAAAATTCATAACTTTTTCTATTTAACTCCAAATTGAGTAAAATTTGATTATTTTTTTTTCTTCCTTTTCAATTCAATCATCCATCAAAACCCTAAAATCAAAATATTACTCTATTAAAATCCTTCAATTCTAAAAGAAAATTAACTACAACTATTATACTTTTCACTTAACCAACTATCTTAAGCAAATGAATTTGAAACTCAAATTATTATCTCCTTTATCAAGAAAAAGTCATAAACACTTTACAAACTTTACTAAAATCTATACAACCCCTCTTTTTAAATTTTCTAAAAACCAAAATCTAAGATAAATACATCAAATCATCCCTTAATCATTTCTCTAGTATATTTTTTGTTTAAAAGAGTTTTTTTTTTTCAATTTTAATTTAAAAGTAGCTTCATCATTCAATAAGTCCTAAATCAGACAATCTTAAGTTACTAGGTTTTAAGATATCTCTTTAAACCATTCACTATCTTATGTAATAAAGCTTATTTACTTATGTTTATAAACATGCTATTTTTGCCCTATTAGCTTTTGTTTTTATTTATTTATTATTATTTTAAAGTTTAAGCCCCAATTCAAAACAAAAGGGGGGGGGGGGGCGCATAGTAGATTTACATTTTGCATGCAAGTCAGACGTTCAAAACTTAAGGAACGCAAGATTGCGTCCCAAAATATTTTACCTAAGCACATGCAGTACATGCGCGCATGTGGGTACATCTGGTGAACAGTGACGACACTGTTCATCTTCTTCTTCCTTCCAAATTTGAATTCAACTGATTTAGGAAAGCCTGCGATGGCCTTTTTTTTTTTTTTTGCCCGATTTCGACCATTTTTTTTATTTTTTATCAAACAAAAAATGCATCAATTTAGCACTATTCAATATATAGTCCATAAGCTATCACTGCAATCAATTACATTCGAATATCAAAACCCCAGCATGATAATTACTGATAAGGTAGCTAAGTTGTTAGGATTGTGGGAATCCCAAATTGAAAGCCCTAATATTGATTTAAGCGAATTTGAGGCAAAGTTGGAAAACATCAGGCCACCAGGGACTTCGTCATCAATCAACTATACAAAACCAACAAGAGAATCTATCGAGCTCTCGATATCATACATCCTACACTAAGTAATCCTTGCCCAGAGATGAAAACCTATATGGAACAGATGCAAGCTCGAATGGAGGTTCACTTTGATTGCATGGAGGTTGAGGCGGATACCTGGAAGAACAGATTTAAAGAGTCCCATAAAAAAAATAAAGCTTTAGAAGCCAAACTAAGGATAGCTCATCAGAAGATCAAAGAGTTAGAAACCTTAACCAGTCAAGTGAAGGGACACAAAAGGAGGCCATTACGTGAACCAAAAGCCAAAAAAAATAGAAAGATTAGATGTTAGGTTGTTTTGTTTTTCTTTCTTTCACAATGTAATCAAAACTTTGAGATTTACAACTTTAATAAAATTTCAATATTTTTTTTTTACTTTAACGACTACTTGCCAATTTCCATACTTGTATTTACTTGAATCATACATGCATAATAATAAATCTTTTTGCACTAACAAAAACCTACAAGTGTTGATCCAAATAGGTTTCAAGATAGCGCTTAAACAACAGAACCCTATAAGAAGTCCATATAACACCCGTTCTAGAGCTAAGATGTCAAGCAACAACAACACCAGTGACAATGCTGCTAATCAAAGAATGATTTCATTAGAACAAACAATGTAGAATCTCAATGATTAGGTCAAGTTTCTAGTAGAAAGTCTTACTTTCTTGCAATCCACTTAACTGAATCAAGAAAGCAATTCAGGGGGGGCAGAAAGGAAAAAATGTTGAAATTCCACCTCCCAAAAATGAAGAAATCAACTCTATGGACAATCCCAAATTTGTTGTGGAACCTAAATCAAGAGCTCGAATCTCATATCATCTTAAAAATCTACAAAGGCCAATGGAGGAAAGGTAGAAAGAGATGGAGAAAAACTATACCAACAATTTGCTAACAAAATAAGAACTCTAGAAGGACTAGATGGATACGAGTCAATTGGCATCTTTAACGTGACAGTTTTTGATACTGTTGCCTATCCTGAAAAGTTTAAAGTACCAGAATTTGAGAAATATGATGGCATTGGATGTCTAAAGATGCATACTAGATTATATGTCCGAAAAATGGGCAAATATGTACAATACAATCAACTATTGGTATAAACTTTCCATGACAGTCTCATTGGACTTGCCCTAACTTGGTATGCGCAATTAGACCTCAACCAAATCAACACTTAGGAAAGGTTAGCCTAGGCATTCTACGAACAATATAAATTCAACATTGAGGTTTCTCCTTTAGTGTGCAATTTAGGAAGTATCCGTAAGAAACATAATGAGTCATTCAAAGAATATACTTGACGTCAGCGAGCTCAAGCTGCAAGGGTTGGTACTCCAATCTCTGAGAAGAATTGACATCCATCTTCATCAATACATTAGAGAAACCCTATTTCACTCACTTGATTGGGTAGACCTCTTCAAGCTTCATAGAAGTAGTAGCAGCAGGATGTAGGATTGAGAATGTTATCACTTTTGGAAAATTACTTGTCAATTAAACATCCAAAGTAACCTCATCTAAACCTTTGAATAACATCAAAGGAAAAGAAACCACCATTGGCATGGTTAATTCCAACATGAACAATTGGCCAACCTCTCACGTTTCTTTCCAAACAACAAACACTTCAATCCAACCATAACCAAACAACCAACCTCAAATGAACAGACCTCCTAGACAATTCACCTGTATCTTAGTCCCAATAAGCTAAGTTTTTACTAGCCTCAAAGTCGATAATCTAATCAACTTTGAAATCCCCAATGAAATATACAAACCCAGAAATTATAACCCCAACCTTAAATGTGAATACCATATGGGGCAAGTAAGACATTCAACAAACAGGTGCTAGAGACTTAAAAATAAAATCCAAGATCTAATTGATGCAAGAGCAATGCAATTAAACTTCATTGAGTCACCTACTCCTAATGTCAACAATAACCCACTTCCCAAGCATAGCCTTGCCATCAACATGATCACCTCAAAAGCACCTGAACTAGAAATTGATAAGTTGCCAATATAACAGATAACATAGAACTAGCAACAAGTTGGCTTCCTACTATCAGTCAATCCAAGAAACAGAATACAAGCCAAGTCAATCATTTCTCAGTTAGGCAAAATTCAATCAGCATACATTTGGAAGAAGCTAGTTCCCAAGCCTGACAAATTAACAACTCAAAAAGAATTAAAAAGAAGATGGCATGTAGGTGATCCCACAGTTGGTTTATTAGGATAACATTTAGGGAAGTTTAATTATTTTGTTAACTATTGTATCTAACTGTCGATTCATGAAGAGCCTACTTCAAGTGGTTGGGGTTCAGATGTTGAAGAGGAAGAAAACTCCTAAAATGAAAAGAAAAATGATCAAATAGTTAACATGATAGGACTTGACTTTAAACCAGTGCTCCTAAAATGTTACAAAGGACTCGAGCAAGAGCAAAAAATCTAAAATTTTAAGAAGTATACTTTCCATATTCCCTTAGCACCCAAAACTTATAAGGTTGCCCCATCTAATTATGAGGTGATTAATCAAGAAAAATCTCTAAGTTCTATCATTAAAGGAACCACCAAGTCAATGAGGGTCTATAATCTTGAAGAAAAGACCACAAAAAAGCGTGAAACTAGTGAACCAAGCATTGAAGTCATAAAGCCGGAAGTAGAAGAAGAAAAGATGACAGCCTTTTCAAAGATGATTAAGTCCAGTGAATACAAAATCATGGACCAATTATTAATGACCCTAGCTCAAATATCCCTTATGGGTCTTCTACTCTCTTCTAAGCCTCACAAAGAAGCCTTGTTTAAGACTTTAAAGGAGGTTAAGGTGCTATAGGGAATTTCTACTGAAAAATTGGGACATATTGTCAATTCTATTTTTGCCATTGATCAGATATCCTTTTCAATAGAGGAACTAGGGGAAAAAGGTAATGAACACACCAAACCACTTTTCATAGTAGTAAAGTACAATAACATGATTGTTTCTAGAGTCCTCATTAATAATGGGTCCTCCCTCAACGTATGCCCTCTAGCTACTCTTAAATTACTAGGTGTTGATACTACTAACATCAAACCAAGTTCTACCACGGTGAGGGCTTTTAATGGATCCAAGAGGAGAATTGTAGGGGGAATTGACTAAATGGTGGAAATTGGCCACAATTATTTGGAATCCCTTTCCAAGTCTTAAACATCTTAAGGTCCTTCAACTTGCTCCTTGGGAGACCCTGGATCCATGCAGCACAGGTCATTCCCTTTAGCCTCCACCAAAAGGTCAAATTCATTTTTAATGGTCAAATCATCACTGTATTAGGCGAACAAGATTATGCCATTTACAAAGAAACGGTCATACCCTACATAGGAGAAGAAGACCTAGATGACCTTGGACTCTAGATCTTTGATGAGGTGTGCATGATTACTAGTTCCAAAAGACAAGGATGTAGAAAGGTGCAATTCAAAGAGGGTCAAAAAGGGACATTCAGTCTTAGATATGTCCCTGCTCCGAAAGAAGAATTTCAAATGAATTTAAGCAGGAAAGAAGGGCTGATAGACTGTACAATACCCCAATGAGTTTTCCACCAATCTAGACAACATTCACCCACCCGGCCATTATTAAGATGCTAATACCAACAAAAGAAGACAAGTCTATGTAGCTTGCCAAAAAGCAACAACAAAAATCAATGGGCATATCCTGTGACTCCTAATTACTTCAAAATTGGTTCTCTTTCCCTTTAAATAGCAATGAAGCTGCTTTAGAGTAAGAGTGAACCATGGTTTAGTATTCATTGAGTTTTCATTCAATAGATGTAACCCACATAAACAAAATCAATAAAAATTCGAATTCATTTCTTCTACTCATTTTTTTTTACACTTATCTAGATCTAATGATGAAAATCGAGGATATCTCGTACACATAGAGAATAAAAATGTCAATGTCACCTCTAACTCTACCGGTTTAGATGATATCAATTACCACAAAGTGATTCAAGAAAACTAGCAACAATATGAGCAAGGTAGGATTTCATTTGATGAGTTGATTAAAACAGTTAACCTAGGAAATGAAGATAACCCTAAGAACCTTAAGATTAGAGGCAATCTTAATAATGAACAGAAAAGAAGGTTAACCTAGCTATTATCTGAATACCATGATGTATTTGCGTGGTCTTATGAAGATATGTCAAGACTTAACCCATCAATCGTAGTTCATAAGCTACCCACACAAGAAGATATCAAACCCAAGAAACAATAATTAACGATTTCAACTTGATATTTTATTGAAAATTAAGGAAGAAGTTAAGAAATTATTGGATGTTAGGTTTATTAAAGTATTGGATTATCCCGAATGGGTAACTAACATAATTCCTATAATAAAGAAAAATGGGAAAGTTCGTATATGCGTAGATTTCCGAGATCTAAATCGAGCAACTCCAAAAGAAAATTTCCCTTTACCCTACATAGATGTCTTGGTAGATAATACTGCTGGAAACAATCTTTTTTCATTCATAGATGGTTTTTTAGGGTATAACCAAATCAAGATTTTAAAGGAAGATAAAACCAAGATAACCTTCATCACAACCTGGGGCACCTTTTGTTATAAGGTTATGCCCTTTGGTCTTAAGAATGCTAAGGCAACAAATCAAAGAGCAATGGTTGCATTATTTCATGACATGATGCACTAGGAAATTGAGGTGTATGTTGATGATTTAGTCGCTAAATCCAAAAAAGGGGAGGATCATGTAGATACTCTTGAAAAGTTGTTTGAACGGTTAAGAAAATACCAATTAAAACTTAAGCCGAAAAAATGTACTTTTGGAGTTACCTCTGGGAAGCTATTAAGTTTTATGGTCAATCAAAAGGGCATCGAAGTGGATCCGGATAAGGTCAAAGAAATATTGGAAATGCCACCTCCACGTACACTTAAAGAATTTAAGGGATGACTTTGACACCTAAACTACATTGCTCGGTTCATTTCTCAACTCACAGAAAAATGCTGACCTTTGTTCAAACTACTCAAGAAAAATGCTGCCACTAAGTGGAATAAAGAATGTGAAACAACTTTCATAGAAATCAAACAATATCTCATGAATTCTCCAGTATTAGTGGCCCCTAAACTCGGGAAACCATTATTCTTGTACCTAATAATACTACCTGAATCTATAGGGTGCATGCTCAATCAAAAGGACGAAGAAGGAAGAGAACAAGCCATTTGCTACTTGAGTAAGAAGTTCACTAAGGAGGAACAAAAATATTCAGAAATAGAGAGAACATGTTGTGCATTAGTTTAGGTCATACATCGGCTCAAACAATACATGCTCTACTATTCAATTGAATTGTTAACAAAACAAGACCCCCTAAAGTATTTAGCAAACAAACCAACCTTAATTGGTAGGATTTTTAAATGGAAAATGTTGTTTTCTGAATTCGACATCACCTATATAAACTAGAGTTCGGTCAAAGTTCAAGTTGTAGTAGATCAATTGCTAGACATCCACTTGAAAGAACTTCCCAAGGACCGTAAACACAATTTCCAAATGAAGAAGTATTGATAACTGAAGGTGATCCTAACACTAAAGAAGAAAATTTCTTAAATGGAAATTGTATTTTGATGGAGCTATCAATGTATATGGTTATGGAATAAAGGTAGTGCCGGTTTCACCTAAAGGTAACTAATTCCCCATAGCAACGAGGCTCACATTCCCATACACTAACAACATTGCAGAATATGAAGCATGCATTCTCGATGTTAAAATGGCTTTGGATATGGGAATTCATGAATTGGAAGTATATGGGGACTCCTCACTCATCATTTGTCAAACTTGAGGAGAATATAAGACTAAGGATCCAAAATTGGTACCCTATCACAAACACTTGTCAGGGATAATGGAGAATTTTGAAAAGATCACATTCACATATATACCAAGGATGCAAAATCAATTTATCGATGCCCTAGCTACACTAACATCTTTGACCCAAATATCAAGAGAGATAGAAATCCAACCTCACAAGATTGAGATTAAAGACAAACCGGCTTTTTATTTAGCTATCAAAGAAACATGTGATGATAAGCCTTGGTATTATGATATTAAGATCTTCCTTCAAGAGAGAAAGTATCCAAAAAAGGTTGATCAAAAAGTGCTAAGAAGGTTGGCAAGTCATTCTCTACTAAGTGGGTCCACAATATATAAACGATTGTTTGATAGCACATTATTGAGATGTGTAGATGAGAAAGAGGCAAACACTCTCATGAAAGAGGTACATGAGAGAATATGGGGTCTTCATATGAATGGTTACATGTTGGCTAGGAAAATCATGAGATTGGGTTATTATTGGTTGATTATGGAAACCGACTACATCAAACATGTGAGACATTATCATCCATGTCAAATTTATTCCAACAGAATAAATGCTCCGCCTTAAGAACTTCATACACTTTCTTCACCATAGCCATTCTCAATGTAGGGTCTAGACATAATTGGACTGATCAACCTAAAAGCTTCCAATGGTCATCGGTTCATACTGGTGGCTATTGGTTATTTCACTAAATGGATTAAAGCTTCCTCATATACCAACGTCACCAAAGGAGTAGTTGTCAAATTCATCAAGAGGGACATTATTGCTCGATATAGATCTCTTATGTCAATTATTACAGATAATGCCACAAACTTGAACAACAAGCTCATGATAGAATTGTGCCAACATTTTGGAATCAATCATAGGAATTCTACTCCATATCGAACACAAATGAATGGAGCTATAGAAGCAACCAATAAAAATATCAAGCGGATTATTGAGAAGATGACCATTACTTATAAAGACTGGCATGAGATGTTACCATTCGCGCTCATGGCATATCGAACCTCCATCAAAACATCAACGAGAGCTACACCTTATTCTTTGGTATATGGCACTGAGGCAGTCTTACCAATCGAAGTTAAGATTCCATCACTTAAAGTGTTGTTAGAAACTTAATTAGACGAAGCTGATTGGGTAAAAAAGAGGTTTGATCGATTGAGCCTAATTGATGAAAAGAGGTTAGTAGCATTATGCCATGGTCAATGCTACCAACAAAAAACAGTTAGGGCTTTTAATAAAAGAGTGCGACCTCAAAATTTGCAAGAGGGAGACTTAGTTCTAAAAAAGATTTTCCTAATTGTGCAAGATCCTAGAGGGAAGTTTATGCCTAATTATGAGGAGCCATATTTTGTAAAGAAAGTTTTATCGGGAGGAGCATTGATTTTGTCACGAATGGATGGTCTAAATTTGAAGGACCCTATGAATTCTGATGCAGTCAAAATGTACTATCCTTGATGAATCAATGGAATCTTATTGAAGTTTAATGAAAACGTTGGCAATTATTGGTCTCTTGATGGTCTAATTTTTATCATCTATGTGTAAAGCTGATATCCCCAATGGCTGTTTGCGTTGGACTGATCATCCATCCCATCATTGATAAGCTTCTTCTTCTTGTACTCTTATTTTTTCCATACACACTCAAACACGAGAGAATTTGTGAGGAATAAAACAATAATAAATGTTGAAAACTCTTTAAATACTACATCATGGTTTCATTTTTTGTTTGAAAAGAAGTTTTTTTTTTTTTTACTATTTCAGGTTAAAGTGGAGATAGAATTTAAGTAAAACGAATTGGAATGGTTGGAACTTTGGAATGAAAATGAATCTCATACATGCATGATTCATCTAATGAGGAAAGAGCTGACAAATGGGTGTTTGTAAACTTCGACAAAAGGGTTCATTGTTTGGGTGCCATTTGTAAAACTAGGTAAGATCTTTCATTATACATGAGTAACAAAATAGTTAGCCCACAGGGGCACTTTTCTAAATTCATCATTTCTTAGGATTGCTAACCTATGATAGACGCTTTCCTATGAAAGTTAGTCAG